>ML781172.1:36702-108954 GCA_009831015.1 Picea engelmannii | reverse complement strand
AATTGTTTTCACACATTATCTTATCTAAAGAATAAATTGAGGTTCCTTCCACCAGGCCTAGAATTTGGTCTTCATCATGCTTATTTTCACTAGAAAAATTGTCATACAAATGACCCCCAATTTTGTATCCACTATCTGGGTCAGTCATAACATCACCATGCTCATCATCTCCTTCAATATCATACCTTGGAAAGTATTCAAAATTCATAGGGTAATATTTGTGCTTCTCTTGTTTCTGTGGTAGGTTGAGAGTTTCATTACTTGCAGATTCAAAGGTACACAATATTATTTTGTCAACACACAACAATTCGTCATTTTTCCTGTCCTCGTTTTTATCACATTGATGACCCAAATTGTCCCATTCAAGAGTTCTAGTGGAGGTGAGGTCCATTGTATGGCTTGGAATAGGACAGGAAAAATGTTTTTTTCCAGGAATTTCATAGAAGAGCTTCTTAGCCTCCTCCAACCTGCCTTCCTTACATAAACCATCAATAAGAACATGGTATATTCCAAGTGACATGCTACATTATATCCTCATAACTCTACATGAAGTTTACCAACTGATATGTGCCAAGTTACTTGTTGGATTTGGCATTCTTTTTAATTCTTTTGTAAATTTGCTCATTTGTTTGACATACACGATAAATCATAAAAACAGAAAACCTTTAAAAATGTTAGTTTATTATAAGAATTATACAAACAATGAACATATAATGGAGGAGATATTTGTAATTAATTGGTAGCTAAGATACAATGCTCTGACAAACCATTTGGAAGCTACATCATATCCTCCACATGAAATTTAACTATTGATATATGAAAAACGACTTTATTTCCAAAGTGATATGAGGATTTGAATAAATGATGGGAAGATGTGGTGTTGCAAAAAAATTCCCATTTTCATCAAATGCAACAACAAAGGGATAAAAATTAATTACCTCAAGATAGTCGACGAAGGTGAGCTTGTTGCGTAATCAATTCTAGGTTGCAACAATAGAAGAAACACACCGTTTGACGTTCCTCAGGAGAAACCTAAAAAACTGCAAGCTCAATCGTGTTAACCCGCCCGACACTCAAGAACCTTTGGAGATGAGAAAAATCATCAAAAAGATTCAAATTAAACCCAATGAACATATTGGTAGATCCTGTATGATTTATATTGGATGGCAGGGACAAATCGCTCCCATAAATCTCCTTGCTCTTTGGAAATTGGGTGAACAGAAGATTAAAGATGGTAAATGCCCATACTATGAAATTGGGGGTGAATTAAACTTTAAACCTTGATTTAAACCAAATGGGAGGGTGAATTTCTACCGGAAACTCCCATATTTCCTGGTATTGGGCGAATGAAATCTTGGAGCTCCAATTTTCACGGGCTAAATTTTGTTTTTCTTCTCTCTCCCTCCTAAAAACCGGGGCTAAACCTACATACATTTTTTCTTTTAAAATAAACTATGGGCGAATGAAAAAAGTTTTAAAAAACCATTATAATACAAAAAATCGCCCAACAAAAATTTGGAGGCCCCTTAATTTCGCCCATGAGCGAAATTTCGCCCCTAGAATCATCCTTGATTGGCACTAAATGCCACACCCAGACCAGCCTACCAGAGTTGGATGAAGAATGTTCCATTTGGTTGTAGCCACAAGTCATATTGGACCATAGAGAGCGTCATCTTCGTCGTCACATCATCAAGGAAGTTTTGGTTCACTGGAAGGATACTCCACCAAAATATGCCACTTGGGAACCGGCTACCATTCTGCAATAGTTTCCTCATCTTAAGCCTTGAGGACAAGGCTTTTTTTCAAGGGGGGGGGAATGTTGGGGACCTAACCCTTCACGTAGATAGAATAATATATTTTCCATGTAATAAATGTTGACATTAGTTAATAAGGCCTAAATATATTTTCCATGTAATAAAGGCCGACATTAGTTAGTAAGGCCTATTTAATAAATGTGAACAAGTCAATGTAAGAAGACCTAATAGAAGCTTCTGCTTCTAGAAAGATATTCCTCTAGAATTTTATTTAGAAGATAGAATTAGTATAAATTAGAGTAGGAGGCATGAGAAATATTATCTTAAGAATTATTATAATAGAGCTTTGCTCTGCTGGAAGTTGCCCCCTCAAAGAGGCAAGTGAACATTGATTTATTTGAATAAACATATTATTTTTACTATTGATCTTCTCATATTTTGTTGTTCCATTGATATTTGTTGAATATTCTTGTTTCTACATATTATATTACATATGGTACCTTACATTCCGTTGGTATGATATGCCTCCTGAGGAACAACCTACTGATTCTTCTGATCCCCCTCTATCCAACAATGGACCTTTATAGATTCCTTTCCCAAGTGTGTACCTACCTCCCAAGGTTCCATTAATATGGAATTCCCCCAATCCCCATGCATGGGAAACCCTATATTATGGGGGAAGATCATCTTACAAAAGATCGAAGAAGCCACTTCCTTCATGGCATAGATGAATCTTTGACCTAGAAGGATGTAGTCCCACAGGGCATCTATAACTTCAATGTCAATGCACACTTACTTCCCTCCCACTTGGATGGGATAGTTGTCATAAATACCTTCAGGTTGAGAGGACCAACCATCATACGTGCGAAGAGAAATCGTAGATGGGGCAAATGTTGGGGAGCCTAACTTCTTCTAGAATTGGGCTGACATGATGCATGTGGACAAGTCTTCATCAATAATGCATCAACGAATGATGGAATTATTAATGGACACTAGAATTTGAGAGGCCATTGAAGGGGGTAATGGACATGGTTCAACCTTGTTACAATCAAAGGTAATCATCATGTCATATGAAGGATCAATAATGCCCAAAGAAGCTAGTAAATCATTTCATTGTAGAGGACACATATGAAGGAATTCAAGGGATGACATCACTATAGGTGATTGGGATAAGTCATATATTGTGTTGTAGTGTCTACAAGTGAGTATAACTCTAACCCTCTTCTTGGAATTTTGTTGTCAAAGGAGGTAAAGGTAAGACTGGTATAGGATAAGTGATTGAGATTGTCCCCAACCCAAAAAAAGTCACTTATGAAAAGGTATTTCCTTCATGGTTATGGAACCTCGTGAGATATTTAATGAATCAACCTTATAGGACCTTGGAGTGGCTCTCCTATCTAGCTCCATTTCACATCAAGAAACCAAGCACTAGTTATAGTCATAAAGTCATCAATGTCTCGTCATGAATAGAAAACAACTGTATGTTACTACATTCCATATGAGAACATATCATCATCCTAAAATAAATATCAAATAATCACATAATAATTATCATGTTCCATCATGAGAACATAACATGAATATAAAAGGGCTACATACTAATTTTTGCATGTCATCATAAGAACATAATGTTGGTTTTAATAACCGGTAGCAAATATACACAGACATATATGAAACAAGGGACATGGGGAGTTGATGTTGATATTGTGGTAGTTACGGGAGGTATTAACCTCCATGTGTGACCTTTGGCTAGAATAGAATATTATGAAAGCAAGAGAAACCCTAAACAGATGTGTACAAACCCTAGAAGACAATTCGATTCAGTAAAAGCATTAATAATAAAGTATTAGCTTCTAGAAGGACAAGTCGGCCCAGACAAGTGAGAAGAACCACTATAAACAGAGGGTGCTTGAGCTCATTTGTACTCACTCACTTCACTCACTATCTCAATCAAGTATAGTGCAAGTTTGGAGCTGCAGCTGCAAGTTTGGAAGGTACATATTCTGGGGTGATTCTTGGTCTCTCTCTCTAGCGCTATATAGCCTAAGATA
Organism: Picea engelmannii; assembly: GCA_009831015.1. Classification (NCBI taxonomy): domain Eukaryota; kingdom Viridiplantae; phylum Streptophyta; class Pinopsida; order Pinales; family Pinaceae; genus Picea; species Picea engelmannii. The sequence continues at coordinate 105,149 of ML781172.1, read as the reverse complement.
TGTGCCTTATCTTCTAGTATCTCTTGGTGATATTCTTGGTGACATCTTTGTTGGCATGTTTACAAGAAGAGCGTGCTTGTCATTGATGGCAAGAACAGAAACAACGATGGCATGTTTTATAGGCAGTGTATGCTTGTCATTGATGGCAAGTATAGCAGTGATGATGGCTTGAGTACAGGTACAATGTGCCAAGCGGGCACCAAAAGTATTTTGGGGATATGCAGCAGAGAAAGCTGATGAAGACCAGAAGAGATAGTGCAGAGGTGCACGTAGAGTGTAGAGTGTGCTTTTCATTGATGGCAAGATTAGAGTGTGCATCGATGGAAAAACAGGAACAATGTAAGATCAGGAGGATTAGCGTAGAGTCGCACGTAATGTGTAGGTGTGCACCAAGGACACGGTTAACTCATTGCCAAAGCTCAAGAGAGATAGCATACTTAGGATCTCAGGAAGATCAAAGGTCGAGGCCTTTGACACTTAGAAATTCTTCCAAGTCAGGAGGATGCGTAAGCTTGGGAGGAGAAGTGACAGTGATCATTGGATCCCATTCAGAATTCCCGATGACCGCCAGATCTGAACTTAGATAGGAAGAGAGTGCAGATGGAGGACAGATCTCGGGTGTTAGATCGGAGTGTGAGGTCTAACCGTCATTGTATCTAGGGGAACCTGCATGTTCTTTAAAGTGCAAGGTGAAGTGGGCTTACAAAATCCCGAAAGAAGAAGGACCGTCCATCTTCGGGCAGGACACGTGGTCACAAATCAACAATTCTCTGACCAAGAAGTCAAAGGAAGGAAGTGCTCTATCCTTCCAAATCGTGAAATGCGAAATGGAGAAATGATCTGAGTCATTAGATCGAGAATTTATCGGGGACGTATGTGTGGTGAAAGATCAAAGCACCACAAAGACTCCATTTCGGAGTTTCACAGACCGAGAAATCAAAGATCAAAGGAACATTAACCTTTGAAGTAGCGAACCCCGAAATCCCGAAAGGCGAAAGATCAGAGCATGCCAAAGACTCCATTTTGAAGTTTCAGATACCAGGATTTGGAAGAGTTGAGACTCTTCATCATCAGGAGTCCCGGAATTGCAAAATGCGAAACCCCAAAAACCTGAAACAGGCACATCGACAGGAGGCTCAGATACCAAGAGTTGGAGGAGTCAAGAGTCGAGACTCTTCATCATAGGAGTCCCGAAGTCGTGAAATGCGAAACGTCGAAACACCTTTTGTGTAGATTTTGGATACCGAGAGATGGAGCGTCAAAACACTTCATCACAAGGAATGTTGGAATGTCGAAATGTTGAAATGTGAAAAACACCTTTTGGTGTTGGTTTTGGATACCAAGAGTTGGAGTGTCGAAACACTTTGCAACAGGAATGTCGAAATGACAAAACGCCAAAATGAGTTTTCGAATAAGGCTATGGTCACCTTTGGTGGTCACATCGTCGAAGAGATGTAGAGAAGATCTCGAAGAGACAAGCTCCATTTCGGAGTTTGGGACATGGAGAGTCGAGACGACTCATCAATAATTCCCCGAAACATGAAATGCGAAATACATGTTCAGAATTGGCCCTTGGTCATAACCCATGGTCACATCAACGAAGGCTCAAGGAAGGAGGTAGCATGAAGCTAATCTCCATTTTGGATGTCGTGACTTGGAGAGTTGAGATGCCTCACCACAGGGATGTCGAAAAGCTGAATATCGGAATGCCAAAACGTCAAAAGGCTGAATTAAGAAATGGCGAAATAAGCGCAAGACCCATCATTTATGATCCAATGGTGCAGGTTATTTAGGAATATGATCGAAGGGATATTGTTTCTCTTCATAGTTAATTGATCAATGGCGATTCAGTTGCTGATGTGGTTTTTGGAGGTTCACAGTGTAACTGCTAGAAACGACTGATTGTTTCTACCAGAGGACTGGAAGAGACTTCAGGGTGATCGTCAGAGAAGATGAAGAGTCTAAGGGAATTTTCCAGTGGAATGAAGACTGTTCAGGAGGTGATTGAAAAATGGAAGAGCGTTGAAGCCTGTAACTACAACAGAGAGGATGAGCTCGACTGTGACAGAGAAGACGAAGATTCTCGACTGGTAAACAGGCAAAGGAATCTCAACATAACACCCAGTGATGATGGATAAATGGGTTAAACCGCCAGAGAAGTTGAAGAGTCATAATGATGATCAGGCAGAGCACTCACTGTGAAGAGCATTCAGAAGCACTGTGCATAGAGCATGCACAAGGTGCACAGAGACTATAAGAATGCAGAACAAAGAAGAGATGGGTGTTGTTGTTGTTGAGCATGATTCAGGTGTGTAGAATGAGGCAGAGTGCAGCAGCTGAAATGTACAGAAGAGGAATGGTGCATTGAATGGGCATGGCACACAGAGAATAAAAGGTAGAAGAACAGAAAGTGCACGAATGTGTGCATGAAGATAGTGAGGTAGACAGAGCGGGGCAGTGTAGCAGAACAGTGATGAGACTAGTAAGCCTTTGATGAACATTATATCATTGTAATAAGTTTCAGTAGAAAATATTTATATTTCAGGGTGCTAGGGAGGTGCTAGGGAGGACTATTGTTCTCAGAGGTTCAATTGGGTGCTTGAACACAGGGAGTTGTAGCTTCCATCTGGTTGCAGCCAGAGAAACAAGGGTGGCAGGGTGGTGCAAGGGAGAACTGTTGTTCTTTGTTATACAGGTTGGTTCCTATGTGACTAGAATTTGGTGCTTCCATCCAGTTGGTGCTGGAACACTTAGGGAGTTTTTTCTTCCTTCTAGTGGGTGCTAGAGAAACCAAGGAGTTGGTGCTTCCTTCTAGTGGGTGCTAGAGAAAATAGAGAGTTGGTGATGTCAGCAAGTTGCAGCTTGCAAAACAAAGGTTGTAGCCTCACAATGAGTTGGAGCTCATATGTATGATAATGTAAAGAATGTAAAGATTACTTATCATATAAAGAAGAAGAGGTTTTTACCCTTTATGGGTTTCCTCAGGAAATATTTGTCTCTGTGTATCTCATATGTGTGAATGATGTTGAATGTACTATTTCTTACTTCCCTGCATTATTGTGATTGTCATTAAGTTCTCTGTAAAGAGTTTAAAATAAGCATAATTGTTTAAGCAAGGCTACAACTGATTCACCCCCCCTCTCAGTTGTCCAACAATTGGTATCAGAGCTAGCCCCTTTTATCTAAGGTTAGATTCTAGAGCTTAAACATGTCAAGTCATGAAGGGACTTCAATCACTAAGCCTCCTATGTTTAATGGAACAAACTTCTCCTTATAGAAGGTTAGAATGATAACATACCTAATGGCCTTAGGTGATGATATTTGGGATGTAGTAGAGACTGGATACATAAAGCCTGTTGTGCTAGCTTCCAAGGATGATAAGTTATAATTTATCTTTAATGCTAAGGGAATGAATGCTATCTTGAATGGACTTGCAGAAGTTGAGTTTGTAAAGGTGATGCATCTTCAAACTTCCAAAGAAATGTGGGACAAACTCATTAGCAGTTATGAAGGTAATGAGAAGGCAAAAGATGACAAGCTTCAAACCTATAGAGTATAGTTTGAAAAGCTACAGATGAAAGAAGATGAAACCATTGGGAAGTATTTTATGAGAGTTGAAGAACTAGTAAATGCAATGAAAGCACTTGGTGAAAAAATTGAGGAACCCTCCTTAGTTCATAAAATTTTGAGATCTCTGCCAGATAGGTTCAACCCAAAGGTCTCAGCTATAGAAGAACTAAATGATATAAAGACTTTGGCTTTTGATCAACTTCTAGGAACATTTATTACATATGAAATGAGGATAGTTACAGATAAACCCACCTCTAGAGAAGCATCATTTAAAGCAAATAAGAATGAAGATTCTGAGCCTGATGAAATTGAAGCAAAATTCGTGAGAAGACTAAAGAAAGGATCAGGTAAGTACCAAGGTAAGATACCCTTCAAATGTTTCAACTGTGGTAAAATAGGTCATTTCGCAAATAAATGTCCACACAAGAAACATGATCAGAACTCTGAAGGTGAAAAGAAGTTCAAATCCAAAAGATTTGATAAAAAGAAAAGTCTATGTGTAAACAATGATGACTCCTCATAAGACACCGATAGTGAATCTTCCTATGAAGATAAGGAAAATGACTTCATTCTTATGGCTAAAGAGGATTATGATAATAAAAGCACAGACAGTGAGGCTAATGAAGAAGAAGTTGTGGTTAATTTGGAAGGAGAATTGATCAGTGCACTGGAAGAGATTGACAGACTCAGAATTAAGAACAGAAAGAAAAAACAATTGTTGATATAGTTCGAGAAAGATAGTAAATAGCCTGATGAAGACTTTGTACTGCTAAAAGTGGAATTATAAGAGGCAAAGAAAATCGAGGACATTCTGAAACAACAGTTATCAGAAAAGAAGGCAAGATCTGAAGCCTCGGAAGAAGAAGTAGTGAAAACAAGGAAAGAGTTGGAGAAGTTTCAAGCCTTGTATCATCAGAATATGTCAAGTATCAAAGCCTCGGAAGGATTAGCTCAGGGGGAGCATGTTCTCTTTGACATTGATGTCAAAGGGGGAGAAAAGGAGTGGTCTAGACTGGATGCTACAGTTGGAGGTCCAAACAGATTAGAGCAGTCGTTCAGGGTTTCCATCAATGTCAAAGGGGGAGATTGTTGGCATGTTTACAAGAAGAGCATGCTTGTCATTGATGGAAAGAATAGCAGCAATGATGGCATGTTTTACAGGCAGCGTATGCTTGTCATTGATGGAAAGTACAGCAACGATGATGGCTTGAGTGCAGGTACAATGTGCCAGGTGGGCACCAGAAGTATTTTGGGGAGACGCAGCAGAGCAAGCTTGTGAAGACTAGAAGAGATAGTGCAGAGGTGCACGCAGAGTGCAGAGTGTGCTTGTCATTGATGGAAAGATCAGAGTGTGCATCGATGGAAAAATAGGAACAACGTAAGCTTAGGAGGATTAGCGCAGAGTCGCATGCAGTGCGTAGGTGTGCACCAAGGATGAGGTTAACTCATTGCCAAAACTCAAGAGAGATAGCGTACTCAAGATCTCAGGCGGATCAAAGGTCGAGGCCTTTAACACTTAGAAATTATTCCAAGTCAGGAGGATGCATAAGCTCAGGAGGAGAAGCAACAATGATCGTTGGATCCCATTCAAAATTCCTAATGACTGTCAGATCTAAACTCAAATAGGACGTGCGCGCAGATGGAGGACAGATCTCAAGCGTTAGATCCAAGCGCGGGGTCCGACCATCATTGGATCTAGGAGAACTTGCACATTCTTTAAAGTGCAAGGTGAAGCGGGCTTACAAAATCCCAAAAGAAGGAGGATCGTCCATCTTCAGGCAGGACACGTGGTCATAGATCAACATTTCGCTGACCAAGAAGTTAAAGGAAAGAAGTGATCTATCCTTCGAAATCACGAAATGCGAAATGGAAAAATGATTTGAGCCATTGGATCGAGAATTGATCGGGGACGGATGCGTGGCAAAATATCAGAGCACCACAAAGACTCCATTTCGGAGTTTCAAAGACCGATAAATCAAAGATCAAAGGAACATTAACCTTTGAAGTAGCGAACTCCGAAATCCTGAAAGGAAAAAGATCAGAGCATGTCAAAGACTCCATTTCGGAGTTCTGGATACCGGGAGTTTGAGGAGTCGAGACACTTCATCATCAGGAGTTCCAGAATCGTGAAATGTGAAACCCCGAAAACCCGAAACAGGCACATCGACTAGAGGTTCGGATACGAGGAGTTGGAGGAGTCAAGAGTCAAGACTCTTCATCACAGGAGTCTCGAAGTCGCGAAATAAGAAATGTCAAAACACATTTTGTGTAGATTTTAGATACCGGGAGATGGAGTGTCAAAAAACTTCATCACAAGGAATGCCAGAATGTCGAAATGTCAAAATGTAAAAAACACCTTTTGGTGTTGGTTTCAGATACCGGGAGTTGGAGTGTCAAAACACTTTGCAACGGGAATGCCGAAATGATGAAACGTTGAAATGCGTTTTCAAATAAGGCTATGGTCACCTCTGGTGGTCACATCGTCGAAGAGCTATAGAGAAGAGATCGAAGAGACAAGCTCCATTTTGGAGTTTGGGACATGGAGAGTCTAGATGACTCATCACAAAATCCCCGAAACGCAAAATGTGAAATACATGTTCAGAATTGGCCCTTGTTCATAACCCATGGTCACATCGACGAAGGCTCAAGGAAGGAGGTAGCATGAAGCTAATCTCCATTTCAGAGATCGTGACTTGGAGAGTTGAGATGCCTCACCACAGGGATGTCGAAAAGCCAAATGTCAGAATGTCAAAATGTCGAAAGGCCAAATTGCAAAATGGAAAAATAAGCATGAGACCCATCATTTATGATCCAACAGTGTAGGTTAATCAGGAATATTATCGAAGGGCTACTATTTATCTTCACATTTAATGGATCAGTGGCGATTCAATTGTTGATGTGGTTTTTGGAGGTTCACAGTGTAACTGCTAGAAATGATTGATTGTTTCTGCCAGAGGAATGGAAGAGACTTCAGGGTGATCACCAGAGAAGATGAAGAGTCTCAAGGCATCTGCCAGTGGAATGAAGACTGTTCAGGAGGTGATTGACAGATGGAAGAGCATTGAATCTTGTAACTGCAATAGAGAGGATGATCTCAACTGTGACAGAGAAGATGAAGAGTCTCTACTAGTAGACAGGCTAAGGAATCTCAGCATAACACCTAGTGATGATGGACAAATGGGTTAAACCGCCATAGAAGCTGAAGAGTCATAATGATGATCAGGCAGAGCACTCGTTGTGAAGAGCATGTAGAAGCATTGCACATAGAGCATGCACAAGGTGCACAGAGACTATAAGAATGCAGAACAAAGAATAGATGGGTGTTGTTGCTATTGAGCATGATTCAGGTGTGTAGAATGAGGTAGAGTGTAGCAGTTGAAATGCATAGAAGAGGAATGGTGCATTGAATGGAGATGGTGCAAAGAGAATAAAAGGTAGAAGAATAGAAAGCACAAGGATGTGTGCATGAAGATAGTGAGGCAGACATAGGAGGGTAGTGTAGCATAACAGTGATGAGACTGGTAAGCCTTTGATGGACATTATATCACTGTAATAAGTTTCAGTAGCAAAGATTTATATTTCAGGGTGGTAGGGAGGATTGTTGTTCTCAGAGGTTCAAGTGGGTGCTTGAACACGGGGAGTTGTAGCTTCCATCTAGTTGCAGCGAGAGAAACAAGGGTGGCAGGGTGGTGCAAGGGAGAACTGTTGTTCTCTGTTATACAGGTTGGTGCCTCTGTGACTAGAAGTTGGTGCTTCCATCTAGTTGGTGCTGGAACACTTAGGGAGTTGTTGCTTCCTTCTAGTGGGTGCTAGAGAAACCAGGGAGTTGGTGCTTCCTTCTAGTGGGTGCTAGAGAAACTAGGGAGTCAGTTCTTCCTTCTAGTGGGTGCTAGAGAAAATAGAGAGTTGGTGCTCTCAGCAAGTTGCAGCTTGCAAAACAGAGGTTGTAGCCTCACAATGAGTTGGAGCTCATATGTATGATAATGTAAATAATGTTAATATTAATTATCATATAAAGAAGAAGAGGATTTTACCCTTTATGGGTTTCCTCGGGAAATATTTGTCTCTGTGTATCTCATATGTGTGAATGATGTTGAATGTACTATTGCTTACTTCCCTACATTATTTTGATTGTCATTAAGTGCTCTATAAAGAGTTTAAAATAATCATAATTGTTTAAGAAAGGTTACAACTGATTCACCCCCCCTCTCAGTTGTCCAACAATCTTGGAGTATATTGGTGGTATTCTTGGTGATGTCTTGGAAAACGTGAAACTACAACTACTACGGTTGGTTATTTTTCTTGTTCTGTGGTTTTGGAACTTTTTTTCTCGTATGCTATCTTTGGAGAAAGATACGCTCTCTTGGTTATCTATTGGTTCTAGTGATACTTCTGGAATCATTCTATCTAGCAAAGGTTATGGTGCTCGGGGGTGGTTGTGTGCCTATGGTTGGGTGACAATATTGTGATATTGTCTATGGTAAAATGAGCACATTGAATATTTTAATAGGTTATGGGCACACACTACCTTCAAAATAGTCTAACCATTGGAAGGTAGAGCGGGAGTTCTTTGTCAAGCTCGTTGTAGCACCAATTGCAGCTGCAACTAGAGTTTCTAATTTTTTAGTTGCAACAAACCCTAATCCAACTCTTTGAGCACCTTAAGTGAAGCATTGGACCTAATCTCTAGACATTCTAGTATGCTCTATCCTACCGCACCCTCTGGTGTCCTCAGGAAACAAAAATTTCAGGTTTGAGTTATTGGTCAAAGTCAAAGGTTGACTAATCAAAGTCAAAGGTTGAATTTTGATTAAAATTGAGTTTATGGTAAAAGTTGAAATTCCATGGTTTATAGCTTGTTCTAATCATTGAACCTTTTTTATTCAGTTTCTAACCTCTTTTTTTCAATATGGTGTTTAGTTTAAGATTAGAAGATAAGTTGAACGATGCTGCAAATTTCAAAGGTACGCACTTGCAATATATGTTTTTCATGTTATATCATCTAACAAATCATGAGTATGTTTTGCAGGGAATGTACAAGAGTGATGCAGGAGCATCGCTAATAAGCATGTGTGGCAAGACAACTCAACACCTTTGAATCATTTTGGAATCATAATCGTTGGCGTTTCCTGCAAATATTTTGGAGCTGATTGAAAAATTGAATAAGTTTAAATGCTTGGAAGCTTAATGATCACAAGTGATCTGGGAGTCTCACTCCTAGTATCGAATGTAACAGAACTTAGGTAGCAGTTAGGTTTTGTTTTCGAGTAGACAAGTAGTCGGAGGGAACCCTAATAACCCTCTGAGATAAATAGAGGTTTTGTACGCCTGAATCAGGTTGCTGCAAGTTATTAGGAGTTTGTTGTGATTTAGTTGTTGTTGAGTCTTGTTGTTGTTTATCATAGTTGTAGCCATTTACTTTTGAATGAATATAACAGAGGAAAATCGATCCAATGCATGGTGTTTCTACTGTTTACAATTCCCTATTATTGTTGTTTTCTTGAATGAATGAGTTATATTATTGAGTATATGAAACTCTGAAGTGTTTTTATAAGTTTCAATTGTTTTCTCTTGGTTGAGCTCATGCAAGGTGTGCATACAGTCCACAAGGAGTGCATTGACAGAGTCTATTTCGACTCAGAAGCTCGGAAGAGATAGCGTGAAACTTCTCTTGTTAAGGGGCACAAAGTGATTGTTGCAAGGTGTGCACAGTCGCCCGCAAGAACCTAAGTCTTGCATAAGAATCTGTTGCAAGAAGTGCATAGATCTGGAATTCGACTAAGTGTCAAAGTAAACCTCTAAGGATTCAAAGGATTCAAAGGAGAAAGCTCAAGAGAGATAGTGGGAGAAATCTCCAAGGGAGTGAAGCTCTGAAGGTTTCACAAGTCATCGACTAAGATCCGTCCAGGAGGGAGCGGGGATCATTCTAGATCATTGGATCTAGGCACGATGTGTGAGCTTTAAGTCTCTTGAAGTGTAGAGGAGATTGGAATACCAAAGTCTCAAAGTCTTGAAGTGATTAGGGACCGTCCATCATCAAGAGGGACAGGTGGCATGAGATCCACAACTTTGTAATTTTGTGGACAAGGAGGAGGTGAAATCACCGAAGTAAATCATGATTGTTGGTCGTCAGGGGGAGTACATGTCAACAGATCTAAAGCTCTTGGGAAAGTCACTTCAAGGATTCCAGTTGAGTGTTGAAACCCCTGAAATCTGATGTACGAAGGGAATCTGGACCATCTGATCTAGAGGGACGCGTGGCAACAGATCACAAACTTTGGATAAAAGCACTCTAGAGAAGTTGAGAGTTGGGATCTCTAGAACCCAAAGGTCCAAAGTGAATTATAGTCATCTGATTCAGGAGGACATGCAGCATAAATCTATGGACTCTGGGTAGAGACATGAAGTAAATTATAGTCATCTGATTCAAGAGGACACGTAGAAGAAATCCACGCACTTCAAGGGAAAGTGAAATTTGAAATTTGAAGTTTTTTGAAGTCCGAAGACCCAAAGCAATCCCAGTCATTGATATGTAGGAGACACGCATCAATAGATCACGAGATTTGGATAAAATCATTTTGGAAAAGATGAGAGTTGAGATTTCCAAATTTTGAAGTCCCAAATCGGCTAGGGTCGTTGATTTGGGGAGGACAGGTGTCAGCAGATCTTCCATTTTTGAAAGATAGACATTGCGGAGAGAACAAAAATTGAGAGTTGAAACTCCTGAAGCCCAAAAGGAAAAATCAATCACAACCATTGAATTGAAAGGGGCACATGTCAACAAATTGCGGAGATATAGGAGGGCGTGATCCGGAGAGGAGGAAGGAAAGGAGACAGATATGAACCGTTGATTGAGAGGCTCCATCCGAGATCACAAGATTGACGATCATGCTTGATTATGGGGTCAGAAAGTGCTCGGACATTAAAAATTCGAGAGTGGGTCACAATCAAAACCACGGTATCGGCAAAGGGGTACGTGGAAGTTGGAGGTGAATTGCGAGGAGAAAAGTGGTGTGGTCCCAAACCACTTTTGGTCGCTCCGCAATCACGTGTTTACGCAAGGTCACAGCTCGAGGTCACATGCGAGAGAGGGATAAGGAGAGAGGAGCTAGCACCTGAAATTTGAGAGTACAGCAGCGTGAAGGAAGAGGTCGTGGGAGCCATAGAACCTACACCAGAGGACTGAAACAGCCTGTGTTAAATCGTAAGTGAGACCACTAAGGTTTCAGAGAGCCAATTTGGCTTGGAATATAAGATCCTTGACCGGGAGGTCGCGCAGCCCCTTAAGAGAGAAGGGGGATCTGCATCAAGTGGTATTAGAGCCTAAAATTGTTTTCAGGAAACGAAGAAGATATTGAAGGTGTACTATGTGTGTGAGAGATAGTCAGCACAATGCCACCAAGGAGACGTGTGGAACCACCTTTAGCCAATCGTGCTATGCAAATAGAAATGAGAGAGCTTCACACAAATGGAGGTAGTGTAGAGGAGGGAACCTGATGTTGGGGAGATCAATGATGTAGAGAGTGAATAAGTAGAATTCGAGGAAGCTGCAGGGGAAAATGTTGCCGAGGAATGCTTACTAAGAGCAGTTGTTAGATTGGGAGTAAGAGCCAAGATAAATATCCCAATGTATGAAGGAAATTTGGATGCTGAAGAGCTATTGGATTGGATAAGATTCGTGGACAAATATTTCAACTGTGAAGATGTTGATGAGGAGAAAAAGGTGAGACATGTTGTCACCAGACTTAAAGGACATGTAGCATTGTGGTGGGATGAACTGTAGGCTAAGAGGAGAAGCAAAGGCAAGCAGAAGATAAAGAATTGCGACAGAATGGTAGCCAAGCTGAAGGCTAAGTTCATGCCAAAATATTATCAGATAAATCTATTCATGAAGTTGCAAAACCTGAGGCAGAAGGGTATGATAGTGAAAGAGTACATGGAGGAGTTATACAAGCTGAATATCAGGACTGGACAGCGAGAGAAAGATTAAGAAAAGGTTTCCATATATATAAATGGCTTGAGATATAAAATCCAGGACGAGATCAACATGATGTCATTAAGGACAGTAGAGGACACTTATCAGATTTCACTGAAAGAAAAGGAAAAGTTCTCCAGAAAACAGAGCCAGGGAGGCAGAGGTAGAATCTCGAACAAAGGCAAGGTATTTTCCCATGACAAGGCACATAAAACCAAAGACGAGACTGAGAAACCACATAGTCACTCAGGAAGAGGAGGAAGTTCCTGAGGAAGACAAGGTGGTGGAAGAAGTTCTTCTAGAGGAAGAGGAAGAAGCAGAGGAGGAGAAGTAAGGTGTTATGCCTGTGGAAATATAGGACACATGTCTTGGGAATGTCCCGAGAAAATTAAATAAGGAGGAGGTGAATCTCACATTTCAGAAGCACAGAAAAGGAATGTTGAAGCAGAAGGTGTTGAGGATGGAACATCCCTGATGTTGAGAAATGTTCTCTTAAAACCAGAACTAGAAGTTGAAAAGCCAGTGCAGAGGAACAATATATTCAGGAAAGCTTGCAAGACTAAAGACAGAGTATGTAAGGTGATAATTGAAATTGGGAGAACTAATAACTTAGTATCCACAGAGAGGTGGAGAAATTGGAACTGGAGACAAATGCACATCCAAAGCCATATAAATTCTCATGGTTGCAGAAAGGACACCGGGTAATGGTCACTAAACGATGCCTTGTTGAATTTAAGATAGGAGGGTATAGAGATGAAATTTTGTGTGATGTGATTCTCATGGATGTATGTCATGATTTTTTTGGAAGACCGTGGCAGTTTGACAAAAATGTCATTCATGATGGGAGGAAAAATACATACACCTTGGAGAAGAATGGTAGGACACACATGTTGTTTCCAATAAAGGAGAAAAAGTGAAAGAGGAAGCCAACACAAGCATACTTCTCATGAGTGGTAGGGAACTCCTGAGAGAATTCAAGAAGGAACGGGAGATGCAGTTTGTTGTGGTGAGGAAACCCAGAGTTATCCTTACAAGTACTTCGATGGATGATTTGCCTGAAGAGGTTCAGGAGTTGTTGGATAATTTTTCTAACATGTTAGTGGATGAGTTTCCTAACTCATTTCCACCCATTAGAAGTATCAGTCATCATATTGATTTGATACCAGGAGCAAGCCTGCCAAATAAAGTAGCATACATATTGACACCTCAAGAGACTGAGGAGGTAAAGAACCAAGTCCAGGATTTGTTAGACAAGGGTTTGGTCAGAGAGAGATTGAGTCCATGCGCAGTACCAATTGTGTTGAATCCAAATAAGGATGGAGGATGGAGAATGTGTAAAGACTCAAGAGCCATAAACAAGATCGCCATCAGGTATAGATTTACTTTGCCAAGAATGGATGACTTAATGGATTGTTTAAGTGGAGAAAATTCATGTTATAAGATAGATTTGAAAAGTGGATATCACCAAATAAGGATGAGAGAAGGTGATGAGTGGAAAACAGCCTTTAAGCCAAATGAAGGATTGTATGAGTGGCTTTTTATGCCATTTGTCTTAACAAATGCCCCAAGTACTTTTATGAGGTTGATGAATGAAATAACGAAAGATTTCATTGGCAAGTTTGTGGTTGTATATTTGGATGATATACGGGTCTTTAGCAGGACTAAAGAGGAGCATTTGAGACATCTGACCTTAGTGATGAGGAGACTACAACAGGAGAAGTTGTTGATAATATGAATAAGTCCTCTTTTATGAAGATAGAACTCATTTACGTGGGTTTTGTGATCTATTCAAATGAATTGAAGATGGATCCAGAGAAGGTGAAAGCAATCAAAGAATGGCCATCACCAAGGAGTATGTTTGAAGTGAGAATCTTCCATGGATTAGCAAGTTTCTATAGGAAGTTCATCTGAGATTTTAGTGGAATTTGTGCACCTATGATGGATACAGTGAAGAAGAGGCACAATTCTTTTAAATGGACAGAGGAGGCCAAAAGAAGATTCAATATATTGAGGGAGAAGATAAAAGAACGGCCAATTATGGACTTACCAAATTTCAAGAAGACATTTCAAGTGAGATGTGATGCAAGTGGAGTTGCAATTGGAGAAGTTTTGAGCCAGGATAATAAACCAGTTGCATATTTCAGTGAGTTATTGAATGAGACTAAGAGAAAGTACTCCACATATGATAAATAATTTTATGCCATAATTCAAGCCTTGAAAAAAAGGAGGCACTACCTTGTTCCAAAGGAATTTATCTTGTACGACAATAACCAAGATTTACAATTCATAACCAGACAGGAAAAAATGAATCAAAGGCATGCAAAGTGGATTGAATTTATGCATAATTTTACTTTTGTCATAAAACATATTGCTGGAAATGCTAACAAAGTTGTTGATGCATTAAGCATAAGATGTTTGATTCTGCAGGAGTTTCAGGTGAAGACCTTGGGGTTTGAACACCTTAAGGAAATGTACAGTGATGATCTAGTTTTCAAGGAAGCATATGAAGCATGTGCAAATCATGCGCTGAGAGATAGGAGCCAGTGGACAGAGTATATGATTCAAGAGGGATTGTTGTTCAAGGGAAATCAGTTGTGCATACCAAAATGCTCAATGAGGGATAACCTTTTGAAGTAAAAGCATAGTGGAGGATTTGTTGGACATTTCGGACATGATAAGACATTTGCACAGTTGAGTAGTTCATACTATTGGCCAAGTATGAGGACAGAAGTGATAAAATTTGTGAACGGATTTAGAATCTGCCAACATGCAAAGGGAAAAAGATAGAACACTGGATTGTATCAACCATTGTCAATACCAGAGAGGCCTTGGGATGAAATAAGCATGGATTTTGTGTTGGGACTACCAATAACAAAAAGAGGATGTGATTCCATATTTGTGGTAGTGGATAGATTTTCAAGTATGGCACACTTTATCCCATGCTAGAAGACTAGTGATGCAACACATGTTGCAAATTTATTTTTCAAGGAAGTTGTCTGACTTCATGGATTACCCAAAAGTATTGTCTCAGATAGGGATACCAAATTCGTTGGTCATTTCTGGAGACCATTATGGAAGAAGTTGGGAACAAAGTTGTCCTTCAGCTCAACTTATCACCCTCAAACAGATGGACAAACTGAGGTGGTGAACAGAAGTTTGGAGAAATTAGTGAGGAGTTTGGTAACTGAGCATCATAGTTAGTGGGATCAAATTCTTCCACAAGCAGAATTTGCATACAATGACTCACCAAACAGGAGCACTAGAAATATCCCATTCCAAATACCATATGGAATGAAGCCAAGAGGAGTAGTTGAGTTGAGAGACTTGGAACAGATTGAGATCAGAAGCATTGAAGAAGAATATTTTGTTGTAGAGATACAGAAGCTCCATAGCTAGATCAGAGGACAGTTGCAGATATCTAGCCAAGAGTACAAGCACAGATTTGATCAACATTGCAGAGAACTTCAATTTGAAATAGAAGACCAGGTTCTGACACATCTAAGAAAAGAAAGGTTCCCAAGGGGAACATACAACAAGTTGAAGATGAAGAAGATAGGACCATGTAAAATATTAAGGAAGTTTGATGAAAATGCCTAAGAAATTGAGCTTCCAGATGATCTAGGCATATCACCCATATTCAACATATCAGACCTATATCCTTACAAGGAAGATGACACAGAGAGATCAGAGGATCAGGAGAAGATTCAGTGGGAGAAGCAAATGCTTGTAGAATAAAAACAACAAATGTAGAAGATCATTGATTAGAGGATTAGCCAGAATACCAGGAGGAAGAAATATCTTGAATATTTGGTCAAGTGCAAGGGACAACCGATAGAAGATGCTAGTTGGGAAAATGAAGTTGACATCCAGAAGCATGGAAAGTCAGTATAGGAGCTCATGGATAGGAGTCCATGAATTTTTTTCCATGGGAGTATGATGCAGGAGCATCACCAGCAAGTAGGTGTGGCAGGACAACTCAGCGCCTTTGAATCATTTCAGAATCTTAACCGTTGGCATTTCCTGCAAATATTTTGGAGTGGATTGAAAAACTGAAGAAGATAAAACGCTTAGAAGTTGAATGATCACAAGTGATCTGGGAGTTTCACTCCTAGTCTTGAATTTAACAGAACTTAGCTAGAAGTTAGGTTTTGTTTTTGAGTAGATGAGTAGTCAGAGGGAACCCTAAGATCCCTCTGAGATAAATAGAGGTTTTCTACGCCTGAATGAGGCTATTGCAAGTTAGTAGGAGTTTGTTGGGATTTAGTTGTTGTTGAGTCTTGTTGTTGTTTATCATAGTTGTAGCCATTTACTTTTGAATGAATATAACAAAGGAAAATTGATCCAATGCATGGTGTTGCTACTATTTACAATTCCCTATTATTGTTGTTTTCATGAATGAATGAGTTATATTATAGAGTATATGAAACTGTGAAGTGTTTGTATAAGTTTCAATTGTTTTCTCTTCGTTGAGCTCATGCAAGGTGTGCATACAGTCCGGAAGGAGTGCATTGACAGAGTCTGTTTTGACTCAGAAGCTTAGAAGAGATAGCATGAAACTTCTCTTTGCAAGGGGCGCAAAGTGACTGCTACAAGGTGTGCATAGTCGCCCGCAAGAACCTAAGTCTTGTGTAATAATTTGTTGCAAGGAGTGAACAGATCTGAAATTTGACTAAGTGTCAAAGTAACCCTCTAGGGATTCAAAGGATTCAAAGGAGAAAGATCAAGAGAGATAGAGGGAGAAATCTCCAAGGGAGTGAAGCTCTGAAGGTTTCACGAGTCACTGGCTCAGATCCGAGGGAGCGGGGATCATTCCAAATCATTGGATCTGGGCAAGGTGCATGAGATTTAAGTCTCTTGAAGCATAGAGGAGAGTGGACTACCAAATTCCTGAAGTCCCAAATTGATTAGGACCGTCCATCATCAAGAGGGACAGGTGGCGCGAGATCCACAACTTCGAAAGTTTGTGGATAAGGAGCATGTGAAATCACTGAAGTAAATCTTGACCATTGGTCGTCAAGGGGAGTACGTGTCAATAGATATAAGGCTCCGGGGAAAGTCACTTTGAGGATTCTAGTTGAGAGTTGAAACCCCCGAAACTCAAAGTCCGAAGTGAATCTGAACTGTCTGATCCAGAGGGACGTGTGGCGACAGATAGCGAACTTTGGATAAAATCACTCTGGAGAAGTTGAGAGTTGAGATATCCGAAACCCAAAGGTCTGAAGTGAATCATAGTCATCTGATTTAGGAGGACACACAGCATTAATCTGTGGACTCTGGGTAGAGACCCGGAGTAAATTATAGTCGTCTGATTCAGGAGGACACGCAGCATAAATTTGCGCACTTCGAGGGAAAGTGAAAGTTGAAAGTTGAAGTTTTTCGAAGTCCAAAGAATTGAAGCAATCGCAGTCATCAATCTGTAGGAGACATGCATCAATAGATCACGAGCTTCGAATAAAATCATTTCGAAAAAGTTGAGAGTTGATATTTTCGAAGTCTGAAGTCCCGAAGCAGCTAGGGTTGTCGATTTGGGGAGGATAGGTGTCAACAGATCTTCCATTTTCATAAGATAGCCACTGCAGAGAGAATGGGATTTGTGAGTTGAAACTCTCGAAGCCCGAAAAGTGAAATCAATCATGACCATTGAATTGAAAGGGGCACACGTCAATGGATCATGAAGATCTAGGAGGGTGTGATCCGGAGAGGAGGAAGGAAAGGAGACATATCTGAACCATTGATCGAGAGGCTCCACCCGAGATCGCGAGATCGAAGGTCACGCTTGATTGCGGGGTCAAAAAGTGCTCGGACATTGAAACCATGGTATCGGCAAAGGGGTACGTGGCAGTTGGAGGTGAATTGCGGGGAGAAAAGTGGTGTGGTCCCAAACCATCTTTGGTCGCTCTGTAATCACGTGTTTACGCAAGGTCACAGCTTGAGGTCACATGCAGGAGAGGGCTAAGGAGAGAGGAGTTCAAGAGTACAGCAACTTGAAGGAAGAGGTCGCAGGTGCCATAGAACCTGCACTAAAGGACTGAAAGGGCCTCTGTTAAATCGTAAGTGAGACCACTAAGGTTTCAGAGAGCCGATTCAGCTCAGAATCGAAGATCCTTGACTGGGATTTCATGCATCCCCTTAGGAGAGAAGGGGGGTCTGCATCAAAGATACCTTGTTCAAGTAGTGATCTTGGATTCAGTACATTCATAGGAACAAGTAATTGAGGCTCCAGGTTCTAGGTTTGATTGATCAAATTGTTAAGTTTCAATTTGCACATATCAAGGTTGATAGTTTCTATAGTACAAGTAAACACTATAGTTGTGACAACAATCTTTGAAAGGTTCTATTACTGTTAGGTATACTTGGTTGCATGTAAGTACTATTTATATAGATGCTTATTGCACTTATTTGCAAAATGAGCTAACTTATCTTCTAGGAGATATCTCTCATTTTTCTCCCAAGAAGGTCACCTTGGTAACTCTATGATGACTACCATCCTTGTTGTCGTAGATATGTTCTTATGAAAATGATATTGGAAATACTTTTTCTCTTGGTGTTCTTATTTCGGGAAGGTCATAGGAAATAGCTCTGAGAAGGCTCTACATTGATGGTTGCAAACATGGATCAGATAACTCCATCAAGTGGTGAGACAAGTGATCTCACCAAGTACCAATTCTAAAGGAATTGTGTAAAGAAAAAAAAGTTTTGGACATCATTCACTCAGATGTGTGTGGACCAATTTCAACCTCCTCACTAAGAGGGAGAGTATACGTCAGATTATTTCAAGACATTATATAGAGATATCGGGATTAGGAGAGAGCTCACTACTCCCTACAATCCTCAGCAAAATGGTGTAGAAGAAAAATAGAATCGATCCATTGAAAAATATATAAAGGCAATGATGAAATGACTAGAATCTATCCATGTTTCTATGGGGAGAAGCACCTATGATAGTCGTATATGTTCAGAATATAACTCATCATTATGTATTGAAGAAAATGACTCCAGAAGAATCTTTCTCTGAAAACCAGCCAAGTGTTGAACACTTGAGGATATTTGGTTGTCAGTAAAGAAGAAAGAATAGAAGGAAACTATGATGGAAGAATATCAATCCATCATGACGTATTCGAAATTCTGCCTAGACCTAAAGGAAAGTTTGTAAAGTATCGATAAATACAAGGTAAGATTCGTGGCTATAAGGTTATCCTAGCAGGAGGGAGAAGACTATGATGAGACAGTTTCTCCAATTGGCAGATACACCTCTATTAGATCCATCATATCTCTTGCAGCATCCATGGGTTGGAGTTTACATCAAATGCATGTAAATACCACTTTTCTCAATGGAGTAATTGAGAAAGAAGTATACATAGAGAAATCTCAAGGTTTTGAGGTACACCCAAGACAAACCCATGTATGCAGATTAAAGAAGGTCATGTATGGACTCAAGCAAGCTCCAAGAGCTTGGTGCAGATCCTCTCATTATTCTGTGTAAGAGGGAGTTAGCCTCTGAATTCGATATGAAGGATATTGGTCTCATGCATTATTATTTAGCACTAGAAGTATAGCAGAAGTGTGGTGAAATATTCCTGGGGCAAGGGAAGTATGTTGTAAATATCCTTCATAAGTTTGGGATGATGGATTGAAAATCCATGAAAACTCCCATGGTGACAGATATGAGTAAGTTGAGAGACTCGGATTTTGATCCAATAGATTTGTCCCTGTACCAGCAATTGATTGGCTCATTGATGTGTATAGTTAATGCCCAGCCAGACATTTTCTTTTCTGAGAACAAGTTGAGCTAGTTTTAGGTGCAACCTAGACATGAGTATTGGATAGCTGCAAAGCACATTTTGAGATATATTTGTGGGATGCTAAACTATGGTTTGAGATATGCCTCAAACAATGATGTAGAGCTACATGAATTTATTGATTCAGATTGGGCATGAAGTGCAGATGATAGAAAGAGTACTTCTGGTATATGTTTCAGTTTGGGCTCATGGGCTAGCAAGAAACAAAAGCTTGTTGCACTCAGCACTGCAGAAGCAAAGTAGATTGTATCTCGTGATGCTTGTAAGGAATCAGTATGTCTATGTAAGCTTGTTTCTAGACTATTTGATCAGGTGTTAGATTCAACTGTGATATATTGTGATAATCAGAGTTGTGTGAAGATTTCATAGAACCCCGTGTTCCATGACAAGTCGAAGCACATTGAGATCAAGTACTATTTTATTTGTGATAAAGTCTAGAAGGGAGAATTGATTCTCCAGTACATCTCCATTGATGAGAAGATAATTGATATTTTGATGAAGCCTCTATCCAAGATAAAGTTTGCATACTTGAGGTACAAGTTGGGACTCATGGGGATTTCTCCCTTGGTTGAAAGGGAGGAGATGACTTCCTTGGTTGGGAGGGAGTGTTGATATATTGCATCATGGATAGTAATTGTGTTGGTGGGAAGACATTCTCCCTGTGGAGAATGGTCCAGGTTGACAGATTGTTGGTTTGTATCATGCTAGTACAACTTAGATATGATGCTTCAGCATCATGCTAGTACAACTTAGCTATGATGTATTAGCATCATGTTAGTACATCTTAGAGATTATGCATATGCCTGAGTCACATCATGCTAGTACATCTTAGATATGATGTAGTAGCATCATGCTAGTATAGCTTAGAGATGATGTAGATGACTCGCATCATGCCAGTGCAGCTTAGATATGGTGCATTGAAACCATTCTAGTATGGGTTATAGATGATTTAGATTGTACTCCACATCATGTCATTACATCTTAGATATGATGCATCTGCATCATGCTAGTATTGCTTAGACATGATACAATGGAGAGGATGGTTCTTGTATCCATTGCAGGGGATTCAACATTTGTTGGGATAATCATTCTTCTAGGACATATTTCTAGATTAGAAGAATGGTCTTTGTATCACTTTGTTGAGTGAGTGACTTATGTGAGACACTTTGTTGAGTGTGCTAAGTCTAGCACATGATTACTTAGATAGAGTATGGCCTCGAGAGATGATGTAGAGGATGATATGAATTGATGCCAGGAGAATGTTGTACTACATGGTGATAGCTTGTGTAGCTATTAGTTGATTGCAGTGGAGACTGTGGGTCTCTGGACAGTAGTTATGTGCTACAGTGGTGGATGTATTCCACTGGTAGTGGCTGAGTGTCACTATATAGTATTTGTGCACTACTAGGAGTGGTTGTGTACCACTGGATAGTAGTTGTGTACTACTATGGATCAAAATTGTTGTGATATATTGGATGGAATTATACTACTAGATTTCCATGGAGACTACCAGTAGTGTTGAAGGTGTTTCCTAGACTGCAGTAGTGTTGGAGGTGATTGTCACCTAGATGGATAGTAATGATGATGCTCGTGACTTGATATGTGTGATCATGAGATAGCATGTGTGGCTATGATGATGTTACCTATAGAATGGTCTGCAAGACTATGTAATCCTTTTCCATACCATGTGAAATGGATGAATGTGTTTGATACTGTTACAGTTAATACCTCCCTAGCTAGAAGGGAGTGTTGATATTATGGTAGTTGTGGGAGGTATTAACCCCCATGTGTAACCTTTGGCTAGAATAGAATATTCTGGAAGCAAGAGAAACCCTAAATAGATGTGTAGAAATCCTAGATAACAAGTCGTCTCAGTAAAAGAATTAATAATAAAGTATTAGCTTCCAGAAGGACAAGTTGGCCTAGACAAGTGACAAGAACCACTATAAATAGAGGGCACTTGAGCTCATTTGTACTCACTCACTTGATTCACTCTCTCAGTCAAGTCTAGCACAGGTTTGGAGCTACAACTGCAAGTTTTAAAGGTACATCTTATGGGGTGACTCTTGGTCTCTCTCTCTAGCACCATCTAGCCTAAGATATGTGCCTTATCTTCTAGTATCTCTTGGTGATATTATTGGTGACGTCTTGGAGTATATTGGTGGTATTCTTGGTGACGTCTTGGAAGGGATGATGCTCATGGGATTTTAGGCATGCCTATCAACTTATACTTCAATATTCATTAGATCTACCATACCATCATTCATATATATCATTCAATTAACCTTTAACATTCATTATACAGGAAATAACATATATAATCTAGTATGCCCTACAAATTAACCTTAACAAATTTGTTCACGTATCCATTCATTCATCATAAAATACATTACAAAGCATAGAAAAACATAAATGAAAACATTCCACATATTGACATAGTATTTTACGGTGGTTCATCCCCCCCCTCGGGCTATGTCCAAAAAGATTTGGCAATCTATGTTTCTTTATTCATCTTCTTCAAAATACTGTGTTGCGCGCATTACAACATAAGCTATTAAGGCTGACCAAAATGGCACCAAGATCCACAACTTGCGACCTGAACCTCAGTTACAATCCATAAATATCCAAGTATGAGCTCCACCACTCTCAACCAAAACTAGTACTGTGACTCAAAACTAAACTCAACTTCTCCAAAACTTAGATTAAGTATGATCTCCTCATATCTTACAATGCCTATTTATACTACCAAAATTAGGCTAAAACCATTAAATTGATTACCAAAACCCTAACCTTAGTGGATTATGTTTGTCCACTTTACAACCTTTCACACACAGTTGTTCTTCATTCCAACCATTTATTACTTTGACTCTTCTTTTCCTCGCGTTGTTTTTCGTTGATTCTCGGCATGTGTTGCTTCTTTGGTCCATTCCTTATCGTCCTGCCTCATTTGTTGCGCTCCTCCTTGTTGCATGCTCCAACAGGCCCCCAATGCTAACATGTGGCTCGTCTCAAGCCACTCAGGCAGTGTTTTCCTCTTGCCCTGACTTCTTTAGCGCCTCGAATCTGTATGTCATCTCTTGTACTTGTGCTTTCACCTATGCACTACTTTCTGCAATGTTTTCCACCAACTGCGTTGTTATCTGCTTCTTCAACACTTCTACACTATCCAAGTGTAGATGTTCTATCTTGGCCTTTGTTGCTTCCAACCCAGTAATAATCATTTCTACCCCTTCCTACAATGGCTCCAAATGAGCCTACCTTAACTATTTCTCCATCTAGATTGACTTCATCTCAGCCTGCAGGCTCTTCATCTCCTACGCAATCTTCATCCTGTCTGATATGGCCATATTTTTCTATATGTTCTTCAAGTCCTGGACTGCAGTATTTATGTTACCTTCCTTTTGATATAATTTTTTAATCCTTTCATCTTCCTACAGTTTTGTCCACATTTACGCTATATTTTTGTATAGTTATGTCATTCTGTTAATTTCCCCTTCAACATTTTTTTGTGTATTCCAGAGCCTGTTGATCCCTTTGTGTTTTATCTCTGGTGGAGTGCTAGGGATCACCTTCTCTACCAGGTCTGTGATTTCCTGTATGTACCCTTCCATAGCCTGTGCTATTTTTTGGATATTCTCTTATGTACTTAACTCCTCTGCTAGTGCATTGTCTAGTATAGTTTGAAATACTTCCTCAAGCCTTTGTTCTAATTTATTCACACATTGTTTTTCTTCGTCCCTCTAGAATTGTACTTCTTTGAGGGATATCTCCAGTATCTCCTTTGCTTCCCTAGTTGTCTCTAAGTTCATCGCATATGTCCTAGCCCTTGATTGAACTTCATTCGCGACATTTATCTGCAAATTTTATAATTCCTTGGTTGGAATCTTGGACAACACCAAGTCCAACTGCTCTATATCCTTCAAAGGTTTTCGCGATGTGTCCCTATCTATGTGTAGCATTCCTTGGTTGATTTGGAAAGTGCCACTTCCCATTTTTGTTGTCTGCATTGTCTCTTTTTCCTCATGGATTTCATCCTGCTACGTCGTGCCTTTCTATTGTGCTACATTGATCTGTAGGCTTTCCAAAACTTCTTTCACCTCCATCAACTTTTTCATCAATTATTCTCTTTGTGACTTTGTGATGTATAGGTATTCTTCTCCTTGATCCTGCACTTTTTCTGCCACCAATTCCGCGTCATCCTCAGTTATTGTGAGTTGAGGGGCCTTCTTTTGCACCTCAATATTCTTTCGTGTTTCTCCTATCTGCGTCATTTATTTTCTTTTTTTTGTTGTCTCTTTCTGCACTAGGTTCTTTTCCTCTAGTATGTCTGCACTTCTTGTCTCCTGGATAGGGATGTTATTATTTTTTTGTGCTTCCACGTTTGTTCCTTCCACACGCTCATTTTCTAGTATTGATGCCCTGTGTATTGTTTCCTTCTTCCTCTTCTTATTTACTATCGCGTTGCCTTCTGTTGGTTGAGTGCGCTCTGATGCTTTCGTAGTATTTGGTGTTGGACTACTTGACTATCCAGTTCATTCTTTCTCTTTTCCCTTTGTTCCTTTATTGACAACCACTAGTACCTTCCATTGATTTGGTCATTTCCCTATCATCCATTATACTTATTCTCCTATGATACGGTACTGCATCTTTAACCATTTCTTTTTTGGGTCTCTTCTTGCTTGTATCCACATGTTATGCCTAGATTCTTTGAATTTTTTTATCCCTTCATTCTCCTTCACCAGTTTAGGTGAGATCCTCCATGTCTTTGTTATCTTTTCGTGTATCTCCTCAAGATACATGCCAAAAATGTTGGTGTTATTTTTCCTATATTTAGGATATGTTTTGTGCCACAAGGTTATATACCTTGTTGTGCGGCACCTTCCTCTCTTGTCACAAAAAGCTAAGTATTTTGGTTCTTCCCATGCCACTAAGGCTATCAAAATCAGCAACCAATAATAATGGAACTTTGTTTTAAAATCCTACTCATCTCTACAATATTCCCAAAATAGGTTGAGCAAATATGGTTCCCAACTAAGTATTGTCCCCTTCGCGCACTACGCGGCTGCTACTACCACTCATGTTGGTGCCTCCTCTTTTAGAAACTTTATAAATAACTTGCAAACCATCATCTTTGTCATGAATCTTGTGGCTAGGTCATTTATATTCTTGATGATCATGCCTCTGCTTCCCCTGTCAGTGGCAAATTGGGATCTTACTTCTTCTGCAATTGTCTTCTCCTTCGTTTTATCATCTAAATATTGCTCAGGCTTCACTCCATATGTTGGAAGCCCTGTAATCTTTGAAATTAAGTCTACATCAATTGGGAGAGGTCTGTCCATCCACAAAAACCCTCCATGTACTCTCACTAGTAATTGTTTGATGCGGGCATTGACATCCTTCCCTCTACCAAAGTGAGGGATTTCTAACAAATTCATTATGCCTGAATTGTACAACCCTATAATCCATTGTTTGTGTTATAATATTGGGAGTCCTAATGAGTGTATCCCTATGTTCTCCATATAGATTTGTTGTGCAAGCTCCGAAAATTTAGCCACCTCTGTGACATCGTGATTTGTGTACCTCAGTTTAGGAACAAACCACAACATAACCTATATAGCTATAACCGACTCTAGAATTTGGGGAAATGAAAGTGAAATGTGTTGTTCTGTGCACGTTATTGTTATTGTTGGCCTTGTTTTTTCTATGGACCCAATGTCTCTAATTCTTCCTCTATGTCCTGATATTCGTCATTGTCATCCTTTACCTCTAGGGGTTTTTCTGCGTTCAGTTTATTTTTTTCCTTAGGTTCATCTAATTATGTTTTCTTGTCATCTTATTCATTATTTTCTCCATGTGTGTGTGTGTGTCACTCCTAGTTGTGCTATGTTAGGGTTTCCTTTTGCGCTAGGGTTTCAACCTTCTTCTACCTGGTTTACCTCCACTGCTTCTTCCTCTGGGTTCTGTTCCTCGACAAGCATCAGACTAATTGAATCACTCTCTATTGATGGGATCTCATCTACATCGACCACCCATTTTGCCTCCTATATTGGTTTTTTGGTGCTTCTGGTCCTTCTTTTGGACTGGTTGGGTGCTCTGATCTTCGACGGTGTCATTGTTCTAACTAGGGCAAATTTTGTTGTAAATCTAAGCTGGATTCTTCAAAATTTCTCACACAATCACACCTTGTTCACTCCTTCACTCTTGTTTTCTCAAAATCACAAGTGTTTTCCTTTTCAATCTTTTCATGCTTTTCCCCTTTTATAAACCCTGTCAGAAATGCGCCTTTCTTTGTCGATCGTCGGTTTTCTCTTTTCGATCATTTTTCGTCCTGGCACGTTGCATTCACTTTTTATGTCACACAATGTCTTCAGGTTCTATCCTACCTCTTTCTAGCTTCTATTGTGCACTTTTTCCATCAACTATATGTCTATGACTTATCCATCTACCTACTTCTTGTTTGTTTTTTCTCATTTTTCTATTTTTTTTCTTCATTTTTCTTCTTTTAATTCCTACTATATACAATATGTACAACTCTACTTCGTTACATGATATATATTGAGGGTTGGTAGGTCGACTATCCCTATACAGTTTCAGTCGACTACCATTCACCATTCATTGCATCTCCTTTCCTGCTAAGTTTTGCAGTTGCACAGTACCTCCATCTCTAACAGACTTTATCTCATATGGCCCTAGCCAATGCATCCTTAACTTCCCTGGGTGTTGTAAGTATTTATTGTCATAGAGGAGAATGAGATATCCTTCCTTGAAGTTCTTATTCTTAATGTGTATGTCATGCCAAGCCTTTTCCTTTGCTTTCTTTACTTCTTGATGGAAAGAAACTACAATTATGTCTTCTTCTAATTCCATAAGTTGTGCCAATCTTTATTGAGTTGCGCCTCTCTATGTCGTGTTTTTAATTACTGCAATGTGCGGACTAGGTATCAAATACTCTAGAGGAACTACGATTTCCTGTCCATACATCAGTATAAAAGGTGTATGCCCTAGAAGCTTCTTGCATGTAGTTCTATAGGCCCATAACATTGTTGGTATCTTCAAATCCCAATCATCCATGTTCACGTTGCAAATATTGGTTAAGGAATTGGGTTTTTCTATTCCATCATACTTCTCCACATATATTTCCTCATGGTCTGCACCAAATCTAAAGCGCAGTAACCTTTTGCATTGATAACAGTTATTGATCTTCTCTTTATGTGTACCCCACCATTGGGTGGGTGTAGCTTTCAAAGAAATATCCAAAACTAGTGATCTTTGATTTTCAAAAACTTCTAATTCAAATTTTGTTAAAAATTCCTCTAAATCATTATGAACATAAAATGTGGGTGGTTCCCTTATCTTTGTACCAACCCATCTTAGTGCATAGGTCATCCTTGTGCATCTTATAGTAGATAACTCATGCAATCATTTCTACCAATTCTCTAGTCCTATTTCAGAGTCTCAAGCATAGGAACTAATACTTTTCCACCTCAACATGCAATTTGCAATTGGGTTAACATAATATTCTTCTCGCATGGTATTTCTATACAACTGGTTTATGTCCTCCGTAATAAAAAAATGTGTTGCGAGTTCCACATACCTTCCTCCTTATGAAGGATCTAATGGCGCAATAACTCCATATTCCCCTGATTCAAAGATTATATTTCTAGTCTTTAGGTTGATAATAGCCTGATTTGAAAAAGCCCAATGCAGTCCCAACAATGTTGGATATGGTGAAGTGTTATCTACTATGTCAATCACTTCAAAGTATTCCATTGTGCACACTCCGTCTATATCTACTAGTATTCCCTTCAATCTACCAAGTGGTACCACTCTATGTTGATTTTCTAACTTTAACTAAATAGATGAAAATCCCAACGTAGGTTCCCCCATAGCTTCCCATTTCTTCCTAGGAAGAACATTTACTTTAGACCCTAAGTCTAGTATGATATCCCCCGTATTGAAGTCTCCAATGTTTGCAGTCAACCTAAACTCCCTACTTGTTCTTCTCTTCTTACGAACTTTGTTGACTCTCTTGTGTTTTGGTTTCATTTCTTCTACAGAATTGGACGTCTCTAACAGACTCTGTAATACTTGTAAATATTTTGTATCATTCAACAACTTCACACAAGGCCCCAAAAAGTTTCTCAGATTACTTACTTATTTTGATGGTTCTTCTTTGTTGATCTAATCAAACAGATGAGGCATTTCATACACTAGTACATCATCTCCTGGCTTTGTTCCTGAAGTTGACGCAATATTCTCCTTCAAAATATCTTGTCTAGCTTCCTTGAATATCTCCTTCTCTTTGTGCACATCAAAATTCTATTGGGGTGTTGTATTATTTCTGACCGACTGGTACTGGTCTTGGTCCTGATATTGATCCTTCTTTTTTACATCTGCTCCGGTATTGGCTCCACCTCTAGTAACTATATTGATCTTCTTCCCATCATCGTCTCTGTTTTCCACAACAATCCATTGAACATTCTGATTGTTCTAATTTCTTTTGTCCTGTATTTTTACCAGAAGTGTCAGACAATCTTATGTCTCATGGTATGTTGTATGAAAATACATAAATTTCACAAGTGGTTGTGGATAATCTATTACATAGTGCCCAGGTTTCTAATAGTTGTGACAAACTACTAGTCCTTTACCTCCTCCAAATCCTCTTCCTCAACGACCTCCTCCTCTGAATTCTCCTCTATTTCCTTGGTTTTCTCTACACGGTGTATTATACTCTGGTCCCTGATTGTACTGTGGTTGTGCATTATTTTATTGTGGTAGCATTGCAAATTGTTGTGTGTTGTTATACTACGGTGGTGCGGTGGTGCTCCAAACGGTCGCGCGTTATTATACTGCGATTGCGCTACAAAATGTTGTGTGTTATTATACTATGGTTGTTGTCCAGGTTGTCCTGTCATTAATTCATCATGCACCCTATAAGTATCTGATGTCCTCTCCTTCATTATTTCCAAGGTTCTACAATCCTTGTCTTCATGTCCAAATAACTTGCAAAAATCACAAAATGTAGTCTTAGGCATCATTTGATACTTTTACATCAAGGGACAATGATAAGGATCATCTCCATGTGTTCTACATATCTCACACCATGGTCCTTCTATGGGTAAAGGATTTGGCATTCCTATCCCCAAGTATTGTGCAAAGGTTGGGCACTCATTCTTAAGATGACCTTATGTTCTTCAAAATGTGCACCAGACATATTCCCTCTTTTCCTTTCCCTTATTCTGATTCAACTGGAATATCAGTTTCTTTATATCTTCTCTCAGCTCTTCGACAGCTGGATTTGTATGCTTATATTGATTTTATTCTAATTGCAAAGCTTCTTGTAAGGCCTCATCTTGAGTTTGAAACTTTTGTTGCCTCAATGGAAACTTCAAATGTGCCAATAAAGAGTTAAGAAATAAGTGTCTATGTTTCATAACTGTGATAGGATACTTCAACTTACCTTTTAGTATCCTGAAATTTTGAAAAACGTCCTATTCTGACTCACTGAGCCTATGTTTGATCTCTATCATCTCATTCATGAACTAGTCCTCTAAGCTAGGTCATTTAAATTCATTGATCAATTCCTTTTTCACATCTGCGACAGTTGTAGGCACTCCTTGTGGATTGTTTACTACGAGGCCTATATACCAGTGTAGTGTGTTGTCTCTGAATGTGATCACCGGCTACACCACTTATGTATCTTCATCTGTAATCTACTTAACTGCCCAAATATTCTCACAAATAAACAAATGCTTCTCAGGGTCATCCGACCCTTCTCCACGAAACTATGGTAACTGAATAGTTGGATCTACTCCTGCCACTGTGAAGTTTGTTGTACTACCACCTCCGTGCAATGTAGATACTTGACTACTACTAGTTGAAATTCTTCTTGAATTTCCATTGGACCCACATACTAAAATTCTTCTACTACTAATCACTTGTTGTCTGAATGTTTCTTCTTCTTCAGATGTCTTAGTTGCACATGCGGTTGTGGGTTCCACACTAATTTGGATCTAGAATGGAGAGCCTTCTTCTGCACCGGACCCCTAACCTCTAGTTTTCTTCTCATATGCGGCATGCAATATTTCCTGAATATTTCCCATCGCACAGAGATCCTCTACCTCTTCCTCATTTGTCCAATCCCTCACGTGCGGCTACTACCCTCTTTTTCCTATTGATCTTATACTGGTAGGGTCTTCCAATGCACGTCACTCCTGCTCTTTCCATTATCTCCTTGGTATGTTCCTCATCTATCATAATACAATCCATTTAGTCCTTCTTCTGGCCTCTGCCTAGAGCCCTCTCCAGATCTTATATATTCCTTAGTGTTTCCCCCAGCTCCCCCATGCACACAGAGTGATTCAGCTGTCTGAATCCATTGTCATCACTCCTTTATCATGCAATAAGATTTTGATCAACGTGTAAATGATCGAATGTACCTTCCTCTTGGTCCCTTCATAAAATCATGCTCTACGCTAGTGTAAGACTTCACAGTATCGACTGCAAACTCAGTAATAAAACCTACAACAATATTGTCTAACCAGAAACCCATTGCGCATGTGAATTTATTATTGACCCTTTCCAACCACTCAATATTCTTAGTAATCCACTCTACTGGCCTTATCTAATTAGTTGGATGAGTGTCTTTCAACCTCAATATCCACTACTGTAATAACTCTGGAAAATAACATAAATATGCCTCATGTAAATCAATAAACACATACCTCTGCAGATGTTGGCCTAGTGTATACCTGGAGCTTCTATTATCTTTCTATGAAAACTCAATTTGTTTTGTCTCCAACCATATTTCAATCTCTTTCTTAGTTGGATTCCATGGCCTAAACATCCCCTTCTACCACTGCATTATCTTCATCAATTCCCATCCAATTTTATCTTCTGAGTTCCAACCGGCAATGGAACCATTTTTTGGATGTATGGACTGACCTGGGTTCTACCTTAGTTCTCCAACAAATCCCTAGAAACCATCGTCCCTTCTGGAAACCAGAAGGAAACACTACACATAGAGTGCACAATGCAGTGTCACTCGAGATGTCTTATGGGTGATTGCATGAGCCATATTTATGAAATCTTGGAAAGGATTATGCTTATGGGATGTTAGACATACCTATCAACTTGTACTTCAATATTCATCAGATCTACCATACCATCATTGTTATCTATCATTCAATTAACCTTTAACATTCATTATGCAGGAAATAACATATCTAATCTAGTGCATGATGCAAATTAACCTTAATAGATTGATTCACTTATCCATTCATTCATCCTAAAATACATTTCAAATCATAGAAACACATAAAGGAAAACATTCCACACATTGACACAGTATTTTATCGTGGTTCACCCCCTGGGCTACATCCACAAAGATTTGGCATTATATGCTTCTTTATTCATCTTCTTCAAAATATCATGTTGTGTGCATTACATCATAAACTGGTGAGGATGACCAGTGTCACACCAAGCTCCACAGCTTGTGACCTGACCCTCATTTACAATCCATAAATCTCTAAGTATGAGCTCCACCGCTCTCAACCAAAACTAGTATTGTGACTCAAAACATGTCAACGAATCAAAATTGAACTCAACTTCTCCAAAACTTATATTAAGGATGATCTCATCATATCCTACAATGCCTATTTATACTGCCAAAATTGGGTTAAACCCATTACATTGATTACCAAAACCTTAACCCTAGTGGATTAGGTTTGTCCACTTTACAACCTCCTGCATGCAATTGGTCTTCAATCCAACTATTTCTTGCTTTGAATCTTCTTTTCCTCATGTTGATTTTCATTGAATCCCAATGCATTTTGCTTGTTTGGTCCATTCCTTAGCTTCCTTCCTCATTTGTTGCACTCTTCCTTAATCCTTGAAATTTTCTCTAAAATAGCATGCTCCAACACCATCACCATACTATGTACATCAACTAAGTATCAAAACCTGTACCATACCATGTACAATAACCATGTACATCAAACTTGTACCATATCATGCATCAACCATGTACCAAACGTATACCATGTCATGTATCAACCATGTATCAAAACATGTATCATACCATATACATCAACCATGTACCATACCAAGTACATCATAAGCTATCATCAATGAAATGCCTCAAGCATAACCAAGATTGCCACAATACCAGGATACCAATATAGCTAATATGTGCTACTAATCAATGTACCACCAGATCACTAAGGTGTACCTCAACATGTACCAACATCACCAAGGCATGCACTTCATACATCTACCAAGAATATGCCTCACACAATCCACCAAAGATGTGCCTCTAACAATGTATCATACCATCACCAAGGTGTACCATAAGCATGTTCCACCATATACCAAGTGTGTATCTCAACCATGTACCAACAACACAAAGATGTATCTCTATCTTATGCCCAAATCACCACACCATGCCTCAAGCATGTACCATATCACCAATATATATCAATCAAATTATGCATATAAACATACCTCGGAACATGTAACTGACCTGGTTCTTTAGATCACAGACAAACAGACCAACCTGGCACAAGCATCACTTCACAACCTTTCAAAATCTTTTCACAGATCTGCAACTTGTTCCTCTACTACCCGCAAATATGCACACTTTGCACCACTATGGCTCGCATACATCAGCACCTTGTTAACTAGTAACCCGCGGATAACCTTAGAAACTAGGGTTATCACTTTTTCTACAACTCTGAAACTTTCACCTTCGACCTTCCTTCTCAACCTCAGACTTGCTACCTCAGACTCGCCAATATACCAAAAGTTCTTCACAAGATAGATAATCAATAGAGTTGTGTGTGAATGTACTTATGAGAGACTTTTTTAGGTGTATATAAACTTTTTCTAAGTAACCTCTTTCCTTAACTTTAGGGATTCTTGAAATTTCTTGATACAACCGCTTTGCCCTTTCATTAATGACTTGTAACTAATTAGGGGCTTCTTAAGCCATCTTTAGGGCTTCCAACTTCATGACACCATAACTCCTCAACCGTAAGGAACTACATGACATTCCACATACCATTGGAAAAGTCATGACGAGGACTATCCATCTATGAGTGTGTTACATGCATTTACATTGTCCTTCATGTCCTTATTCCTCAAACAAATTCAAGCGTCATGACCACACCTATGGGTTTTTTGTAGACTTCTTAAAAGTGTCTTCCCATGAGGGCCATGCTTAGAGCTACGCCATAATGGGACCATTTTGGTGACTTCTCAAAATACA
Organism: Picea engelmannii; assembly: GCA_009831015.1. NCBI lineage: Eukaryota > Viridiplantae > Streptophyta > Pinopsida > Pinales > Pinaceae > Picea > Picea engelmannii. The sequence continues at coordinate 72,541 of ML781172.1, read as the reverse complement.
CCCATCACATCTGTTTACATCAATGACAACCACTGCTTGTTGACATCAATGACAACCAATTGTCCAACAACATCAATGACAACCAATTGTTCAACATTTTATGTATAGACTGCAAAATAGATCAGAAGGAAGACTGATGCATCTATATTATTATTTCTAATCCTGGTAGTGCATATTTTGTCTTTGTATCTACCTTTTATGCAACTAGAGATGCTCTAGCGAGTGCCTATAAAGATCCCACTCTTGAGTCTTTTTGTGATGATTTGATTAGAGAGCAAGATAAAATTTTGCAACTTGGAGTGATCACCACTGCAGCTACCTCCAATAAAGTCTTAGTGGCCCAATAGAAAGATAAATCCAAGAATCCCAAGAAGCAACATCCTTGCCAACACAATAAGCAAAACAAGGTTCCTAAACCCTCTAAGCTAGCTTATGCTCCTAATGGTGACAAATGAGCAAAATTTAAAAATAAGAAGACTGACAGACATTGCAACTTTTGTCGAAAAGATGGTCATGTGGAGTCCAAATGTTTTAAAAATATGGAAGCCTTAGAAGCAGTGATGAAGAAGCACAACATCAGTATTTATTCTTCTTCTTCTTCTCATGGGCATGCACTTTCTGCTTCTGGTTTCTCCTTCAATGCAACTTCTACTTCTTCGTCTAATGAGTATCTTACTGATTCTGAAGCATATTATCATATGGCTAAGGATAAATCCATATTTTCTACTCTAAATGAATGTAACACCAAGAAAATATTTGTTAGTGATGATAGATCTCTTAGTGTTGTAGGATCTGGAATAGTTCGATTAGATAATGGTCATTTTAATGATGTATTGTGTGTTCCAAGTATTTCTTGCAACCTTCTATTAGTATATCAGATCACTCATTCAAATGAAGGTAAAACCGTAGAGTTTTCACCTTACCAAGTTGTAATTAAGGATTTAAAATATCCTAAGCATGTCCTCACAACTAAAATTGTTGATGATATTACCAGGTTGTACAAGTTTGACAATTTTGGGTCATTATCTTTTCCATTAGTTTTTGTTGCTCATAGTGATGAATTGTGCAAACTTTGGCCTGAGTGGTTTGGCCATCTAAACTATCACTCATTGCATCATCTTTGTAATAAATAAATAGTGACTGGTCTTCCTCTCATTTCTTCCAGAGATGGTGTTTGTGTCAGTTAATGTGTTCTTGATAAACATTGTCAGGACAGTTTTGACAAGCATGCCTCTTGGCATGCATCAGCCCCTTTCCAGCTTGTTTACAATGATTTGTGTGGTTCTCTTTCTTCTCCTTCTTTTTTTGGGTGCAAGTATTTCTTAAATTTTATTGGTGACTTCTCAAAACACACTTGGATTTACTTCTTAAAACTTGAGAGCAAAGTGTCTGACAATTTTTTGGCCTACAAGGCTTTTGTAGAAAAATAATTTGGACATCAACTTCAAAGGTTAATAACAGATAATGGAGGAGAATATGTGAACAAATATTTTACAATTTACTGCACTGCACAAGGCATCCAAATGCAACACACCATTCCATATACACCACAACAAAATGGTGTTGTTGAGAGAAAGAATCGCACATTAAAAGAAATGGAAAATTGTATGATCTAATCTAAGGGATGATGTCTTAATTATTGGGCCAAAGCCATTATCTATGAAAATTACATAGTAAATCACACTCCCAAAAATTCTCTAAAAATATATAACATTGGAAGAAGCATGGAATAAAATTAATCTAGATGTAAGCCACTTCTGTGTATTTGGCAGTGTAGCATGGGCTCACATTCTTGATGAGAAAAGGAAATCTTTACAACCTAAAAGTGAGAAGTGTATTTGTGTTGGTTATTCTAAAGATGTCAAAGTTTACAGACTTCTTCAGCCTCATTCTAATGAAATTATTATTAGAAGAGATGTTAAATTTGATGAAAATATCTTGGCATGTGTGCCTTCTTCGGCCTGCAAGCCATATTTGACACTTGTGCCATCTTTTGTTCCTATTTTGGTTTCTTCTTCTTCAAATGATGACAATGAGGATGAAAATTCACCTCCACCAGCTCACCTTCCTCTAGATGAGTCCATTCAAAATGAACCTGCACCAGCATCATCACTTCCCAAATGGGTCTTTTCAACACAAGAAGCAGTTGGTGATCTTGTCGGTGATCCTTAAAATCAGCATCGAACACATTCATAGTTCCAATGAGCCTATTCTATTTTGGTTTGGGTTTCAAAGACTCACGATCCATAGACATTTATAGAATCTTTAGGTCATCCATATTGGAACATAACAATGAATGAAGAGTATCGCTCTTTAATGGCGAATGATATTGGGGATATTGTACCTCTTCTAAAAGGAAGAAAACTTGTCAGATGTAAATGGGTGTATAGAAATAAGTATGCATCAGATGGAAGTGTTGAAAGACACAAGGCCTAGTTATTTTCCAAAGGATTCTCTCAAGTTGAAGGCATTGACTATAATGAAACATTTTTCCCTGTAGCCAAAATGAATTCCATCCGCCTTGTTCTAGCCCTTGCGGGCTCACATAAATGGGAGTTCCATCAGATGCATGTCAAATTTACCTTGGGGGATCGCAAGAATAAATCTACATGGAAAAACCTCCTAGCTAGATCTATAATGACTCCAACCTTGTTTTTCGCCTTAATAAATCTCTTCATGGTCTTAAGCAAGCTCCTCGAGCTTGGTATGCCAAAATGAGCAACTTTCTTCTTGATATCGGCTTTTCTAGATGTCATTTTGACCCTAATGTCTATACCAAGAAAGTAGGAAGCCATATCATAATCCTTGTTCTTTATGTTGATGACCCTATCCTCACTGGTAGTGACCCAAAACTTTTAACCCATGTGAAATCCAGCCTTAAAAATAAATTTGAAATGACAAACTTAGGTTATTTGCATTATTTCCTTGGACTCCAAGTATTGCAAACCAAGGAAGAAATATTTATTTCCCAATCTAAGTATTCTTGTGACCTTCTTCATCGCTTTCACGTGGATGATTCTAACCCAACACCTTTTCCCTTCCAGTCTGGAGTCAAACCTACTACCACATGTATATTTGAGTCCTATCCATTATGATATTTCCTTTGTCGTTGGTCTTGTTGCCCGGTATATGCAATCACCCCATGAAATTAATTGAAAAGAAACTAAAGGGTACTTCGGTATGTATGGGGTACAGTTCCATTTGGGATACATTACATTTTAAGGGGGGGATCCTTTATTATTTGGCTTCAATAATTCAAATTGGGTAGGTGACCCTGATGATCAAAAGTCTACTGCAGGTTATGTTTTCAGCCTTGGTTCAGTAACAATCACTTGGGCCTATAAGAAACAAAAACCTATTTCTTTTTCTTCAGTAGAAGTAGAGTATCGAGCAGCGTTTAATGCAATTCAAGAATACGTGTGGCTTTGACAGGTCCTTTCAGAGTTTGGATTCCAATTGCAGCATCCAATCACCCTTTGGTGCAACAATCAAAGTGTCATCAAACTCGCCAAAGATCCAGTTCAACATCAGCATGGAAAACACATTCATATACACAAGCATTTCATTAGAAATCACATTCATGATTGAGTTATTGAAGTGCTCTTTTTCCCTACAGAAGATCAAGTTGCAGACATTCTCACAAAGTATCTTACAGAAGCAAAGTTTTACAAACTTCGATCTATGTTAGAAGTTCAGCAAGATATCATTAGGGGGGATATGCTTTAATGCCTCATTCCTTCTCCTATTGTGTTGCCTTTGTAAATCCTTCAATCATATCCCAAGTTTTTCTTAAGGGGGGATGTTAGTATATTTAGACACTTAGGAGCTAGTTAATATCAACTTGGTCTAATGGGTTGTTAGGTTAAACAGTGTTTCTTTAGTATGCATTAGTATGAATTTGTAGTTAGGTACTCTGACGGTCACGATATGTTCCCGACATAGAGTGATCTGATGGCTCATATTCTCCTCTATGTTAACGGCTACATTGATATATGGTTTAACACCCAATTGGTCCATGATCTCTATTTAAAGAGCATGGAGGGTCATTTGTTGATGATCGATTGTGAGAAACTCTCTTGTAAATCTCTATGTAATATCTTTATTTTGCATTAGCCAAGTGGTTGTGTTGGTTTGGCCTGTGGATGTTTACCCACAAGGTTTTTACCACATGAAAACATCAGTCTGTTGATCTTTGATCTGGTTCAGTGAGTGGTTATTGAAGGTGTTCATCCTCTGTTGGAATACATGTGTTTTCGAACACCCAATTTCTATAATAGCCTACATAGCTTATGTGGATATACTTAGGAGGTGTTGTTTATAAATGATAGCATACAGGGGTACTAAGAAATGCTCACAAATCTCATAAAGATGTTTTTTATAGTTGTCCTCCCACAATTGAAAACAATAAACATGAATTGAGAATAAACTAGGGTTCCACTCCTAGCCCATCCCAGGAAAATGATGTGTAACACATATAGCATCTATCAAATAAGCAAACATGAAAACCCCTATGGTTTTTAGTGTTCGTTCTCTCCTTGTTGTTTCAAAAATGTTGATAGACAACAGCTGAGCCCAATTGAATATATGCCCTTTCTCTACTACATAGTATACCATTAGAGTCCATTCTCTCTTGAAATGTATGTTGTTCTCCTCGTCGTGTAATATGCATATCATGGAAGATAGCAGCCTATAGGGTTCTTTCATAATGTGGGTCAAAAAAAGTTTTCTTCCCTTTAGTGCGAAAGGTGCTCCATCCTTGCATCACTCTTGAATTACTTCCTCTGCATCTTTGTGTTCATCGTTGAATTTATCTAGAAAATTTTAATTCAGGGGTGATATCGTTTTAGGAAGCTTATATCGGATATGAATGTCCTCTGTCTTCAACGATGCTATGGCTTGTTTGCTTTCATTCAATATGGTGCAAGCCTCTTTATCTAAACAAGAAAATTCCCACTTCTTTGCATCATTATACGACATGAGAGCAGGTTTGGTTGCTATAGCATATAGTCCACTTGCTCGGATATTCTGATACAAATTTAAGTCTTCATGTTCCAGCAGAAAGTCGTGTTTTACAAACATCTCATATATATGGATCTAGGTAAGGCAGTCATCCATACCATCGTGATAGTTGGTATCTATTAATATCAGAGTGTCGGGAGATTTTCCTGGCACCGGTAGGTTTTCCACAACTCTCCTGGCCCTTTTCACTGCATATTTCGTAGTGTGAACTTTAGACATCCTGCGAAATTGGAAACAATGCAAGTATCAAAGGATAACAGTGGGTATTTATTGCAGAAATGTATCATACTAAAGTGTATCTTGTGTGCATAAATATTCAACTGTACAGACGAAAACCAACAATTCAAGTACTCTTCACAATGCTCTAAACAAATGACAATAATCGTGTAATTTCGCCTAGATTAGGTTTTAAATTGTCTATTTACCCCACACACTTTGTATTGAATGCCTCATGAAGGTCTAGTGTGTGACTGATGAGCTGGTGTACATCAACATTAATGTGTTTCAAAACAAATTCTTCGGAACTAGGATTTTCATAAACATGAGTTTTCGGAAAAAGGTTGCATATGAAACACCTCTTCGGAAAGAGATTTTCAAACAAATTACCTTTCGGAAAGTTGAGATTTCAAAAGAATGGATTTCAGAAAATCAATTCTTCATAGAAGGCGATCCTTTATGAAAAATGGTCTTCAGAAAAGATGAATCTTTGGGAGAAACAGTTTTTCAGAAAGTTTAATCCTCAGAAATATGGGCCCTTGGGAAAATTGGTCTTCGGAAACCAAAAAGTGTATGCAATTAGCATTCATTCCAACGAGGATTCCCCGAAAGAATATTTGGTGTCTCGAGATCCATGTTTTCATAGGCAAGGAGATATGTGCATAGGTATTTAAGTGCATATTGCAATTAAGTAGACCAATGGGATGTGGCGTTCATAAAATTATATTGGCACATAACGAGTTAAACCACCTATTTATGAAATAAACTTCCTTTTGTTGTTGCATTAGGACCAATCATCATTAGACAGAGGCCTATGGTGTAGTGAATGTACGTTAAGGAAGACCCACTAGGTATCGGTAAAGGATTATCAGAAGAAATTGTTCAGGATAATGGTTGATCATTGCATTCTAGTTTCTTCGATGGGCAAAAGCCGACAAATAAAATTCTGACAGACCATCAATCTTCAGACTTCGAGATGTTATTACAACTTGTGTGGGATACACCCCAATGAAAATCCTTTGATATACATTGTCTACTAATTCTTTCTATGTTCGGACTTCAAGAGAGTGTTCAATAGTTACATGCCCATGAGAGTCCCTTAAAAGGACGTTATAACTGGTTTCAGCTTGAGGAAAGGGGCTAATGAGACTCTCAGGAAACCTCAAAAGGACCGTTGACTAGTGTAGCTATCCTTTGATAAGTTAGGACTGCATAAAGATAATAGTAGTTCCTCTACAAGTACCTAGCCTAGTCAGTAGTGAGAAAATATTGTTACTTAAAATTTTGATAGGGGGACCCATTGGAATCCCTAATACGGGGAATTTCAATGGGTAGTTGTGGGGGGCACAACAAGTTGCTACAAACAATTTCAAATAACATTTTTCTAATGTCGGAATGGCTAGTTTTAACACAAACTCAAACTTGAGACAATAATTGGCCAAACTAAATGTCACGACTATGAGAACTAGATTCTTTCAACTAAACATACATCAATTTTTTCATGACATGACAATCTCTAAATACATTACTTGACTTCACTGACTTCGATATTTTACAAAAAAAACATTTGATTCATCATGTTTCTACAAAATATTTCACCTTTGATACTTATCCATGTGTGATAAAGAAAATAAAATACTTGTCGTTTTATTTTCAATGTTTCACTCTCGCTTCCTTTGAGTTCACACATCACGCACTTGAGTTGGACTTTGACTAATATGAACCCCATTTATTGAGCCATGTGCTACTCCTCTTATTGTAGGCTCTATGCTCTTTTGCTTCAGCATGATGTTGGAAAAATTCATCAGCATTTTCACATTTTCCTCACTCACATCCTCAGTCAGCATTTTCACATTTGCTTTTTTCACCTTTGTCATCTCTAAACTTCAAATCAGATACCAATGAAATCTTGTGATAGTCATACATGAATAACTGATCTCCATCATAAATTTCATCATCATATGCTTAAACTCCTAAAAATCCATGAGCCCGTCAAAATTCTTATCCACATTACGAATCATTTGCTCAACATTGTCCCCGTCAACTAATCCTAACCTAGTGAGCATGCTCTTCAACTCTATGGTAAGTTGGATATGGTAAAGGAAGCTAAGAAATATTGTTGGATCCCCTTATCAAAGATGAAATGCAAGTCTGGGAGTCCAATAGGTGGAAACACCACCACTAGTGCATATTTTACTAGTGAATTTCTATTTTTACCCCTAGTTGTAAACTCACACAACTTGGGGGTGACAAGGGAAAAGTTTTGCTGGGGTATGGTAAAGTGAAAACGGGTTGGCACAAATTGAATTGGAAAAGGTAAGGAAATCAGAGGTTGTAGCATGTATTCAACTATAAGAATTGATCTTATTTATAGTAATCACTTCAATTTGCTTATCATCTTCCCTACATATGTTTATATTGTTAATTTGGTTCTAATATTTGCATTGTTGAGAAAAGAATTAGTATAATTGAAATTATGTCTTATGTTAGCTAATTTATGATTTTGTTTTAAAGTTTTGGTAGCTAACTTGTTGTCATAGCCAAGGTGAAAATGATTCTTAAGCTAGTGAAAAATGCTTTATGATTTATGTTTCTTTTTTCAAAAAAATACAGCAATGCCTTCAAGAGGATTATAAAAGTTCCCTTCTCATCTATAACAGGGTTGTTCCAATTTGTATTATGAGGGTAACAAATTTATTTCCCATGAGTAATTGTTCTTTGTTCTTCAATATGTAATTTTTTAATTTCATTATGGTTTAGCTGTGAAATTTTCTTATCTTTGTTAAATTATTGTATTGGGTATGGTGCATGGTTAAAAGTGAAAAGTGGGTGATAGATTCCATACTTAATAATTGTTTAGTGGTTTATAAAATGTCCTCAACCAAGTAAATTATTGTTTGGTTTTTATTTAGCATAGGATTTTTAATTTCCTGAGGTGTAGTGGTTATGTTTAAATTGGTACTCTTTGCCCAAAAGAATAAGGGCATTGCCCATTAATACAATTCTAGTTTGTATGCCTTTGAGAATAAAGTTACCACATCAAGTGGAAACCAATGGCTTGATAATCTTGGTTGTAATTTTATATTGGCTCGGTAGTTTTATTTGTAGTTGTAGCTATTCTTTAGATGGAAAAATGGATGTGTAAATTATGTATGTTGAAGTTAGAATTGTATGCATATATGTAGCTTTTCTTTAAAAGATCTGAAAAATCATAGAAAGAATTACAGGGTGTAAATAACCACAATATGATTTATACGAAATTATATCTCTATTCAACAATGCATAAATAGATTGATTGTTAAAGCTACAAATGAACTCTTCTTTTATGGTTCATAAGGTAGTGGATAAACAATTTTGGGTAATGGATATTGAATTGGCATTAATAGATGTTATTGATACATAATGAGTTTATGTTTAATATAGTTAATGAATTGAATGGTTTCATTTGGTCCTTGAAACCATGGATTGTTCTATTAGCTTGATTTCATATGATCAAGTGTCTTCATTGGTGTAGAAAAGAGTGTTAAAATTTATACGATTTGATTGTGATTATATATAATATTGAGATTATTGAACTTGATCTTTAATGGTTATGAGAATTGGCAATTCCTAATAGTTAGTCATGAGGAAAAAGTAGAGTTCTTTGGATATGTCTTAGCACATTGTGAATGAGTTAGAGAATAAATATGGGATTTTGGCATCAACAACTTGATTACGATATGAAGTTGGGTTTGTAGGAGATTGGATAAAAGCTTAAACACATCAGCAATGTTTGGATAACCTCATTAAGAGCTATAGTTTGACTCTGAATACCTTATTGGTTATGGTGTCAACAGTGATAAGATTGAATCTTTTATGGAAATTTATTCTAGATTGGAAGTGCTTGTGTTTCCCATATAAATGTTTGTATTTATGCTTTGTCACTCAAAGAAAAATTTGTCTTATATTTTCTCATTGGTTTGAAATTTGTTTATTATTTCTTTGGTTTGTGTGGTGAACCAAGCCGAATCACCGGTTAAATAGCCAATATAGGTAAGACAACATCTTATAATCCATAAAGGATAATATATTAAATAGTGTATATGAATATGAGATGATGAGATACAATAAGAATGAGGGCCTTATATATCTACGCAGGGGTGCCCTTCCATGAAGAGTCGTGACCTTTCATTGGGAAGGTGTCTCTTCATTAATTATTCATTAACTATTATAATGTATTTATATTATTATATATTATGTTCATAACATTGCCTTCCCCTTAAAAATGATTTGTCCTCAAAGCATACTTATGGAAGACTTTTTTTTTTTTTGTAAGTAAGTAATTTTATATATAAAGGCCTTCAAAGAACCAAACCAAAAGTACAAAATTGAGTGTCATCCGGATTGTAATTACTAAACTGCTCCAGAAGGAGAAACCAGTTCAGCCAACCGGGCAATTCTAACACCAGAGTTCTTATCAATCTTAAAAAAACAGAAAGCTTAGCTAACAAAGATGCCACTAAAGGAAGATCTATTAAAAAGAACAGCCCCCTATAGGGGTTAGACAATTGGTGTATAGTCTGGCACATACTCTGGCAGAAAGCCTGGCCACGGCTCCTCTTCGACAGGTGTCCCGCTGGTTTCCCATTGCATGTCATCGCCCCCGGTGCACGCGTCCTTGTTAGCAGCAGTCTCGGCATCTGTCATCGGAATGTGCACCTGCAGACTAAAGATAACTGCCTCCTTGACCTCCTGCCGAGTCGGTTCCTTAACAACCTCAGCGTCGCCCGACGGAATTTTCTCCTGCTTGTCTTTGGCCATGACTGCTTGCTTGAGCTCCTACCGAGTCAGCTCCTCATCGTCCTCTACTGCGCCCTGCTGCCTGCAACTCTCGTTGTCACTTGCGGTGGAGGGTGCTTCTTCTGAAGCTGCGGGAGGGCCTTCTTGGTAAGTGGAGAGAAGCTAGAGGAGGGTTGAAAGCCTCCCATCCACATGTTGTAATCGAAAATGGAGGTCCTCCACTCCCTGACGGAGTTCGAAGACCAAGTCGTAAAGGATGGTAAGGTTTTCTCGCCACAACAAGTCCGCGTATGGGTTAGAGGACATCGGCTCCTTGTTACGGGCGGGTCGACTATGAAAGGGCGTCCCCGTGGGTGATTTCATGGAGGCAATATCCGGCGTAGGAGGAGGAAAGGAGTACCTGGAGGTTGAAGGAGCTATGAGGTGGCGCCAAGAAGGGTTCGGGCTGGTGTCAATTATGGCCAGGCAATCGAATCTCGGAATAGGTACAGTGGAGGGAGTGTGAATGGCTAACTTAGGCAACCAGATCGGAAAGGATAGAGTTGAAGGCGAACCAGGAGGAGAAGCCGAAGCGCGAGGTCGTCGAGGATGCTAGGGAGAACCCCTACGCGGTCTAACTCGCTGGCGTGGCATGGTTTGGCCTAGTAAGTGGGAATGGTCTGCTAGACCAAGGGGGAGGACAAGGAGCGACCGGGGTGGTATAAGCACCATGAGCAGACCAGCAGAACTAGACCGGAGCTGCAGAACGATAACACAAACAAACTAAGTCATTGCACTCTGTGAAATGGAGGTCGAGGGAGCTCGAATAAATGCCCCTCCCATCGTCGTAAATTCAATTTAATGCAGGAGGGTGTCGGCAGCAGTTGGCACGAGCCGGGCACATGGCTCGGTGCTTTGCTGACTCCTCCGCGTCTCCTCTATGCGCCAGGTGGCTGGCCCTAACACCCCATCCGGGTGATACTTATGGAAGACTTATCTCTTGATCTGGCTTGTAATATCATCTCCTTATTCTTTATTCCTGAATTAGTGATCGTTGAAGACTTGAAACGATAGGATCTTCCAAGCGCTGTGTAGAACTTGAATATTACAAGCGTTGCATAGAACTTGAATATTCCCTTCCTTAAAATCCATTTTTTTAATTTGAATTGACCTTATAATTATTATACTATCCCTTTAATAATAATAAGACTTAAGCTTCTTGACTTAATAGATATCTCCCTCTAATATTTCTTTATATTATTTTAAGAAAATAATACTTGATAATTCTTCTTTATATATATATAGAGTTTAAAAACTTTCAATATTTTCTTTAAACTTTACCAAAAGTAATTTTATATTCACTTAATCTCTTCTTCTTCTTCTTTTCCTTGGTAATTAATGAAAAATAATTTAATATTACTTTCACACTTTCCAAAAGAACTCTTTTAGTTATACTCCTTCCTTCTTATATATCTTTTCACTTCAATTTTTATAATCTTTTTTACACTTTATAAAAAGTACCTTATAAATCTTTTTTATACTCTTCACTATTTGTTAGCGGCGGTTAGGGCTCAACAAACGCGACCCTAAGTTTTGTGAAATACTTCTTTAGAAGAAAATACACACACACACACACATATATATTATATATGGTATGGAATACCACGAGCCAATGGTTTTCCAAAACCATGGGATGGTAAATCTCCAAAAGTAAAATAAAATATTCGCTTTCCCTCTTCTTTGAAACTTTTTCTTTTAAATTATTTTTTCTCACTTTTTAAATGACAATTGACTTAACTAATGTCAAATTCGGAATATTTCTTTCAAACTTCTTGGTGTGCACTTATACTTCTTCACGTGCCCCTTAAGAAAAACCTTTTCTTTTTTTCTTTTTTTCTTTTTTTTTGTTTGTTTTTCTCCTCTTTTTTTTTTTTTGATTTTGTGCAAAATGACTTTTTGACTTTAGCTTAAATGTGTAGAATATTTGATTTATAAATGGTCAATGGCCAATATGAGGTCAAAGCCATGATTTTAGAGAAACTCTATTTGTGGCCAATTTTTTTTTTTATTTTGTGCAGAATGACTTTTTTACTTTCGTTGAAATGTGTAGAATATTTGATTTATAAATGGTCAGTGGTCAATATGAGGTCAAAGACTTGATTTTATAGAAACTCTATTTGTGGAAAAAATTTGGATCGAGACCAAACTCGTCTTTCATTGGGAAGGTGTCTCTTCATTAATTATTCATTCACTATTATAATGTATTTATATTTATTATTATATATTATGTTCATAACATTTATTATTATATCGCCTTTCATTGGGAAGGTGTCTCTTCATTAATTATTCATTCACTATTATAATGTATTTATATTTATTAGTATATATTATGTTCATAACATTTATTATTATATAATAATAAATATAAATACATTATAATAGTGAATGAACAATTAATGAAGAGACACCTTCCCAATGAAAGATCACGTCTTTTCATGGAAGGGCACCCCTGCGTGGGTATATAAGGCCCTCATTCTTATTCTATCTCATCATCTTATATTCATATACATTATTTAATATATTGTCCTTTATGGATTATAACATGTTGTCTTACCTACATTGGATATTTACCTGGTAAATAGGCTTGGTTCACCACAATAGTATTAGAGCTTCGTCTTGATCCAAATTTTGGCCACAAATAGAGTTTCTCTAAAATCAGGTCTTTGACCTCATATTGGTCATTGGCCATTTATAAATCAAATATTCTATACATTTCAACAAAAGTAAAAAAGGCATTCTACACAAAATCAAAAAAAAAATGACCACATATAGAGTTTCTCTAAAAGTACACATTTCAATGAAAGTGAAAAAGTCATTCTACACAAAATAAAATAAAAAAATAAAAATAAATAAAAAGAGGAGAAACAAAAAACAAAAGAAAAGAAAAAAAAAAGTTGTTCTTAAGGGGCACATGAAGAATTATAAGTGCACACCAAGAAGTTTGAAAGAAATATTCCAGATTTGGTATTAGTTAAGTTAATTGTCATTTAAAAATTGAGAAAAAATAATTTAAAAGAAAAAGTTTCAAAGAAGAGGAAAAGTAAATATTTTATTTTACCTTTGGAGATTTACCATCCCATGGTTTTGGGAAACCATTGGCCCATGGTATTCCATACCATATATAATATATGTGTGTGAAGTTTCCTCTAAAGAAGTATTTCACAAAACTTAGGGTAGTGTTTGTTGAGCCCTAACCGCTAGCAAATAGTCAAGAGTATAAAAGGGATTTATAAGGTACTTTTTATGAAGTATAAAAAAGATTATAAAAATTGGAGTGAAAAGATATATAAGAAGGAATGAGTATAACTAAAAGAGTTCTTTTTGAAAGTGTGAAGGTAATATTAAATTATTTTTCATTAATTACCAAGGAAAAAAAAAAAGAGATTAAGTGAATATAAAATTAATTTTGGTAAAGTATAAAGAAAATATTCAAAGTTTGTAAACTCTATATATATATAAAAAGAAGAATTATCAAGGATTATTTTCTTAAAATAATATAAAGGAATATTAGAGGAAGATATGTATTAAGTCAAGAAGCTTAAGTATTATTATTATTAAAGGGATATTATAATAATTATAAGGTCAATTCAAATTAAAAAATGGATTTTAAGGAAGAAATTTTTTATGGTAAAAATCATCTAAGTAGATGCATCGGATTATTAACATTTAGAGGAAATATTCAAGAAAAAAAAGTTAGCATCCACATTTTCCCATATAAGATGAAAAATCACATCAGTGAATCAATTAATAATTCCAAAGACAAATGTGATTGAAACAAAAGACTTTTTTTTTGCAATAAATATGACATCAAGGATTTGTCGTTGACACTAGAAGATTATAAACTCGTATCGAATTTCGAGGTTACAAATATATATGAAAAATAGGTTGATATAATCCCCACCTCGACTTGGTTAGAGACGTTGGGTAGCTTAATAGTAAACCTTGAGAAAAAAAATTAATGTTTTCCTACAAGAAGAAAAAAATAAAATTACATGACGTCTCGGTAAAGTCGGATTCAATATCTACGTCAAAATATCTGGATGAGATCTCCAAAATACTACTGTCAAACAAACAACAATCAATACTTGAGATCCAAAAAAAATGTGAAAAATTCATCATAGACAAGGACACAGAAATTTGTCGCCTAAAAGCTCATAATCAAAATTTACTCACCTAGATTAAGAAGATAAAGAGTGATAAGAAGACGGTACAAGACAAGTTAGAACAATTTATCAATAAGGAATCATTGGTAAATAAAGAGACAATGACTGAAACTATGGAACTACAGAAGTCTTCAAATGGAAAAAAACTTGATGGTGGATAAAGAAATTAATACAAACCCAGTCAAAGGGATTCAGTTGATGTAAAGAGGTCTTCACATGTCGAAGTAGAAACAAGCCAGTGTTATGAAGAAGACTCAATTCCAAGTGTTAATCAAGAAGAAGCTACAAGTACACTAAGTAAAGATCAGGTTGCAAGAATGCCTTATAGACATCCTAATCACAAAAATCGATACTTCAACCAATCAATGTATCCACAGAAACAAATGACAAATATGTCAAAAATTATTATCTCCATTACAAATTATGCTCAAAGTAGAAGTTATAATGGGAGTCAAAATACATCAAATTGTCTACAAGAACCCCATAAAATCCCCATTGTGCAGAAGATCGATTTAAGGTGGGCAGACTCCATTACAATTCGACAGTTTTCTGTAGCGCTTAGAAGATCCTATCGTTTCAAGTCCTCAGCGATCACTAATTCATGAATAAAGAATAAGGAGACGATATTACAAGTCAAAGCAAGAGATAAGTATTCCATAAGTATGCTTTGAGGACAAAACATTTTTAAGGGGAAGGCAATGTTATGAACATAATATATAATAATAATATATAAATAGATTATAATAATTAATGAAGAGACACCTTCCCAATGAAAGGTCACATCTCTTCATGGAAGGCCACCCATACGTGGGTATATAAGGCCCTCATTCTTATTGTATCTCATTATCTCATATTCATATAAATTATTATTTAATATATTATCCTTTATGGATTATAACCTGTTGTCTTACCTATATTGGATATTCACTTGGTTCACCACGAAGGATATTATATAATCCATAAAGAATAATATATTAAATAATTTATATGAATATGAGATGATGAGATACAATAAGAATGAGGGCCTTATATACCCACGCAGGGGTGCCCTTCCATAAAGAAACGTGACATTTCATTGGGAAAGTGTCTCTTCATTAATTATTCATTAACTATTATAATGTGTTTATATTTATTATTATATATTATGTTCATAACAGTTTGGTTGGATTGATGTGTTGGTTTGGTTGATGTAGCACCGAGGGTGCTACACAATGGTATTGAAGTTATATTTCAAACTAGGGCCATAGGTCTACATGCTTGTTTATAGAAATTGTTGTTAGAAGTTTATTTGTTTTGGAAAAAGGAATGGTTGTATTATGTTATTTGCTTCTAAGATATTATGTTGTGGGGTAGAAGAAGGAATGTGTCTCCCTCACCTCCACCACCTCCTCTACCTTTGTCTCTTGTTCCACCTCCTCATTTTGGTAGTGACGAGGACCATGTGTCTATCGCACAGGTGTGAAATATGTTGTAGTCATTTCAAAAGATGAATGAGGTGTGGTCTAATGCATTTGATGGTAATCCCTCTGAAACTAGTACTTTTTCTTTGTGGGGAGATGTGAAAACCCTCATAAGATTGAGTTGTATGGAGAATTGAAAAAAGTTAAAGATGCTTGAATTTAAAGGAACAAAAAAAAAGATGAGATAGTTGAGGCATGGTTGGAAAACACTAATTTCTATTTTGTTTTGAAAGATTAATCAAGTAATTAGAAGGCTAGGTTAGCCATTTATCAGTTAAGGGAGATTTATCTTCTTTGATGGAGAATCCTAGAGCCACAAATGGGTTACTCAAACTCTACATTGTCACGAGAATAGTTTGATGAGTAGTTCTACAAGAAGTGTCTCTCTGAGGAGTACTTAGAGAGGAAGTTGAATGAATTTCATTCCCTAAGACAAAAATATAATACAATGTTGGAATATGAAGCATGGTTTATGGAGTCATTTAAATATGCTAAATATTGATATAGTAAGAAGCTAAACATGAACAATTTTTTTATGGTTTCAACCCTAGAATTAAGGAGAAGGTGCATATTTTAATGCCTCTAACTTTGTATGAGGCAGTGCAGAGAGTGATAATTGAAAAAAATGAGTTGTTTGATAGAGTTGAGGATAAATATTTCATGAGACCACATAGACTTTTGGTCTTTTTATTTTCCGTAAAGCACCCATGGAGTGAATTTCATGGGGATAGTTGCAATTCTTCTTTCTCTAGACATTGACAAGCTAAAAATAGTAGTGTTATAGGGATCTAGAGGGATATATAATGTAGAAGGGGGTTATCTTCTAGGCATAGTATTCAACAAAATGGTGCTTGTTCCCAAGGTTTCTTTTAGATTCATCTCAAACCCCTGTTATGCTAAGTAAAACATCGAGGACATTACAAAAAGGAGGATGTTGGGGTTGTGGTGGACCACATTACGAGACAAATTTCCCTAAGAATAAACTAGAGGCTCAACCTATTCATAATTATACCATTGTTAGAGATATGGCTAGAACCCATAAAATTCATGCCACTCTCAATAACAGACAGGTTGAGCATGGATATTTAGTGCTCAAGACAAGGAGTAATATTAATGGTATTTCTATCTCTATTTTAAATGATCATGGTGCTACTCAAAGATACATTTCTTCTAATGATTTATTTAGATATAGTCATGTAGAAACATAGCAATATGACTTTGATCAGGTTGAGATGTATTTGGGACATAAACAAGGTGTCGTTCCTTTGTGCATGGATGTAATATCATTACAAGGAAAAAACCTTGTAGGAGAGGTTTTTAGTGTCATAAGAATTGGTAAAATTGTCAAAAAAAACTATGCTATTTGAAGCCAAGGTTTTAACAGATATTCCAAATAACTAAAAAAAATGGGTGGGCAAAGGTTGTAGTGGAGGTATTTTTTTTGTCCTTTTATTTCCAAAATGCACCAGTTCATTCTTAATCGACTTTCCCTAGTGTGTACATATAAGACAAAAGCACCAATGTTCTTATAATTATTACACATCGGTTTCGCATTTCTTATTGTATGCATAGCATCGATGCTCTTATAATTTCTATGCACCGACTCCACATTGTTTGCGTATGAAGCATCGGTGATTTTTAGTTTATGTACGCCCTGGTGCTTTTAAGTTAGTGTGCACCCCAATGCTTGTATAATTAATATGTATCAGTGCATGTATTACCATGTTCACTTAAGGGTAGTGAAATTTCGAATATTTGAGGTGAGATGTCAACACTGTTATTTTTACTAAGCATCGGTGTGTATATTATACTTATATCACTGGTGAGTACATTATATTTAGAGTCTTAACACATATACTAAATGTAAAGCACCGGTGCATACATTATATTTAGAGCCCTGGTGCATATTGTAAACATGGGCACCGTAAAATTTTGAAACAATAAATATTATTGTACGTTATGTCATTCGGTGTTTTTTCTCAATAGTTCACACCAATGCATTTGTATAATTAATGGGAACTAGTGCGTATGACGCCTCAAAATGCGTCACTTTCTATATTATGGCACGCACCGTCTAGTAAGTTCATAAGAATACAATGCATTGATATGTATATATTTTAATTAATTGTTTTTTTTATAAATTTTCAATTAATCATCTCAAAATGAAATATTTGTTATAATAATATTGTTTTATATTTTTTATATTGCATTTTGATATAATGATTGCATTAATGTGTTATCAAATGAATTACACCTCTATTATTTGTGACAATCTAAATCATCCACATATTAATTATTTAGCAATGAAACATTTTACAACATTTGACAAAGGAATAAAATAAGAAACCCATTTTATTATATATCAATAAGAGACTCATTATCATACAAAATGGGACAGTGTAAAGGTCCACAATCATCAAATTGTGGCCAATATGTAATTGTTGCACTTATTGGCAACATGTCCTCGTGCAATTGGGACAATATGTCGAGTACATTAAACAAAATCCATGATTTTTGGAGACAAATATTCCAAAACATACAACTTGCAATAGCATTCAATTATATTGATTGTCATTCATCACTTGAATTGTTTTCATCGCTCCAGTTGTGTGTGTGTCTCATTTCTTCACCATTTGTAGGTGATATTGTACTTTGGTTATTTAACCTAATGTTTTCTTGATTGGCTTGTTTTTTATGTTCTGCCTCTTCATCTTCCATCTACAAACATAGAAATAAAGTGTAATAAGTATATTTACATTTATATATATAGTAGATTATACATGATTGCATAAATCAAAAAACATACCGTAGCAGCGAATCTTTCATAAAGTACACTACACATTCTTTTGAAGCCATGCTTCATACCTTCTCTCAAAATCTCTTATGTTGGTTGCATTCCATACTTTGTTTCATGCATATTTAATACGCCATGACAAAGCACAATCAATATAATTAATATAAAGGTTTGTTGTTGTTTCATTAATTATAAAACAAGGGAAGTTAAACAACATAGCTACTTACAAATTGTTCAATTAAACCTTCATAGTTCAACATATACTTACAACCCATACTTAACCCAATGTCTATCAATTCATGGGTTGGTTCCTCTTTGTATGTTATCACCTATTAGAAGATATCCATGTACAAGTGTAAGTTAATTCTTTAAATATAAAGATCACAACAAACATGAAATCATAAGTAAGGCCAAAAACGTAAATACTCACAAAGTTTGTGTGATCAACCCCTTTATTCATCGTCGTCCTGTCTTATGTGTTGAATGGGTTCTATTTTTTTATTTTCTACAACAAAACAATTGAAAATTAGTATTTCACATGATAATTAAATTCGATGGATCTCGGTATTGAACCTCTTTTCTCGGAGCAACAACAAGCTAGGGTTTGGACAGTCATGGCCATTGCAGAGGGCAGCATGAGCACTAGAGGAGGGGTTAAGGGTACCCCCTCATACAAACAGATAATGGTAGACATAGGGAAAGGGCCAAGGGGCATAGTATTCAAGGCACCAATAACAAGCACCTCGGGATCAGAGCCTGGAATAGGTCAAGAAAGAAACAAGGGGAAAAGTGAATGCAGGGAAGAGGAAGCAAGAGAAACTCAGAACGAGATGCAAGACACAACGAAGACCAACCGGATTGAAGGGTGTAACCCATGCAAACCCAAAGAAGCATTGATATCCAAGGTGGTATTGGAGGATCCGCAAACGCAACTCTACAGAGATCAGATGAAGGCCCATGTGCTAATCTGCAAATTTATGGGATTATGGCCCACCAAAAAAGCGATGCGTAACTGGATCAAATATCACTGGAATCCAAATGGGCAAGTGGAGCTATATCTGTGCTCGAAAGGTTTCTTCATAGTGGTATTCATAAACCTAGAGGACAGAGACAAAGTATTTGAAGGAGGGCCATACTTCCATGCATCAACAGGACTGTACATGCATCCATGGAAGGAGAATTTCTCCCCAGAAAAAGAGACCTTCAAAAGGTATCGGTCTGACTGAGACTCTACTCCCTACCCTTAGACTATTGGTTACCTTCCACTTCTGAAGCGATAGGGAATAAACTAGGGAAATCTATAAAGACCGCAGAACCACCCTAAAAGGGAGATACACATCCTATGCAAGAATATGCATAGAGATGGATGCGTTGGGACCACTCCGAGAAGTGATATGCCTCAAATTCAAGGATGGGGAATGGATCCAAAACATCAATTATGAACAAATCCCCTTCTGATGCAGAAGATGCCATGAACATGGCCACCTGATCAGGGAATGCCCTCTTAATAAAAAGTAGGAAACGAAAAATTCCAAACCACAGCAGGATGTGGATGGATTTGTTAAACCAAACCCTAGAAGTAGAGCCAACAAAAGGCACAGCAAAGCCCAGGCAGGAATTAACCTAGAAGTCTGGTTGAGCCCAGAAGGAAGGGATAAAACCAATCAAGGGGCAGAGGCCAAGAAGGATACGAAAACAGCTTAGGAAGTCCGAGAACAAACACCAAACGAGCCCACTGACCGACCTAACAACCAGAAGGAACAAGGAAGTTGCGCAACTCTGATGAAAGGAGAAATCAGAGACGAAAACACCCCCATGAAATATGCAGAGGGAGAGGTGGAAATGACACCGAGCGAAGTAGGAATAGAAGATCTGGAACTTGGAGACTTGGTGGAAAGGGAAGGGATAGACCTCATGAACATACTAGATAAATGGAAAAGACAGGGAATAGACAATGTACCAACAAAGAAACTAGACCGCATCCAGTACATGTTCCTCCTAAGGGAGGAATCCAAAGCTAGAGGCACAAAGCAAGCACACGGGAAGATTGGACACATAGGAGTCAAAGACGGTGAGGTACAACCAAAAATCTCACCCAAACAGACACGGAGGAAAAAAAGAAGGAAGTCCAACAGTGTAGCCCTGCAGGAGCTTGGAGTGTTACTGATAAACTCGAGTAAGATCAAAAAAATCTTCCCCAACTTCCCCTCGCATGTTTAAATGAAGGTTATAACTTGGAATATAAGAGGCCTAAATAGCCCAAGAAAACAACGAATCCTTAGGAGTAGACTAAAATAGGAACAACCGGATCTCTGCTTTATCCAAGAGACCAAGTGTAATATAGAAAAAATGGAAACAATTAGCCAACAACAATGGCGCAAGTACAATATGGTGGCCATTGGAGGCCACCAAATGGAAAGAGGAATCCTCACCCTATGGAACCCACAAGTACTAAGCCTAATGGCAGCTGAAGCGACAAGGCATACCCTTACGATCCGCATGCAAATTATTGGGAACACAGAGGAGATTTCATACACTAATGTGTATGGACCACAGGTGCCAGAGGATAGAAGAGGAATGCTAAGAGATCTAGAAGACCTCAAAAACTGAGCCAACAACCTCCATTGGATCCTAGCTAGGGATTTCAACATCATCACGTCACTTGCGGAGAAAAAAGGAGGGACAAGAATATTGGATAGAGATGCGGAGGAATTCTCAAAATGCATAGACACAGTGGAAATGGTAGATATGAAAACCAAAAATGGCCATTTCACCTGGAATAATAAGCAAATGAGCCAGCATCAGGTAGCAACAAGACTCGAAAGATTCCTAGTGTCAGAGTTAGTCATTATGCAGGGGCTAACCTTATACTGCAACATCCTTCCATGGGGGGTATTTGATCATTGGCCAATGCAACTAGAAGTAGGCTTCCAGACCACACCAAAGAACAGACCCTTCAGATTCGAGAAATTTTGGATGGAACACCCGACTTTCAAGGAAAATATCAAACAGTGGTGGAGTGAAGAGAAACCAGAGCAAGAGACAAGGATGTTCAAACTCTACAAGAAACTTAAATATATCAAATATAGGCTCAAGGAGTGGAACAAGGATACAATTGGGAATACAAGCCAAGCAAAGAAAAACATAGAAGAAAAAATGAAAAAACTCCAGGAAACCTGCATTTTGGAGGGATACAATGAGGAATAGAAAAAGGAGGAGATCCAGATGACCCAGGAATGGGATGAAAGGTGCCAACAGGAAGAAACTCTATGGCAATAAAAGTCCCGGATCAGATGGCTAAAGGAGGGGGAAAGGAACACCAAGTTCTTTCACAGAACAACCATGGCTAGAAGAGCCCATAACAAAATATTGAAGATAAGGGACTCGAATGGAATAGAAAGATAGACCCATAAGGACATCGAAACAACTCTGTTAAACCACTTCCACGGGATCAACCAGGAACCTAGCCAAGATAGAACAGAGGCCATACAAAAGGTGACCCAGCATATCCCTCGCCTAGTAATAGAAGAACAAAACAAAAACTTTATCAAGCCCATTGTGGAGGAATAAATAGACCAAGCACTCCAGGAAATGCCCAATGGAAAATCCCCAGACCCAGATGGGTTCACAGTGGATTTCTTCAAAGCTTGCAGGGAATTCATCAAACAGGATGTCTACAAGGTAGTGGAAGACTCTAAAAGGTCAGCCTCCATCTTGAAAGCACTAAATGATACTTTGATAACACTCATCCCGAAAGAAAATATAGCCAAAACTCTTGATCGTTACAGACCAATAGCATTGTCCAATGTGGTGTATAAGATAATTTCCAAGGTTGTAGCCAACAGCTTGAAAGCACTACTACCCACACTAGTTTCGCAAGAGCAAGCAGGGTTCGTAGAAGGAAGGCAAATAATGGACAATATTATCCAAGCCTGTGAACTAATCCACATGCTGAAGCTTCAAAAAAGAGGGGGAATGGTAATACAATTGGACCTAGCGAAAGCCTACGGAAAAATCAGCTAGCACTATATGGTCAGAACCCTGGAAGCCTTCAGCTTCACCCAGCACTGGATCTGATGGATAACCAACCTAGTATCCACAACAAGCTTCTCGCTACTAGTAAATGAAGCCCCTACCAAACCATACTGGCCCACGAGAGGTATCAGACAG
The DNA here is from genome assembly GCA_009831015.1 of Picea engelmannii. Lineage (NCBI taxonomy): Eukaryota > Viridiplantae > Streptophyta > Pinopsida > Pinales > Pinaceae > Picea > Picea engelmannii. The sequence goes on along the minus strand of ML781172.1, from coordinate 49,901 downwards.
GGAGACCCGATGTCCCCCTTCTTATTCATCTTAATGATGGAAGGACCCAGTCGAAGCATAAAAAGCGCAACCGGAACAGGGGAAATAAAAGGTATCAAACTTTATGAGAATTTTCCAACTTCCACACACCAACAGTTCGTGGATGATACCTTACTTCATGGCATGCCCATAGTTAAGGAAGTGGAATCCTACAAACGAATCTTAGATGAGTTTGGGGAAGCCTCGGGGGCTGAGATAAACCAGTCCAAATCAGCGATCTTCTTCTTTAACACCAACCCAGCTATCCAAAGGAATTTAGCCAATATCCTGGACTTTGAACGCAAAACCCTCCCAACCAAGTACTTAGGCATCCCCCTGATAGACAAAGCCTACAAGATGCCAACGTGGGAAGGAATAGTCAACAAGCTTCAAGACGGGGTAAAAAATTGGACTTTCAGATCCCTCAACCTGGCAGGAAGACTTGTCCTAACCAAGTCAATTATGCAAGCTATCCCAACGTTTATGATGTCGGTTTTCCCAACCTCCAAGGGAATTCTACAAAAAATAAGAACCATGCAAAGGGAATTCTTGTGGCGCGGAGCGGAAACAAGGAAAAAATGGGCATTGGTGGCTTGGGAGAAGGTGTGTAAGCCAAAGAGAAAGGGAGGCCTTGGGCTACATGACCCGCAAGTAACCAAGGATGCCTATGGGGCGAAGCTATGGTGGATATGGGTCAAAGAAACGACCACGCCATGGGTTAACCTGTGGAAGGAAAAGTACGCCCCGGATATTAGTAACCAGGACAAAATCCACTTTAGAGGCACCAGGGAGGGTTCAACCATCTAGAACTTAGCCTGGTGCAACAATACCTAGATCCAGACACACAACTTTTGGGAAATAAGGAATGGAAGAACCGCCAGATTATGGGAGGATGCCTGGCAACAGGAACCCATAATGGAACAACTGGGCCAGGAGGAACTCAACAGGAGATGATGGCGCAAGGAAAAACCTGAGTTTACCATTACGGGAAACAAGAAGCAGATCGCAACAAATGGAGAATCTGGAACACTCTCACCCCACATACTAGAGACCAAACCACAACAGCAGTTAAAGAAGTGGAGGAGGAATTAGGGAGAAGGAAAATTGCAGTCATGGATGGAAATGACCAGCTGAGATGGGGGCACAAAGCAGGTGTGGAATTCAATCTTAAAGAAGTACGCCACTACATAAAAAACCAGGACCAAGAAGTTGTGGCACATCAATGGGACAAGCTCTGGAACAACCCCCAATGGCCAAAAATAAAAATATTCCAATGGCTAATACTACACAACCGAATCCTAACCTGGAAGAACCTAAAGAAGAGAGGTTTCATAGGACCTTCAAGATGTCAGCTATGTGAAGAATAGAAGGAAACAGAGAACCATCTCTTGGATGAATGTCCCTACACAGCAGAATTATGGGACTGGGCGGCAGGCATTTTCCATCAGTCTAATAGGATCTGAGGAAGTATTTTCGCAACTATAAACACCTAGAAGGAAAACTACAGCGACAATGAAGAGGTGAATCTTTGTTGTACCCTCACCCCGGCATGATCATTTGGGAAATTTGGAAGGAACGGAACCGGCGCATCTTCAGGAACCAAAGTTGGACGGTTGGAAAGATCAAGGAAATAATAATATCCATGATAAGGGAAACAGTACAGAGCCACAACCTCCGAATAGGAGGAGTGAAAATCATTGATCGAGATCTCATAATTCTAGAGGCTTTCCAAGTGAAAGGAAGACACAACCCCAATCAAGTGAGACGGGTGTCACAACTAAGTTTAGGTGAGTGCAACTGGAAACCGCCACCAGAGGGATCCCTCAAGCTAAATTTCGACAGGGCGTCGAAGGGTAACCCAGGATGTACCATTATGGGGGGAGTAATCAGGGACAGTCAAGGAAGAATTATCTGACTGTACACAGGAATTTTGGGGAACTCAACAAACAACGTTGTGGAATTTCTAGCACTGGAGACAGGCCTGGAGATACTACATAGGGAATGAATGGAAAATGTAATAGTGGAAGGTGACTCCATGCTAGTCATCAAAACAGTAAGGAAACTCCAAAATAGCACGAAAGTGGGAAAAATACAGAGGCACTAGTGCTTGGCGTACTATCTGCAGAAGATTCAGGAGCATTTGCAGATAGGGATCACAGTGGAGTTGCGTTGGGTCCGTCGGTCAGCAAATGGACTCGCAGATAAAATTGCTAATGAAGGGTTTGAAAAGGAAGGATCAGAATTGGATGCCACATGGATTAACATCCCAAGTGGCCAGTTTCAGACAGATTGTACCCAACTAGCAGTAAAGGAATATGACGGCAGCTGAAGTACAAACGACCACATCGAGGTTGGAGACACAAAAATAAACAAAGGGCAAGTAGGAACCAGGCCGAATCCGTTAGGCCACCTTTTAAACACGAGTTACAATGTAGATCACAATCACACCACAAGAAGGGGTACGATACCAAGGTCATGTCAATAGAAGGAAGTACAAGGGCTGGCCATGGGAGAATGGAAAGGGTAAGCCACAGCCGGCAAAGAATGAATACCAAAGGGATAGCTCGAGGTAAAGTATGGGTACACCCCATCCATGCACAGGTCCTGAGGGAGGAAATGATTGGAGAATAGCGTGAAAGGCAAAAGATTGGCACTGGAACAATGGTAGAGATCCCAAACACACACACTCAGAAACAGAGATAAAGGATCGAAAGATACGCCTTTACGGGAAACAAATGATTACTTGGAGAAGATCACTTCTGGAGAAACTCTATAAAATAAGAAGCATCAGGGATAGTGACAGACTAACTAGCAGCAATTCCAGAGACCAGGAAGGGGAGAGTAGTAGCAGAGAAATAAATCATGACAAAATCCATGGGTTTCAAGCAAATATGGTAAGAACGAAGAACACCCAGAGTAAGAGGAGGCCCCAGGGGGAGGAACTCCCAATAAACACTCAGAAGATCACTAGGATGGAACAGGTGGATAGAGAGGCCAAAGGCACCTTCCTTGAGCAGGTAGATACAAAGGGTAAAGAATTCATTGACAGATGGGAGAAGGAAGTCAACACCAAGCGCCAGAGAAAATCCTAGGTGGAACTCATCGAAGAAGCAGACGGGATAAGGGACACAGGGGCCACACATCCCAGGAAAACCCTCTACCACAAAACGGTGGAGGAAGATTGGCATACAAAAATGTTGATATGTAAGCTAAGAGAAGAAAAGAACGAGACCAGCAGGGTGGAAAATCGAGGCCGCAAGAAGGAAATCATAGAAATTCTGAGCCACCTCAATGACTTGGAGGCCAACACAAGAAGCATAGCAGAGGACCAAAGGAACCAAGGCAAAAAAATAGACCGATTGGCTGGTCAATTCCAACTCTACCTTCGCTATGTCCATCACATGGACATCACTCCAGCAGACTGATGCGTAACACCAGCCAACATCAGAAGGATGCTCACGGTGGAGCAGAAAAAGGAAAACGAGGTAAGGAAGGAAGGAGATGAAAGCCACCCAATCTACTTGGACTAGCACAGCATCAACTCAATTTCTTTTTGTTTATTAGTATAGGAACAGCTCAAGTTATATGCTCTCTCTTTTATGTATTTCTGATGGTATAGTTTTTTTCTTTTTCAAATGAACTTATGGAGACTGGGTCGGTTTCCCCGAGTGGAAGCCCAGCCATCCCTTCGCTTATGTAGATAGCGCAGCTTGGGGACCCCTAATATGGTTTCCTTTTGGCAGATCAGGGGACACCCCTCAGCCCTTTTTTGTACAATATTTTACTCAGTAATATAGAATCTCAACTCACTTACAAAAAAAAAAAAGATAATTAAATTCGATGTATGTAAAGAATAAATGAATGATTACATACATCTTATGCACATTGTAGTTGGGATGGTTCCTCTTGTGATGCAATTATGTTCGTTTCATTTACCATATCCTCCTACACTTTTTTGGACATCCCTACCAACATGTATTGGTTTTCCCCTCGTTTGTCCCTTGGTTTTTTCAAAATCTCCCTGAAAAAAGAAAAGCTAGGAATCATCAGATATAAAAATTGCGTAATTTTTTCACAAAATAAGATACAGGTGTGTATAGTAACTCTGTACTCACCGATGGGTCAACCATATGTATATACATTGGTATGTGATAATAGTGTCGTTGCAAAATCGAAAACATTTTACAAATTGTTGTATTCAGTCGGTGCTTTATAAATTAATAAAAGCATTGGTACCTAAGCTATTGTTTATTACACATTGCTGACCTATGAACAAATTTAAGACATGGCAATTTCCATATAAAAACTAATATTATTTCCATTTTAAACTCAACGGTGCTCTTTATAAGAAAATGTGCCCCGATGCTTATCTATGTACAATGCGCATTGTTAACCGTGAAAAATGTTTTTTTTTAATATTTTTTTCTAATTTAAATTAAGTGGTGTTGTTAACATGAAAATACACACCAATGTGTCCCTGATGTGTAGGACAGTCGGTGACGAAGTGTGTTGTTAAGACACTCCATGATGTTAAAGTCACCGATTCGAAACCTACGGGGACAAAAAATCCATCCATGTTAAGGGTTGGTGTGGCTCCGGTCGGGTGCGATCCCCGGGTGATTTTGATGGCTTAGATGCCCCTGAGTCATGGTTTCTTAGCCACGGGTTATTCCCACATGTCACGGACAAACTAACAAACAAAAAAAAAAACACACCAATGCTTTGCCTATGTAGAGAACACACCGCTAACTGCAAAGGCATTTTTTTTTAAATCAACAACGATAGGTCGGTTTGGGATGCAATGCAATGAGTGGTTTCATTGCCACAGATAGGAAATGCCTCATATATAAATAAACAAACCCTATAAAAATATTTTTCTTAAAAAAAAATCTCCTTGTGAAATATAGAAAGGGAAAGCAAGAAAAAAAGTAAGGAAATTAGGGCTTCCAATATTGAAGGTAGTTATGAAACTCTTTTTTTTGTTTGGGAATATACTGAAAATTGTTTGAATCAAATAGGGGAAAGATTAAGATGATTAATAGAATAGAATCATATACCTGAAATTTCTCCTCTACAGATTTATGTCACCTAGGATAATCCCTTTCAAATTTGGCTCTTCAAAAACAATCCATCCACTCTGAAGTATTTTCTGGTAAATCTCTATTGCATAAATCTCCCCTCTAAATTTTGGAAAATTAATGAAAGAATGAGTAGGGCTTTCATCTATCAACACAAAAACTAAAATTTCCACTCATTTTTTCGTTGTATATTTCAGCGCATTGATGATAAACGTGCATGTTGTTTTTTTCGTAACTCACTTTTTCAGTGCGTTATACATTGAGTAGCGCACAGGTGTGTTGTGTATGTATAACGCACCGACTCATTTTTTCGTAATAAATTTCAATGCATTGATAGTAAGCGTGCATTATTTTTCTAACCTGCTTCAATTAGTGCATTATACAATTCTTACTGTATCAGTGCAATGGTGAGTATTGACCCACCGAAAAACAATTTAAATTTCAAAATGCAAATGCAAACATCTGCATTTAAATTTTTTGGAGGTTTTTCTTTGCAAAGGAAATAGCGGAGGTTAGTCTTCAGTGTTTCTTGCAATTTAAAGCATTGGTGTGTTTGTTTTATAACAACGCATCAGGGCATCCTTATATGATTAAGCACAACATTAACTTATAAAAGTTATTCAAAAAAAAAATTGAAGTTGGATTGTTCTATGCTTCCCAAGATGAAAATTTTGGCTCAAATACAAGAAAAAAGGAATTATAATATCAAATGGTCAATTCTTTAGATTCCATCACATTCCACATTGTTCCAAGTCCTTCAAGTTCTCCCCATCGATTGCAGTAAGTCTAAATTTTATTTATAATTTATTTATCTCATCGAATGTATGTTACCTATGCATGTGTGGTTGAATAATTGTTCATTGAATTCTGCAGGATCATGATTCAGGATGAGTTCAGATGCGCAAGATATTCCAGTAGTCCCAAAATTCTGCAAGCTCTTATCGGGAGAAAGATATCGCACGCAGATGTTTGATGAAAATGGACATTTTTTTTACCCTACCAATTATAACATGTCATCTTCTAGCAACCAACCTGGGTCAATGGTATTACATTGGGAATTGGATCTCTTTTATGTAGACACCCCTTGGGGAGTAAGAAAACGACGATTGAGTAATTGTACTTTTGGATTTTCAATGGAAATAAAGTAAATGTATTGTTTAATTCGACATTTGTTTTATAAAGTGGTTGGTTACATGTTTATTATTGGGAAAATGTTATATGCTTCTAATAAATGTTTGGTATAATGTTTAAATATACTAAATGCACTATGTTACTAATATTATCAATGTAATGCTCAATATTTTTACAATTGGGATTCTGACGACGAGCAATCAGTCTACCATCTACCATTGCACCCTACTATGATGTCAAGTCACGAGTTTGCTATTAAATGAGCACATCTTGGAGAGGAAGTATATTGAGCATAGTTGAATCAACCACCTATTCAATTCCCACTACATCCTAAGTCATCAATTTGAAACCTCTACAGTAATATTAGTTATTCACGTGTTGGGGATGAAGGAAATGATATAGAGGTTGGTATGGATGATTTCTTACGAGATACCCAAGCCATGGAGGGAATGTTGTTACATGCATTCCAGCAAAATTAACTAGGGGATGACGTTAATATCATTGATACCTTCTTCGAAAGCCAAAAATATGATTCCATCGCCCCTCTCTTTAGACATGGGTCAAGGTATATCCAACTAGGGACAACAATGTTACTATACAAATTGAAAGTAATGTATGGTATGTTAGATGAATGTTTCTCAGCACCTTTGAGTTAACTGACCACTAAGTCCCCTAATTTTTTAAGGAATCTTATCACACAATGAAGGACTAGGAGTTTTCTCTGGTAAGCATGTTGATTGATTTGTTTATATCTATAATGTTATTTTTCATACTTAATTTGGTGCAACTATATTTTTGACACTAATGTGTTCTATATACAATAACATCACAAGTCTTGTAACAAAAGGGTATCATGGATGTAAATTTTGTGGAGATTCTATAAAAGATAGGTGGTCCAACCACCTATGAAAGCCAGTGTACGATTGTTTTATGGTATTCCTCCCATAAGACAACCCTTGTAGAAGAGTTGCATCTTATTTCAATGGTAAAACAGAGAGAACCCGAAGACCTGAAATAATGACACTTGAAAATTGGATTAGGGCATATGACACAGAGAAGGAGAAGAAAATAACAGAATTGTTTGATTCAAATGGGGAACCTATGTTCGATGATCCTAAATATGTATTTAATGAGCTTCCATACTGGAAGCATCTTAAGATTGGCCACTTACTAGATCCAATCCATATATTCAAAAATGTTTCATCTTCTTCATGGAGGCACATATCATTGAATTAAAGTGACACATTGTCTATTAGTAGATATCTTAATGCTTCAAATACTCAAAAGAGACATTGGCCAAGAAAAAAAACTAGAGGAGAGATTGGTCCCTCCTAGTCTTTTAAAGAAGGTGATGTCCCATGGATTTTGAAGAAAGATGATATTTCTATGGTGAAGGATGTTATATTGGATGTGAAGGCACCTTCTTTATATGAGTCGACTCTACGACATTGCTTCACTGTAAAAGGGAATTTGTCGGGGTTGAAATCACATGACCATTTGAACCTTCTAAGGGTATCTATGTTGAGCATGGGGGCTTCACCTTATTAACCAATATCTTATCATGTTCATTTGTAAAGGGGGTTTTAAATTATGAAAAATAGAGTCAATAAATTGTAGGTATGGGGGGGGATGTAGGGTGCGGGGGGTTTATAGGTATTGGGGGGTATAAAAAAATGTATTTGGTAAAAATAAGGGATATCTATTAAAAATAAGGTTTTTTTATTGAAAAATGTATTGTGAGGGGGGGTTAAACAAAAGGATTTGGGGAGGTATTTATCAATATCTAGTGAAATTAGGGGTATTCTTTAATATCCCACAAACGAACGTGCTATCTCATAGGTGCATTGAGTGGAGACCCCGTGATGTTGAGTACATGATTCTTATTTTATATTGTCTGTAAAAATATGTTATGCACTCACAGTTTTATGGCAATTAATGATGTGTGTCTATTTTGTAGTGTCATTATCCTTTGCTCGTACATGGTTGTGTGAACCATGACTTCCCCTGGAACCTGCAACATGCCATATCGAAATTATTTGCATTTGTATGTTGGATCACATCAAAGGAGATTCATATGGCTATCATTCCACGGTGATGTCAAGAGATAGTTGAGATTGTTTGTATGATTGAGAAGGAATTTCCCATGAGTTTTATGGACTTGCAATTCCATCTTCTAATTCACCTACCTTATGAGGTTGAATTAGTTGGTGTGCTCTCATGTTGTTGGATGTTCTTCTTAGAGAGGTACATGAAAAAATTGAAGGGGTTTTTTCAACAAAGGGAAAAACCAGAGGGCTCTATGGAAAAGGGGTACATAGTATACAAGTCAATCTATTATGCTAGTGAGAACATCAAGTGAATTGACGACACACCAAGGGATGTATTTTTGGACCACCAACAAGATGAGGACAAAACAGAAGGGGAGCTACTCCAAACAAACAGAAAAAGGCACTTGATAAAGAGTAAGTCACTTATATTTTGTCAATTTAGTACAGAGAAATTGTTTACACTTAAGTTAATAATATATATTTGATCTCATGTTATTCTTGTATACGTCAGCAGAATTAGAAATTGATTCCATCAATAAATTCGTTCTTTACAAAACGGAGGCAATGCAACCATGGATCGCGTTGTATGTAGAGGAAAGAAGGAAATGGAGTAGTGAAAAAAAATCATTCAAACAACTAAATGGTAGAAGCATGCCTTATCCTATTCATTTAAAATAAAATGTGCCCAAAATATGTCCCAACAATTGGGTGGTTGAGCAAATACAAGAGAAATATGTGGTGTCCAGTCGCAACCCATCTGGAGAAGATATGGATGCACTAAACATAGGGATCGAGTGTAGCGGTTCTCTAATAACTTCATGCAACATCTATGAGTTCTAGAATCACACTTGTGGTGTTAGCATTACCAATTTTGATGGCATTCCCAACCTTAACTAGTGCAACTATCATGACCTTCACCTATTCCACTCCATCCTTTAGTTTTTTAATCATATAAACTTATATTAATCATTATTTTTACATTCTCCTTGAAATAAGTGTCAATATAGGAAAGACATGGAAATTTTAAAAGATTCTTTTTCTATAGCCTAATCACAATTAAGGAAAATTTCAAGGATCCATACTTATCTAAAAGTATAGAAACCTTTGTCAATTTTACTAAGTCTTAAAATACAAATTAGAAAATGTTTGGCGATATTCTTGTATAAGTATTCCAATTTCTAAGTATTTGTATAGTTTTTAGAAAATATCAAAAAATATTTTTATCCCATATTAGAATTTGGGTGAATAATTTAAAAAAAAAAATAGAAATTATCAAAAAAAAAATTAGAAGAAAACAAGACAAATCGTGAAGTTTACCCTCTAAAGTTTTTCATGAATGTAATCCAACCCTAGAAAGCTTGGATATAAAGTGTTACAATGGAAGCCAAAGATTGAAAACAAATATTGAAATTCATGTTATTAATGAACTCGTTTCCATATTTAATAATTTAAATTTAATAAAATACAATTAATTAATTAATTATAATTTTTAAATAATGAACCGTTGTTAAATATAACTATTATAAATTTAATGAACAATTATAATAACTTTATCATTAAAATGGATGAAAAAATAACATTTCATAGGAGTAGTTATTCAAATTGATTTTTTCATTCATTAACCAAATCCAATATTTTGATACATTTTAATACAAAATCAAGATTCAACTAATACTTACATACTATTACATATTTTTTTAATATAATATTCATAAAGTTAGTAATAGAGTAAAAAATTGTGAAACCATTTCATTGAAAGTGTATGGATCAAAGTTTATTATTATTATTTATAATTAATATTTTAAATTCAATTAAATAAATTCCATATATTATAATAGTTGCATAATATAAATTAATAAAATCTTTGAAAAAATCAAAATATAATAATTGTGATTTTAGTAAACAATTATATTACAACTTTGTCTTCTAATCTTTAAATAGTAAAATTTTAAAAAATAACATTATTATTACATCATCATCATTAGTAGTAGTAAATAAATATATTATAATGTTATTGTTACAATATATGAAAAAGACATAATTATTCAAATCACAATTATTTCACTCATCATATTTAAGTATTTTTGTTTATAAACATGTCTAATCAACATATTGTATCAAGTTGAACAACAAACAATTCACCTTGAAGAAGAGTTAAACATTAAATGGCATTAATGGTTATAACTTTTTGCAATCACAATCCAAATTAAACAATTTCATAAAAGTAAAGTAAAACATTATATGGGCACTGTAAATTTAAATGAGTGATACATCTCAAATTTCATTTAAAAATAGGTAAATCATTAATAATGTTAATCATTAACATACTCATAAAAAAATTTATAAATCAAACAACAACCACAACATTATATGAAAAACATAATATGCATGAGCAATATACATGTCAAACAAACATCTCAACAAAATCTACAATAAACATGTCATATATATATATATATATATATATATATATATATATATATATATATATATATATATAACAATTAATATACATGTCAATCAGTACCACTACTAGCTAGGTCCACCACTAAAGCTAGATGCATCAGTGTCTCTGCTACCAGAAGTAGAGGGTCTATCGGCACCTATGTCAGAAACAAATGAAAAAAGTACACTATCAAATGTGTCTACATCAAGATCAACCTATGCAGTGGTACCCGATGTGAACATAGTGTCCAAAGCATCAAAATAGTGTGACACGTGTGGAGGAGTAGGAGGAGGATCATTAGATGATGACACATGTGGAGGAGAAGGACAAGGATTGGTGGATGGTTTCTCTAATCTGGTTTTCGCGGCATATAAGGTCTATGTATTGCAGGTTGCTCCTTTGCCTCCTCCATCTCCTCATCTTGTTGGGGAGGCTCATCCCCAACATATGTGTCAATATCTACAAAACAATAGATAATAATAATAAAATAATTGAAACAAAATGTTACAATAAATTACATGTGCATTAACAAGACATAAAAATATGCAACTAGATTTATCAAAACATAACGATAATATTACATCTCTCACCTAGTGGCTCGGATACTGTAAATTGGATGTTTGGACATCCTCTCTAATCCATCCCCGCGTACGGGTATTGTATAACATCGAGGACATGATTGTCCTCTCCAGCAAAAAAATCACATACCTCCCTACCAATCAGAATACATGGTTGTTATAACCCTAAATTGCACCAGACATGCTTACCTGGCATCAGGCCATCTCAGATTCCTTCTTTTCCAAAACACTATTGAACAACTCTTCTTAAAAACCCCTTTTATAAAGACCCACGCACCCTGCTCCATTACTGCATGTGTGTACACGCTAGCTGACCCAAGACAACCCGCATGTACCTACAAAATCACAAAAAAAGGAAAGTTGTTGACGGAACACACAACTTTGGGTAAGTTAACTAAACTTTTTGGCCATGCATGGCCGGCCACTCGACCAAATACCTAGCTTCTTCTAGCCTATAAAAGAAGGGTTAGGGGTCCCATTTGAAAGGAGGAGAATCATAGTAAAGAAATTATACCTGATTAAGCATTCCCTTTGTCCCAACCTTTATCCATCCTTGTGCAAAGAGAAGTATAGAGCAAAGCAGTTGGAAGATAGTGGAAGAAGTGCCCAGGACCAAGATCGAGGAGCAGTGGCCGACTTTATAATTGTAAGGTATCATTGTGAAGTTAATAAAAGAATTGTTTTCCCCGTCCCGCCATATGAGATTGTCATTATTGGAATATTGATTGTATGATTGATTAAATGTCTAACCTATTAGTTCATAGATAAAATTCATGTGGAGTTCTTTGTTTGTCTTTAGTGAATGCAGGTCAGCATTGGGAGGAGAGTTGCAGTCAAAGAACGACCAAGTGCAAAAAGGGATCGACATCAAAACACGCAAAATAAGGTACGTCAGCTTAATCTCTTGAGCCTTGTATTTACATATGAGTAATGGGGGTTTAGGGATGGGATGATGATAAAAAGTAAGAATCTTTAGGTCATTTCTGCATGCATGATAAAACCCTTAGTGCTAGTCTGTAGGAGGGATTTCCCACCCACAACAGAATTGGCGACCATACTGGGGAACTCTAGTGTTTCTGGGAATGTTTTTTCTTGGGTATTTTTAAGAACTGGTTTCATTTCCCATTTTTAAAGTTTCTGCAAAAGTCTGAGCTAACAGAGATTCTGGTCTTCCATACCAGTTATCTCTGTTTCTTTGCTTGACTGCATTTTTTTTTTCTGAGACCCACAAAGGTACACGTGGCCTGTATAAGGTCTGCACGCGTGTACCCACGCCCTACTGTTATCCACAATTTTGGTCATCATGATGATGTTATGATGATGGAAAATCAAGTTCTTCACTAAGAACACTTTCCTGAGAAAAGTTACATTTTTCTGCTTCCAGAAATCATACTTTTAAGGGATGTTCGTAGGCTACCTATATATCTGCCTGCGAGAATACCTGGTTCTCGCAGGCTGCATTAAGATAGAGTGTGAGGGGTTCACACTGTACCTAACTGTCAGGGTGTGAACATCATCTAAAGGAGGGAAAAAGGATAAAATCTTGAACCTTCTAGAAGGGAATCTTCTAGAAGCATGAGTTGGCTTCGAATGGTTGTTCAGGTGCTGGCATTCCAGATATCTTGGGATCATTCCTATCCAAGTAAATAATCTATTTTCTCCTATATATTGAGGGGAATGCTTATGGAAAAGGTTAGAAGCAAACTAGCAAGAGATTGATTGGAGAATTATTGATAGCCTGTATGAAGGACTGATGTTACAGCAACTAGAGACACCAGCAAGGTCATCAAAAGTGGTTGATTTTCTTCATGCATGAGCAAGTGTGTGTGTCAGAGCTAGGAGCCATCGAAAGGAGATCTACAACATCAAGGCTTAGGTTGTAAGTTTCACTTTCAATTAA
>ML781172.1:23462-36652 GCA_009831015.1 Picea engelmannii | reverse complement strand
ACCACCAAAGCTAGATGCATCAGTGTCTCTGCTACCAAAAGTAGAGAGTCTATCGACACCTATGTCAGAAACAAATGAAAAAAGTACACTATCAAATGTGTCTACATCAAGATCAACCTATGCAGTGGTACCCGATGTGAACATAGTGTCCAAAGCATCAAAATAGTGTGACACATGTGGAGGGGTAGGAGGAGGATCATTGGATGATGACACATGTGGAGGAGAAGGACAAGGATTGGTGGATGGTTTCTCTAATCTGGTTTTCGTGGCATATAGGGTCTATGTATTGTAGGTTGCTCCTTTGCCTCCTCCATCTCCTCATCTTGTTGGGAAGGCTCATCCCCAACATATGTGTCAATATCTACAAAACAATAGATAATAATAATAAGATAATTGAAACAAAATGTTACAATAAATTACATGTACATTAAATAAGACATAAAAATATGCAACTAGATTTATCAAAACATAACGATAATATTACATCTCTCACCTAGTGGCTCGGATACTGTAAATTGGATGTTTGGACATCCTTTCTAATTCATCCCGTACGGGTACTGTATAACATCGAGGACATGATTGTCCTCTCCAACAAAAAAATCACATACCTCCCTACCGATCAGACTACATGGTTGTTATAACCCTAAGTTGCACCAGACATGCTTACTGGCATCAGGCCATCTCAGATTCCTTCTTTGCCAAAACATTGTTGAACAACTCTTCTTAAAAACCCCTTTTATAAAGGCCCACACACCTTGCTCCATTACTACACGCGTGTACACGCTAGCTGACCCAAGACAACCGTGTGTACCTACAAAAGCACGAAAAAAGAAAAGTTGTTGACGGAACACATAGCTTTGGGTAAGTTAACTAAACCTTTCGGCCATGCATGGCCAGCCACTCGACCAAATACCTAGCTTCTTCTAGCCTATAAAAGAAGGGTTAGGAGTCCCATTTGAAAGGAGGAGAATCATAGTAAAGAAACTATACATGCTTAAGCATTCCCTTTGTCCCAACCTTTAGCCATCCTTGTGCAAAGAGAAGTATAAAGAAAAGCAGTTGGAAGACAGTGGAAGAAGAGCCCAGGACCGAGATCGAGGAGTAGTGGCCGACTTTATCATTGTAAGGTATCATTGTGAAGTTAATAAAAGAATTGTTTTTCCCGTCCCGCCATATGAGATTGTCATTATTGGAATATTGATTGTATGATTGATTAAATCTATAACCTATTAGTTCATAAATAAAATGCATTTGGAGTTCTTTGTTTGTCTTTAGTGAATGCAGGTCAGCATTGGGAGGAGAGTTGCAGTCAAAGAATGACCAAGTGCAAAAAGGGCTTAATCTCTTGAGCCTTGTATTTACATATGAGTAATGGGGGTTTAGGCATGGGATGATGATAAAAAGTAAAAATCTTTAGGTCATTTTTGCATGCATGATAAAACCCTTAGTTCTAGTCTGTAGGAGGGATTTCCCACCCACAACAGAATTGGTGACCATACTGGGGAACTCTAGGGTTTCTGGGAATGTTTTTTCTTGGATATTTTTAAGAACTGGTTTCATTTCCTGTTTTTAAAGTTTCTGCAAAAGTCTGAGCTAACAGAGATTCTGGTCTTCCATACCAGTTATCTTTGTTTCTTTGCTTGACTGCATTTTTTTTTTCTGAGACCCACAGAGGTACACGTGGCCTATATAAGGTCTACACGCATGTACCCGCGCCCTACATTCTCACAGCTCGCGTGTACACACTAGCTAAGGAAGTGTCAGTCGCGTGTATGATTCCAGAAAATTTCTTTTAGAGAGGCAGTCATCCTCTCCCCTGTCAGAAGTAATCCTTCTTAGGGATTTTCTGGAACTCATTCTAGTCTCTGTTTTTTGCAGTTTTGTAGCTTAGGTTTCACCTCACATTGGTTTTGTTCTATGAAATTTTCCTTCAATTGTTTTCTTTTTCTGTCAAAGTAAGTTTTTGAGTCTTCAAGAGATTTTGGTTCTCAATACCAGTAGTCTTTACCAGTGCTTGATTGTTTGTCATTTCATTTTTGAAGAGTTGCAGAGGTACATGCAACCCGCATAAGGTCTACATGCGTGTACATGCGCTCTGACCTTACACAGCTCGCGTGCACACGCTGGTTGTTGAACTGTCAGCAGCGTTCCTGTTGAGAAAAAATTTTGGTATAAGGAGAGGCAGTCATCCTTTCCTTGTTAAGAGTTATACCTCTCAGGGTTCTTGGTCTCTGTCATAGCAGTTTTAGCCTAGGTTGGATTCTAGCATAGCTTGTTTTTTCATTGAAATATTTCTTGTGTTTCCTAGCTTTTTAACTTATTTTTAGCTTGAAATTTTAAGAAAAATGAGTTGCATTTTGAAAAAAAAATCCCCCTCATGGCCGAGGGGGGCCATGAATCATGCATTCATCAGTTTCTTTTAGAATCTTTTGATTGGAAGAAAATATAAAAAAAAAAAACTTAGTTTGTTAGATCTCTTTCTTTCCTAGCATTTTCTTTGCATTGTTATTTGAAAAAGAAAATAAATTAGCATAGTGTTGTGTTTTCTTCTCATCTCAATATATATATATATATATATATATATATATATATATATATATATATATATAATCATTCTTTGCCAGTGTTCATATAAGTTTCATCATTTTTCGCAAGAGTCTTAACACCATCAGTTGCACTACCTTACCCTTTTGAGTAAATCAAGCCCGTAAAAAGAACGCTAATTAAAATTTACTAGACTTTATGTTTGTAAAGTCCATCAACTAGATTAGGCTAGAGCCTTGATTTAGGTTGGAGAGGAAACTCTTCAAGGCTATAAAACAAACATATGAGTCTGTGCTAAGGAGTGTAGAAGTCCAGTAACATGGAAATTATCCAGGACCCCCCTCTAACACAGGGGCTAAACATGAGGTCGTGTGCGGAAAGGTAGCGGAGATAACCCCTCCAAAGTCGGACCAAGCGTAGTGAGGAACGCATATAGAGGAATTGTCTTGGGATTCTGTTGATCGCATTTGCCACAGAGCTTCATGGGTCTCGAATCCATTCGAGGTCCTCAGTCGTCTTCCAGAACACTTTCTTTCGATACCCTTGATAGGTTTCGGGCTTGATACACTACTCATTGTGGTCCACCCGACTGTCGATTGTACCCTCCTGGTGATTGTTCACGAGCTGGCAACCTAGTTGCCTTTATTTTAGGGACTTACACAGGTGACCACGAGGGTATACCGTAGTACCTAGGGCAGACATCAGGCCACGCTTTGCAGAGTATACCCGGAGGGTGCTTCCGTATTCGAGTTGCACTTGCACCGGTAAGTTGCTCTAGTGTTGGTTGGTGTAACTGTTCTTCCAACTAGTTAGTCGTTTGTTTGATTTGCCTTTAGGAACTTTTAGTGTGTGATCTGTGCTCCCTAGTTTTCCATAGTGAGTTAGTCAGTTGTGGATTTGGGTCTCTGACCTAGGGTGGTAGAACTCCCACTCTGTCGGTTGAGAGGACTTTTCAGTCTTACACTTAGAAACGTGGAGCCGCCTCTTTATAGGCATTGTTTTGATAACACTGGTTCACCGGAGTCAGTGTGTAAGACTTTTACGGACTTGAACGATCCTGAAAAGGGAGAACCTATGCATAAGATCTCCATGGCTAAATTTCCCGGCGATACCAACCAAGGAGCCCCTTCACAAGGGGATTCTTGTGCTTTTCCCTTCTTCGGAAACGTTGGTGTCCCTTTGATGGCCACTTTGTACATTCCTGGGTTGAATGTGGGACTACCGGTTTGGTTGGGTACCATTCCAAATGTCCCAAATTCTCTTGACGCTTCTCAGTTAAGCACTTGATGTCATGGGCACCCTGTTGATGTTTCTTTGTCAGCAAAGTCTTCTCCTCCTCCTTCTCCCGCCTCTGGTGAAAGTACAGTTACTAGTAACCGGAAGTCTAAACGAAATAGAAAGAGGAAGAATAGGAAGAAGAAATCACCAACCTCTGCGAGTCATGTTGGAGATAGGTCGAAAACCTCTGCAATTCACGTTGAAGACCAGCACCTAGCCTCTGCAAGTTATGCTAGAGGCACACACTCACCCTCTACAAGTCATGCTGGGGGGAAAAGTCCAGTCACTGCTAGTCATACTGGTAATAGGTCTGTAGCCTCTGCAAGTCATGTTATCGATCCATCACTAACCTCTGCAAGTCATGTTGGAGATGTGCAACCAACCACTTCTAGTCATGCTGGGGGCATTAATTCTGTTGAGAAACCTAGACGGATAGGACGTAAGCCTAAGTTCCCTTGTAAACTTTGCAAGGGAGATCACCTTACTCATTTGTGCCCTGGAATTCCAGAGGTACAAATATTGTGGTCCATGTCTGCAAGCTCTTCTGATTATGAGTCTTTTGAGGTTTCCTCGCAGTCTATTCATCCATTGGCTGAGAAAGTGGGCATGTCGATGCAATCATCGGCTGATCCCACTCCTCTTTTGGGGGGTGAGGTTCCTTTAGACCATGTAATCTCACAGCCTGTTCATCCATTGGTTGCGAAAGTGGTCATGTCGATGCAGTCATCAGCTAATCCCACTCCTCTTTTGCGGGGTGAGGTGCCTTTAGACCATGTAGTCCCACAGCCTATTCAGCCATTGGTTGCGAAAGTGGTCATGTTGATGCAGTCATCAGATGATCCCACTCTTCTTTTGGGGAGTGACGTGTCTACTGACTATGTTTTTAGTATTTTCGATTCAATACTTTCAGAACAAGGGGGCATTCCGCTCGTTCCGAGCACACCCCCTCCAAGCCCTAGGACGGTTTCCTTTGATTCGAATGACCTTTTTGAGCCTCGTCTTTCTTCTGCCGCACCTTTTCAAATAAGGGTTGAATTTAATTCAACAAACATTTATCGATGTATTGTGGATGAGGGAGCCTCTGCAAGTATTTTATCCTCCTCGGTTTGGAAAGTCTTGGGATATCCCAAGCTTGTGTCTGCTTCACATGAGCTGTTGGATTTTGACAGATGTCCTAGTGATTGTTTAGGGGTTCTTCCTCAATTGCCTATATCGTTAGGTGGGAAAACTATCCTTGTTGATGTTATAGTGGTGCAAGGCCCGTTAGATTTCAATATGCTTCTCGGGCGTGATTATGTATATGCTATGAATGTTGTGGTGTCTACGTTCTTCCGGGTGATGCATTTCCCTCACAATGGAAGTATTTTCACTATTGACCAGCTGGCACCTGATAATCACCATCCTAATTCGGTGTTATTTCAGACTACCCCTTTACATGTTCCTAGTGTTCGTGTAGACTCGACCCTGCCACGGGTTAATTATGTGGCATCTTATCCTCGATGTTCAATTGCTTCTGAGCAGGAACCTGTGCAATCATGTTTGCCTTCCCGAGACTTGGTCTCAACAATTGATTCATTGGTTTATCCAATGGAGGCTTGGGAGCCCTTGCTTCCCCCTCTTGGTATGAGTGATTTTGAGTCTCCTTCTGAATCTGATCTCGTTGTTTGTAGATCCTCAAGCTCTCGTACTTTTGATTCTTCACCGATAGACTCTTCCAGTCCTGGCCAAAACCTCCATAGTAATATGGAATATGGTCAGTTTACTTCACCCTTTGGGACTGTCGACCCTCGCTTGCATGATTTCTCAAATTTTGAATTACCTTCAGATGAGGCTATCCTTGAATCCATGACTACAAATTATATACTGTGGGAGGACTTACACCGTGGTTTGTGTTTTCTTCCCTTTTGGGAGACTTTCCAAGTTGACTATCAAAGAGACTCTTAGTCTGAGCCTAGCAGCGGGCTCTACCTGAACCAGTTTCATACATGAGTCATAGCCCCCAATGGGTCTTATTTTAAGCCCTTTTCAGACCCTCTAAACATGAAAAGATTGTTGAGCGATCTTGTGGCCTTTCACACTCGTTAAACTAAAATTTGAAGTCACATCTATCCGACGGTAGTTTACCCCTTTTTCGGTCTGAATGGTCAACTGTGCCAACAAAGGTATACTCTAGAGGCTTCGCATCCCTAGAAGAGTACTATCAGGTATAATTTTAACCCTTTTTCAGGCCTAAGGGACTAAATTTACGAAAAAGGAACCCCCACGGAGTCCATAGTTAATCTCTTTTCAGACTCCCTAAAATTGAAAAGATCGTCGAGTGACCTTGTTCTTTCACACTCGTTAAAATGGTCCAGAAGAACATTCATGACGGAGTCCATAGTTAAGCTTTTTTCAGACTCCTTAAAAATGAAAAAATGGTCGAGTGATCTTGTCTTTATCACACTCGTTAAAATGGTTTTGAATAGAGGTCTTGTTAGTGCTAGTTTACCCCTTTTTCGAACCGACTAGACTACCTTTGAAAAAGGTACCCCATTGGAGTCTCCTTTTACGTTTTTTCAGACTCTCTAAATATGAAAAACAACTGAGCTTACCTTATCTAGGCTCGTTAAAATTACATTGAAGGACATTACCATTGTGTGTTTTATTAATCGCATTTGCATACCTGCGTCTTTGGTCTAATGCCGACTCCATGTTGCTCTCAACTGAACCATCTAAAGCATGCTTTATACGCAAACCCTGTAGCACTTTGCCTCTTCATCTTGACACCTTTGGCCCCTGGAGGATTTTTCTCGAGTGTCCTTTTCTTGCATATGTCCCTTTGCCCTGAGCATCCCTGTGTTTCATGCGCTTGGAGATAGTATGTTTGCGACACTCGATTCCTCCTTTGTAACGTAGCATTCTTTTATGCTTTTTCCAAAATTATTGAAAAAGACAAAAAAATCAAATATACCCCAAAAAGAGGAAGGGAAAAGTATTTCCTTCATATTGGCAGCACAATGAGTCACCCTTGGATAAAGCACATCTTTCAGTTTGTTTGTCAAACCCTGGGATTTAATATGACCTTAGGAATTTGTTCCCGCTACATTGAGTTGTGTCCTCCTTCGTTTGGTTATCCTTCCAAACATATGGAGAGTTTGTGTTGCCTCCTGCATCGTGAAATTATGTCAAATGCTATGTTGCCTGAGTCTCATCAGTTGTCGTGCTATTGTTCAAGGGAAGTTTTACCAAGCCTGAGTCAACCCCTCTGCAGTTTGTCCCTTGCCATCATGCCTGGCCATCCCAAAAGTCCAATCAAGTCTTTGTTTGAAATCAATGAAGCCTTCAATATGATAATCAAGATTCTCTAGTCCATGAACGATGATCCGTCGAAGACCTCTGGGTAGCAAAGTCGTACACTCATATTACACTCCTACCCAAGTTTTGAAGATTTTGAAGTTGTTGCTCGAGCTCTGAAGACCTCATCTCCAGCCATCAGGACTTATCATCTTCTAGAAGATGGATACTCTACACGTATATATTTTTTATTTCGAGATGTAGCTCCACTGTGTATTTCTCGCGGATACACTTTATATAGTTATATGACAGGATATACAATGTATTTTATTGGTAGCCATGATTTTATTTCATCCCGAACATGGGTATGCCCGCCTCGGTGAGACAATTATTATTTTGCAGAAGGCACCTCCCGTTTTATGGTCCCTGGGCTCACTTGTTTGGAATGTTGGTGAATATTGTTAATGTATTTTGGCCATCAGATGCTCTTCTGACCTCACACATTAGGGGGCATCTTTTATAACCCTAAATTGCACCAGACATGCTTACCTAGCATCAGGCCATCTCAGATTCCTTCTTTGCCAAAACACTGCTGAACAACTCTTCTTAAAAAACCCTTTTATAAAGGCCCATGCACCCTGCTCCATTATTGCATGCCTATACACGCTAGCTGACCCAAGACAGCCCATGTGTACCTACAAAAGCATGGAAAAAGGAAAGTTGCTAATAGAACACACAGTTTTGGGTAAGTTAACTAAACCTTTCGGCCATGCATGGCCGGTCACTCGACCAAATAACTAGCTTCTTCTAGCCTATAAAAGAAGGGCTAGGGGTCCCATTTGAAAGGAGGAGAATCATGGTAAAGAAACTATACCCGATTAAGCATTCCCTTTGTCCCAACCTTTAGCCATCCTTGTGCAAAGAGAAGTATAGAGAAAAGCAGTTGGAAGACAGTGGAAGAAGAGCCCAGGACCAGGATTGAGGAGCAGTAGCCGACTTTATCATTGTAAGGTATCATTGTGAAGTTAATAAAAGAATTGTTTTTTCTCGTTCTGCCATATGATATTGTCATTATTGGAATATTTATTGTATGATCGATTAAATCTCTAACCTATTAGTTCATAGATCAAATGCATGTGGAGTTCTTTGTTTGTCTTTAGTGAATGTAGGTCAGCATTGGGAGGAGAGTTGCAGTCAAAGAACAACCAAGCACGAAAAGGGATCGACATCAAAACATGAAAAATAAGGTATGTCAACTTAATCTCTTGAGCCTTGTATTTACATATGAGTAATGGGGGTTTAGGCATGGGATGATGATGATAAAAAGTAAGAATCTTTAAATCATTTCTGCATGCATGATAAAACCCTTAGTGCTAGTCCGTAGGAGGGATTTCCCACCCACAACAATGGCCACTCTGGCGGGCCCCTCTTAGGAAACCATTGCCCCACATGCACATATGTGCATCAAACATAGGCCTAGGAGGCAAGTGGGGTACTCATGGTCAAGTTGCATGAACCCTCTCAAAAAATAATGTAAATAACTCTTACGTGAATAGGAAGAATCTCCTCCCATATAAAATGACATGACAGTGATCCAACGCAAAACAAAATTGTCTTAAAAAAATCTCCATCCACCTAATCAATTGGGGCCTCTACACTAAATTATCTACATAATACTTCAAAGGGAAACTTATGCATTTCCCATCAAAGGTAAAGTGTGAGAGTGTTGTGATAATAAAAAAACATGCACCTAACCTCCTCTCTATGAAATTACTCATTCTTATCTTACCACCAGGAACCTGGAATCTTGAAGTGGAATGAATGTTCGAACCGGCATATCTTTGCACATATGTCAGTTGTGTCTCTCCTGCAAAACCAAGTGGTAGATCAGGGAACTAGGGCCAAACCTCCCCCCTCCTAGAAAACCCCGAGATGAAATAACATCCTCCTCTGTGGGTTGATACCACATATCAGGACCGACTATGAATGCCCATTGACCATGATCCCAACGACAAATAAAATATTGTAACAATGGAGAGTTCCCCCTAAGGGATGTACCATCCTCATAAAAGTTGAGGAGGCAAACATTCCTCAAAAGGGCATATGTTTGTGGTGTAATAGGGTGAATTAATATCTCCCTCTCCATTTCTCGAGCCTCCCACTCACGTACAAAGGTGTATGTTTCGACCTGTTGTTGTTGCTCCTTCTCCTCCTCCTCTCATCGTCATCGTCTCTTATTCACATACAAATATTTTTAGGCACATATATATAGAAAATGAATTGAAATCATAAAACACAGACATATATAAATAACTTTTATTTAACAAAACTTAAAATTGATTTATGTTTGCAAACAAATGTAGAAAAGTAACTAGTGAACCTAAAACAGTCACTACGCATTAATGTTGGTGCTTTATACAAGAAAAATAGCACTTCCAAGCGATGTTGTTACTGTCGCATATCAGTGCTCCACATGTATTGTTGCACCGACACTTATTTTAGTGATGCATCCCATAAGACATACCACTTTGTTAAATTGTGAAATGTTTGGCCTTGTGTCGTGCTCTTTACAGCACTAGTGCATTTTTTGGATGTAGTGGCACCACTAGGTTAAATTGTTTTATTGCAAATTAACCGGTGCGATGTGTTAATACTAACACACCAGTGATACCGTGTTATTGGAGAACCGCCATTTTGTTTAGAATGGATTGTGTTGTATAGAGCACCAGGAATGAGGCATCCAACTAGATGTCTTGGTATGCCAATTCATTCAATATTTTCCTTGTCCAGTTGCTTTAACAGCACCAATGCATTTTCTTAACATGGACACACCATTATGCTAAATTTTGTGTGTTGTAAACTTAGCAGTGTGCGTGTTTCAATTGAAAGCATCGGTGCTCCTGTGTTCCCATAGCATTGACATGTTGTTTAATAGTGTGTTGTGTTGTATAGAGCACTAGCAATGCAGCGTCCAACAAGACACCTCAGTATGCCTAGTCATTCAATATTTTCCCGGTGCGTTTCATTAAACCGCACCGGTGCTTTTGGTTAACATGGACACACTGCTACGCTAATGTTTATAGTCTATAAACTTAGCGGTGCGCTTTGTAAAATTGAAAGAACTAGTGTGCCACTATTCCCAGAGCACCTGCATGTTGTTTAGTGATGCATTGTCTTCTATAGTGCATCGGTGACGAGGCGTCACGAAAGATGCACATCTATGTTTATTTTTTTTAATTTATCATGGTGCCTTTCTTCAAACGGCACCGGTGTGTATTGTTAAAGTTTACACATAGGTGGACCACATTTATTGTCGTATCGGGATGCATTTTAGCATTGCATCCCATAATATGCACCACATTATTAGATTGTGAAATATTCATCACGGTGTCGTGCTCTTTACAACACTAGGGCGTTTGTTGGACCTAGGGGCGCCGCTAGGTTAAATTGTTTATTGAAAATTAAGTGATGAGTTGTGTTAATATGAACACACCAGTGCTATCGTAATATTGGAGCATTGTGAATTTTTTTTAGTTGTGTTTTGTGTCGACAATTGGGCATCTAACTAGACGTCATGTTATGCAAAGGTGCAATTCATTATTTTTCCCAGTGTAATTATTTTAACAACACCGGTGCATTGGGTTAACATGGACACACCATTATGCTAATTTTATGGGATGAAAACCTAGAGGTGTGATTGGTTAAATTGAATGCATCGGTACTCCATTGTTCCTAGAGCACCAATATGTTGGTTAGCAGTGCGTTGTCTCTTGTAATGCACCAGTAACGGAGCATCACAAAAGACACACCGCTATGTTTGTTTTTTTTAATTAATCGTGGTTCTTTTATTTGAACAGCATCGGTGCATATTGTTATAGAGTTTATGCACCGATGATGATGCTTATTGTGCATTTACAAACAAAACACACAACTTCAGGGTGAGCTTAATCATTTAGGCGCACCGCATGGAATTGAAAAAACGACCGAATTTCAAGCCAAATTAAAATTTGAATCAGATGAAAATGAAAATAGGAAGGTCATAAACAATTTACCAAAACTCTTTTGTCCTAAGGAAGCATGGTTCTACCATTGAGAAGAAATGAAAATTTGTGGTAATTTCGAAAATTTGAAATGTGTGGAATCTACCAGTGGAGCTATCGAACTCACTGTAGAGCACCACAAATAGGGTGTCCCTGGAATGAGAGTGAGCATCAGTGCTTGCTTGAGAGTTTGAAAGCACGGGATGAAGTGTAATAATCAAAATCGATTTCGTAAAAAAATAATATTTACCCCACCATGATGCGCCCAACGACATGGATATGCAACAGCTCATAATGTTCGACAACACTAGGGCATTAGATATTATTTTTAGGATTAACTACGTAGTGTAAGTCATTAATATATGACCCATATCCATGAGTATTAGTCGCAACTGACCAATAATTCTCATGATTTGAATAGTCCACTTAGCACTCATTGCATCGGGTGATGCTCACAGGGGTGAAGAAATGGGATTGAAACCAACGAAATGAATCGCATAGCATCAATCATCACTTCCAGGGATTGCACCCGGTAACCATGACTTCCCAGGTGGTCACCTATCCCAAGACGCCTCTCGTTCAAGCGCGCTTAACTATGGAGTTTTTCCCACAATCAAGCCCACTTAGCTTGCTACCCCATTTGCAAAACCTTAGCAAGTATTGTGCCTTATGAACTACCCAGTTAGAGCTCCCTTCACTCTTATTATTTAAACATATAGGGGCTTCCGCAGTGCAAGATATTATATATTATTTTCGGGATTAATTGTGTAGTGTAAGTCATTAATATATGACCCATATCCATGAGTATTAGTCGCAATTGACCAATAATTCTCATGATTTGAATAGTCCACTTAGCACTCATTTCATTGGGTGATGCTCATAGCGGTGGAGAAATGGGATTGAAACCAACGAAATGAATCGCATAGCATCAATCATCACTTCTGGGGCTTGCACCCGGTAACCATGACTTCCCAGGTGGTCACCCATCCCAAGACACCTCTGGCTCAAGCGCGCTTAACTGTGGATTTTTTCCCACAATCAAGCCCACTTAGCTTGCTACCCCATTTGAAAAACTTTAGCAAGTATTGTGCCTTATGAACTACCCAGTTAGAGTTCCCTTCACTCTTATTATTTAAGCATATAGGGGCTTCCGCAGTGCAAGATATTAGATATTATTTTCAGGATTAACTGCGTAGTGTAAGTCATTAATCTATGACCCATATCCATGAGTATTAGTCGCAACTGACCAATAATTCTCATGATTTGAATAGTCCACTTAGCCCTCCAATAATTCTCATGATTTGAATAGTCCACTTACCCCTCATTACATCGAGTGATGCTCACAGAGGTGAAGAAATGGGATTGAAACCAACAAAATGAATCGCATAGCATCAATCATCAATTCCTGGGCTTGCACTTGGTAACCATGACTTCCCAGGTGGTCACCCATCCCAAGACGCCTCTGGCTCAAGCGCGCTTAACTGTGGAGTTTTTTCCACAATCAAGCCCACTTAGCTTGCTACCCCATTTGCAAAACCTTAGCAAGTATTGTGCCTTATGAACTACACAGTTAGAGCTCCCTTCACTCTTATTATTTAAGCATATAGGGGCTTCCGCAGTGCAAGATATTAGATATTATTTTCGAGATTAACTATGTAGTGTAAGTGATCAAGATGGATATCGGTGGCCACCCACCTTTTTCAAATGGCTCAAAACAGCTTTCTGGCAATTTTGGCAATTTACTATTTTTAGCAGTTTTTTCGGGTCCTGAACTTCCGGGGCCATTTTGGGGCCCTAAACGATGTTTTTTTGGGTATGTTGCTCTCACTAAATCTCATCAACGATGCTATTTTGTCTCAAGCATTGTAGGCCTCAGATAGATCTTTCCAATGAGCTATCACACGCCTACAATGGAGATCATATGCAAAAGTTACGACCCCGGGAAGTTGATGTACTCACTTACCCAAACGGGGCCCACATGACTTTTGGCGCTTCATCTCCTAGGGTTAGGTTTTTGGATGTCTAGGACTTTTGGAATTCCCGTCTATTGTAAAA
>ML781172.1:0-18346 GCA_009831015.1 Picea engelmannii | reverse complement strand
CCAATAATTCTCATGATTTGAATAGTCCACTTAGCACTCATTGCATCGGGTGATGCTCACAGGGGTGAAGAAATGGGATTGAAACCAACGAAATGAATCGCATAGCATCAATCATCACTTATGGGGCTTGCACCCGGTAACCATAACTTCCCAGGTGGTCACCCATCCCAAGACGCCTCTGGCTCAAGTGCGCTTAACTGTGGAGGTTTTCCCACAATCAAGCCCACTTAGCTTGCTACCCCATTTGAAAAACCTTAGCAAGTATTGTGCCTTATAAACTACCCAGTTAGAGCTCCCTTCACTCTTATTATTTAAGCATATAGGGGCTTCCGCAGTGCAAGATATTAGATATTATTTTCGAGATTAATTGCGTAGTGTAAGTCATTAATATATGACCCATATCCATGAGTATTAGTCGCAACTAACCAATAATTCTCATGATTTGAATAGTCCACTTAGCACTCATTGCATCGGGTGATGCTCACAAGGGTGAAGAAATGGGATTGAAACCAACGAAATGAATCGCATAGCATCAATCATCAGTTTTGGGGCTTGCACCCGGTAACCAGGACTATCCAAGTGGTCACCCATCCCAAGACGCCTCTGGCTCAAGCATGCTTAACTGTGGAGTTTTTCCCACAATCAAGCCCACTTAGCTTGCTACCCCATTTGCAAAACCTTAGCAAGTATTGTGCCTTATGAACTACCCAGTTAGAGCTCCCTGCACTCTTATTATTTAAGCATATAGGGGCTTCTGCAATGCAAGATATTAGATATTATTTTCGGGATTAACTGCATAGTGTAAGTCATTAATCTATGACCCATATCCATGAGTATTAGTCGCAACTAACCATGGGCACTTTATTCAGTGCCTTTTTTATAACGTATGACAATGCTTTTAAACATTTAATAACTAGGGCGTCATTATTATATGCGCACCGGGGCGTATGTTCCTTATATGAGCACCGATAAAAAAAAACCTTCGTAAAAACCACCGACCACCCGCCTCCACTAATAACCTTCACTATAAATAGAGAAAGGATAAATTGTTTGGGGTTTCATAAAAACCTTTGCTACAAGGTGTTATCCTTGTAGTGAATTTGGATCTTGGGGTATGCAGTATGAATATAGATAATTATTTGATTTCTCTTGGTTACTAATCATAGAAATGGATTGGCTTCAAACCCATTGGGATGTTTTGGATTGTCTAGGAAAGATATTGCATTTTAGGATTATCTAGGACAATCAATGACCCTTCATGGAAAGAATAGGCATGTTTCATTAAGATAGATATTGTCCCTACAATTGAAGTGAAATATAGGGAAAGGTTATCAAATGTATGCAATGATGGTTTTGAATGAAGGTGATCGTGCATCTTTGGATATTTACCCTATTTTATCATAGTTTCGAATGTATTTCTTATTGAGTTACTAAGACTTCTACCTAAGTAGGAAGTCGATTTCTATATTGAACTCAATCTTGGTTTTAAATCCATGTCCAAAGTGCCCCATCATATGACTACACTTGATTTCTATGGGTTGTAAGTGCAACTTCAAGATATTTTGGACCTGTGTATGATTAGACCTAGCATTTCACAGTGGGTTGCACCTATGGTATTTATGAAGAAAAAAGATAGTTCCTTGAGATTGTGCATTGATTATAGACAATTGAAAAGGATCACAGTTAGAAATTATTATCCTTTGTCGCATATTGTTGATCTCTTTGACTAGATGGAGGGATCTGCAATATTTTTTGAGATTTATTTGTGATCCAGATAACACCAACTGAGGGTTAAGGATGAGAATATTCAAGAGACTACCTTCCAAACTTGCTTTCGACATTATGAGTTTATTGTTGTACCTTTTGGTTTAACCAATGACCCCGATGTTTTCATGAGTTTAATGAACGGAATGTTTAGAAAATATTTGAACAAGTTTGTTCATGTGTTTCTAGATGATATTTTAATATATACTAAGAGTACCCTAGATGAGCATTTAAGTCTAGTTTTAGAGTGCTTGAGGGAAAACAATATTTATGTTGAGAGGTATAAATGTTCATTATTCCAATTAGAGATTCATTGCTCGACACGTATTATTTCTCCTGATGGAATTGTATTAGATACTACAATGATGTTAATTGGGTCTAGCCTAGATGGTTGGGAGGAATGATTGTTATCCTTCCCACCCATGTTCAATTCCCGCAAGTGACATGTTGAGCTCTTAATGAGTATATTATTATAATGGCCTTAAGCCTTGTGTTGACAAAGCCTCAAGATTCTACAAAATCGGATTTACCCAGGGTACCCATCCTCGAAATTAGGGGAAGTACCCAATGGGTTTCTCCGGGATATGTATTTCATGGAAAAAAGTAGATCCTATAAACATATAAGCTATCACTAAATGGTTGACACCAAAGAATGTGCATGAGGTGTGTAGTTTTATGGGCATGGCTGGTTATCATAGAAGATTTATGAAGGGATTCTCCAATATTACTAATCTAATCACTTATTTTCAAAAGAAAGGAGTGAATTTTGACTAGACTAAAGAATGTGAGTAATCATTAACTAAGCTTAAGCAATTATTGACTTATGTTAGGGACCTAAACTCCCTAAACCCTCACATAGGTAGAATAATATATTTTCAATGTAATAAAGGCCAACATTAGTTTATAAGGCCTATTTAATAAATGGGAACAAGACAATGTAAGAATACCTAATAGAAGTTTTCACTTCTAGAAAGATCTTCCGCTAGAAGGTTCTTTAGAAGATAGAATTAGTATAAATAAGAGTAGGAGGAATGAGAAATTTTGTCTTGAGAATTATTGTAATAGAGCTCTTCTCTGCTAGAGGTTGCCCCCTCGAAGAGGCAAGTGAACATTGCTTTCTTGAATAAAGGTATCATTTTTGGTGTTGCTCTTCTCAATATTTTCCTTGGCAGTAATTGTGGGTTATTTTTTTCAGGGTAGAGACGTGTTATGGCATCTTAAAACTATAGAGATCTCTTGTTCAACACATAAATCTGCAGTTGGGGAAGCATACATGAAGGAACTACAAGTGGTTCCTAAGCGCACATTGTTGGCCACCCTTGTAACCCGTGTTGGTACCCCTTCGAGTGGTAGCACATCAGACAGCACCTGTATACGAATTGGCCTAGATCTCTTGAAGCCCTTCATAGATAAACTGATAGATCTCCTGACTGCTATAGTTCCATTAAGAAAATCACTCGAGAAGATACCCTCTAGTAGTTGGGTAATCAATTAGTACAGCTAAGGGTACGATCTAGCCTCCTTAATTGGTGCCCTGATATATTTGGCCGAGTACTATTGTTTGACCCCACAAGTATATCAGAGAGATATAGCATAGGGAAAACCCGTGTCTATAGAAACCCTCAACACCCTAACCCTTGGGATGGAAACATAGCATAAAAGGAACAGACAAGATCTATTGTCGTGCAACCTTTCCTTCTACATTCGAGTTGTGAAATTACTACACATTTATTCTTGTTAAGAATTTGGACATTTCGTCACTACAGTATTATTCCTATTGGAGTATAACTCCATTGGAGTAAAAATAAAATAAAAGTAAAAAGAGTATAGTGGTCCTCTAACACCCTTATTTGGGATCTATCCCATTGGATTTCCCTCTTTTCCCTTATTCCCATGGTACCTATCATTTTTAAGACAATTTTTTGT
Source organism: Picea engelmannii (assembly GCA_009831015.1). NCBI lineage: Eukaryota > Viridiplantae > Streptophyta > Pinopsida > Pinales > Pinaceae > Picea > Picea engelmannii. The sequence continues at coordinate 14,656 of ML781172.1, read as the reverse complement.
GTGGACCCAACCCCCTTTCCTGATACCCTTATTTGGGCCCTATCCCATTGGATTCCCCTTTTTGCCATGATCATCATGATATCTATCACCTGTCACCATTTTTCTCTATGGTCCCATCTACCCTTCCTGACACCCTTATTTTCCACATATCCCTTTGGATTCCTCTCTTTTCCCCATCTACCATGATACCCCTCACCTGTAAACTTTTTAGTGTGGGCCCGTCTACCTATTTTTTCCTCTACCCAAATGGCCAACACCCGCGCCCAAGAACTTAATACCTTGATAGTTGAGAATATCCAGAACAAGGAGGACATCAAGGCTATCAACTCCAACCTTGGCAAGCTCAATTCCTCTATTCATACCCTATAGGACCAATGTGCCCACATCAAAGACATCAAAGACACACTCTCCCAATTGATGAGTAGCTCCTTGAACCCTACCTATTCTGAACAACCTTCCTATTAGGAAGACAATGACTCTTGCCATTACCAAGGTCCTCATTCCACCCACCTTCCTCGATACCTCATCCTTCCCAGAATTGAGGTGAACAAATTTAATGGCTCGGATCCCACAGGATGGGTAACTCAAATGGAACATTATTTCTCTTTGCATGGAATTATTGATTATTTAGCCAAGATTCATTATGGTATCCTACATTTTGATCTGGAATGCTAGCAATAGTGGGAATGGCTTAGAAATGCACACCAAGGGTATGTAGATTGGAAACAGTTTGTTGCATATCTTTATGACTGCTTTGACTCTGACACCCATAATTTAGATCAATTGACCAAGTTGAAGCAGTCAAGGATAGTGGAAGAATTTATTGCAGCCTTTGAGCACTTGGATTTTATAATGGAGGGCATGTTAGATGTCGTCTTATAGGAATGCTTTATCAGTGGTATAAAAGATTAAATTTGTGCCCATGTTCTCATGGCCCACCCCCAAACTTGGTTGGAAGCTACTTAACGAGACAAGGAAGCCCAATAGATATTGTCTCCTCCCAGACTAGAAAACCATATTTTATTCATCGCCCTAAAACCACCACTCCTACCCCTCCTGCAAACCCCCTCAATATCCAAAAATTAACCCGAGCAAAAATGGTTGAATGCCAACTCAAGGGTCTTTTCTATAATTGTGATGACAAATATTTTATAGGGCATAAGTGTAAGGAACAAAATATTTTTATGTCCATGATTGAGGATGTTTCTAAAGAGAAGGTAGTTATTCCCCCTTTGGAGAAGCTACCAACCCCCCATTGATCTGACTCCACCCTCTGATCCACTAGAAGTTGAACCGAAGATTTCACTAAATTCCCTCACTAGCTTCTTTTCTCCCTGGACCCTCAAGTTAATTGGTTACATTAAGAATCAGAAAGTCATAATCCTTGTTGACAGTGGTAGCACCCATAATTTTATTCATCACCACATTTCCCAAGAAGTTAATTGTTATATTTGTGGCGTCAATAATTTTCAAATTGTGATTGCCAATGGAGGGTCCATGAAATGTGGAGGACATTATGAAAATGTGCGGCTCCAAATTGGTCAGTATAACCTGAAATCCCATATGTTTTCTATAGATATGGGTGATTGTGAAATTGTGTTAGGTGTTTAATGGTTACGCACTTTGGGCCCCATTCTCATGGATTTTAAGGAATTAACCATGCAATTCCAATAGGAGGGACAACAGTATCAGTTCCAAGGAATCACAACAGGTTCCCCTGAGATCATCAATTCCCATCGATTGAAAAAACTTTTCAAAAAAGTTCATTTAGGTATTAATGCCCAACTCCATTCCATTCAAGCAGTTGAGACACCCTCCATGCATCTTGACCTCCGATCTATCGTATCCAAACACCAAGTTGTTTTTTTAACTCCCCAAGGACTTCCCCCTTCCCATGGTGTTCATGATCATGCCATTCCTCTTGTCCCCAGCAGTCTTCCTCTAAATGTTCACCCTTATCATCATCCCTTTTCCCAGAAAAATGAAATTGAGAAAATCGTTCAAGAATTGCTTGAAGTGGGTGTTATTTGTCCTAGAACCAGCCCCTATTCTTCTCCTATGGTCATGGTACTCAAGAAAGAAGGTACTTGGTGCATGTGTCTAGAATTTCACTTCCTCAATAAACTCACCATCAAAGACAAGTTTCGCATTCCTGTCATTGATGATCTCTTGGATGAATTGAGTGGTGCTCAGTACTTTACTAAACTTGATCTTCATTCTGGCTACCACCAGATCTGTATGAAAGAACAAGAAATTCCCAAGACTGCCTTTAGAACTCATAAGGGTCACTATGAATTATTGGTCATGCCCTTTGGCCTATGTAATTCCCCTCCCACTTTCCAAAGTCTCATGAATCATGTCTTTCATCCTTTTCTCTATCATTTTGTATTAGTTTTCTTTGATGATATTCTCATCTATAGTAAAACTTGGACATCCCATCTCGGCCATGTGGATCAAGCCCTCCATCTACTCTCTCAGCACCGACTTTTCCTCAAATAGCCTAAATGTGCCTTTGGAGCCTTGGAAGTGGAATACATGGGTCAAATTGATGGCAAGGATGGTGTAAGGGTGGATCCTAAAAAAATTAAATCTATACAGGATTGGCCTCATCCTAAAACACTTAAGATATTGCATGGATTTCTGGGTTTAACGGGTTATTATTGCAAGTTTGTTAAGAATTATGGAAAAATTGCAGCACCTCTCACTGCTCTCTTTAGAAAGAATGCCTTCACTTGGACTCCAGTAGTTGATCACTCCTTCCATGCATTGAAAGAGGCTATGTGAATGATGCCTATCCTAGCACTCCCAGATTTCACCAAGCCTTTTGTCTTCGAATGTGATGCGTCAAGAAAATGAATTGGGGCAGCCCTCGTGCAAGATGGTTGGCATTTGGCCTTCACTAGAAAACAACTTCCAGACAGACATTTGGGCCAATCAATCTTTGAAAAGGAAATGTTGGCTATTATGCATGTCGTGGATCTTTGGCATCCTTATCCTCTAGGGAAACGCTTCCAAATTAAAATTGATCACCAAAGCCTCAAGTATTTTCTAGAACAAATAGTTCCCTCCCTAGAGCAACAAAAATGAGTGACCAAGCTATTTGGCTATGATTATGAGATCATTTACAAGAAGGGAAAAGAAAATTTGGTCATTGACGCTCTTTCCTAAAAATATGAAGAAGAAGGGTCCCTCTTTTCCCTCTCCTTCATTGTACCAGATTGGCTACAAGATGCTTGTCAGGAATGGCTGCAAGACCCCAAAATATCTCGTCTGGTCCAACAATTGCAAGAATATTCTTCATCTTATCCAGGGTACTCTTGGCACAATAATAATCTTCACTACAAAGGTCGTCTATATTTAAGCAAACAGTTGCAACTTAAATCCATGGTGTTGTTTGAGCTTCATGCTTCACCCACAGTTAGGCATTCAGGGTTTACCAAAACCTATGAAAGGGTCAAACTTTCTTTTTTGGGGGATGGTATGAAACAAGACGTTCACACTTTTGTTGCTAAATGTGATGTATGTCAATGCAACAAGGGAGAAATAGCCAAAGCACCGAGCACACTGTAACCCCTTCCAATTCCCCCTTCTATTTGGCAGGATATTTATATGGATTTCATTGTGGGCCTACCTAAATCCGGCAATAAGTCATTCATCATGGTGATGGTTGATCATCTTTCCAAATATGCTCATTTGTGTGCTCTTCAACACCCTTTCACTGCAAGTATAGTGGCTCAAGTTTTCATGGATAATATATTCAAACTTCATGGCATGCCTCATTCTATTGTCTCTGACAGGGATCCCACGTTCACCAACATTTTTTGGCAAGAATTGATCAAGCTACAGAGCACCCAATTGCATCTTAACACCGCCTATCATCCCCAGACTGATGGCCAAACTGAAATTGTCAACAAGTATTTGGAAACATATTTGAGGTGTTTTGCATCTAACCAACAACATCAGTGGGCTCAATGGTTACCACTAGATGAATGGCGGTACAACACATCTTACCATACAACTACTCGCATGACTCCTTTTGAAGCAGTATATGAATAAACGCCATTGTTGGTTCTCTCACACATGTCAGGTGTCTCGAAGGTTCAAGAGGTTGAAAAAAATATTACAGTACATGACGCCATTCTTTGTTCCCTCAAAGAAAATTTAGTGATGGCTCAAAATCGCATGAAGAAGCAAGTCGATCAAGGTCATTCTAAACGTCAATTTTCTGAAGGGAACCAAGTGTTTCTTCATTTGCAACCTTATAAGAAGACTTCACTCAAAGTTGACCATTTTCAAAAGCTTGCTCCCAAATTTTATGGTCCTTATACAATTCTCAAGCGCGTAGGGCCAATCGCCTACCAGTTAGATTTTCCCAATGATTCTAAGCTCCATTCTATTTTGCACGTCTCATACTTAAAGAAGGTGATTGGAACTAAGTTCCAAACTCAAACCAGTCTTCGTGAGTTGGATGAAGAAGTTCCATTTGGTTGCAGCCCCAAGCAGTCTTGGGCCAACGAAAGCGACATCTACAACAACGCACCATCAAGTAAGTGTTAGTGTAGTGGAAAGATACAACTCCAAAAGATTCCACCTAAGAGACCACCACCATTCTACAACAATTTCCTCATCTCAAGCCTTGAGGACAAGCTTGTTTTTCAAGGGGGAGGGCATGTTATGGGCCTAACCTCCCTAACCCCTCACATAGGTAGAATAATATATTTTCAATGTAATAAAGGCCGACATTAGTTTATAAGGCCTATTTAATAAATGGGAACATGGTAATGTAAGAAAACCTAATAGAAGCTTCCGCTTCTAGAAAGATCTTCCGCTAGAAGGTTATTTAGAAGATACAATTAATATAAATAAGAGTAGGAGGCATGAGAAGTTTTGTCTTGAGAATTATTGTAATAGAGCTCTGCTCTGTTGGTGGTTTCCCCCTGGAAGAGGCAAGTGAACATTGCTTTCTTGAATAAAGGTATATTTTTGGTGTTTCTCTTCTCAATATTTTTGGTGTTGCTCTTCTCAATATTTTTGGTGTTGCTCTTCTCAATATTTTGTTGTTCCATTGATATATGTTGAATATTCATGTTTTTTTATATTATATTACATATGGCACCTTACAACTTCATTCCCAATATTGAAGTTGCTTGATATGAAGTGATATTTGATAGTATGTATAGATGCATCCAAGGTAGGACTAAGAGGTGTTCTTTCCTAGGATGGGCACATGATTTCTTACATTTCAAGGAAGCTAAGGATACATGAGGAAAACTATGTGATTCATAACTTGCAGTTGGAAATAGTTGTCCATACTTTGAGACTTTAAAGAAACTACCTTGTGGGCCATAAACTTTAGCTCTTATATGGAAGACCTAGAAGAACTCCACTCAATTGGAATAGACTAGATGCCCGGGATCATTAGAACTTATTCAAAAGTGTTATGTAGATGCACATATGGTGGATTTCAACTATCAAGTTGGTGATAGAATCTTCTTGCAGGTTAGGCCCAAGAAGAGTCATTAAGTTTGGAAATAAATCCAAAAGTTCTTCTCAGTTTCTAGGGCCATTTGAGATCTTGGAAAAGATAGGACCTTTGGCGTATCATCTTTCTTTACCACTAATACTATATATCATGCATGATGTCTTTAATGTGTCAATTTTAGAACATTGTCTATTTGATGAATACATATTGTTAACTAGAATCAGTTGCAAGTTTTAGATGAGGGGGTTATAAGAGTCTAATTGTTCTCCATATTGGATCTCCACAATCAATAACTCCAATTCTTAGTGGATCAATTAAAGGTCCAATGGAACCTTTACAATCCAAGTTCAGGAACATGGGAGGATGCAACTCTTATACACCTTGAATTTCCTTTATTGTTTTCTTGGCAACTTTGGGTCGAATTTTTGTCCAAAGAGAGGTAGTATGGCATGTCCCATTTTACCTATCTTGTTTTATAGATGATATGGATGTCTAGCCTGGTAGGCATGATGACTTGTTTTACTTGTGACTTGGACACTGATGACTTCTAAGTATTATTTGGTATATTTTACAAACTACTTATCTATGTGTGTGTACATATACATTAAGTATGTGTGTTGTTTATTAATGATGAGATGTTATAGGTATCCCTACTTGTTGAGTTAGTTATAAATTATAAAATGATGTTGACATGATTGTTTTAAGTGATGATCAATGGGACGTTGTTTGATACTTGGATTATATGGATTGAACATATGGTGATGATGTGATGACTATTGACGTCGTTGACCAAGTGTGAGTTGTGGCAGGTTGGCTAATAATACACTACTCTTGATTAATTAGAGGTCACGAGACTTGATAGGCCATTGTAGTGACAACTCTTGATTAATTATGTTAAATGTCTATATGGATGTCTTCCAATATAATTTCACCAATCTTAGTGATGAAGGAACCAATCAATTGAATGATTAAATTAGTGTTCATGATTTTATGGCAGAACTCCACACTAAGTTGGGATTCTAATAGTAAACCCCACTGAGGGTAACTTGTAAATATCAAGCAATTGATTTTGAATATGAAATATAGATATATACATACATACATATTGTTACCACACAATCTAACACCAAGTGCAAAGCCTTCACAAGGCATTAAGACTAGTGAAACATTTAAAACATTACCATTGTCACCTAGGAAAACAATTTTCTCTTTTGAGTGAAAGAGTAGAATCCAAAACAAGGGAGGGTTCCCAAGTAGCCTCCAAGAATCCCTAAGCAAGACACAATCAAGTAAAGGGGGGCCTGGGGTGACTACTCAAACCACCACCAAAATAATAATATAGATAAGGTATTAATGAGGTGGTAAGACAAAGCAAATTCTATATTTAAAGTAATGAGGATCTAGGACAATTTAATAGATTTTCCAAGTCAAGTCAAGGCTCAAGAGGATCCCCAAACACTAAAAATGAAGAAAAATCTTAGGGTTGTTGTAAAACTTGGAAGAAGATATTAAATCACAACAGTGAAATCCCTTTAGCAAACAATAATTCAATGAAATATGAAGGCTAAACAATGACCTAAATTAAAGTTTTATTAACCAACAAAATCAGAAAATTGAGGAGCATATAAAAACCATAAAACCCTAGATGTTTTTCCCTATGATAATAATACTTCATAAAATCAAAAAAGGGTTTTAACTATGTATATTAGGCCAACAATATGCCAAAATGCCAAAACCTCTTAGTCTTTTATGGCTAAAAATGAAAAATTGATTTAATAAAACCCTAAAGTAACCCTAAAATAGTAAAATTATAGTATAATTTAGAAAATAAGGATTGACTATTGGGAGTAAAGAGTGCCTACTCTTTTTTGGGGGAATATGGGGTTAATTAAGGATCCCTTTGGAGAGAAATGAGTGGATTTTGTTAGGGTGATACCAAGAGGTTTTTCACTAGTAACCCTAGGAGATCCTCCTAAAATGTTAAGGGATAAATCAAGGGAAGGTTCTTCATTAGACACCTTCCAAGAGACTTGGTAAGAAGGGTTTGTTCAAGAATAATCCAAGAGAATGATTAACCAACACTAGAGAAACAAAATTACTTAAATGCATTCATAAACATAACCGCAAGATGAAAAGAGACCACTTAATAAATCTTTCATCTATCAAAACCCTAAAAATGACAGTAGTAGAGAATCCACAAGCATATCTCCTCCAAAAACTCACTCTAACTAACCATCCATAACAATCATCATAAAAGAGCAAGTAAAAGTAGATAAATAGTGATCTATCTCCACAAGTAGCAATGATTTACAAGTGCGAAGTGCTTCTCGTATTTATATGAGAGATTTAGCACCCTTCTCACACAATAGAATACCTAAAAACATAAAATAATGCCTTTATCTCTCTCAAACCCAAGATATAAGGCAACATAACATGAAATATCCATAATACATGAGCGGATAGGTCTCTAAGACCCCCAACAATGCCTCCAAGAAGAACTAAAGTAGCTCGAACATCAAATTTTCCCACATATAAGTGTTCTAGAACTCACATGTGTGGTACATGTGGCCTCAAAAGGCTGACAAATCACTCCAAAATGATGAGAATGGGATCAAAAGTGAAACATTGCCATGAAAGGTTGCAATGTTTCGTCTACAAAAAAGTGTCTCGTGCCTCCAAGGGGTGTGACATATCATCAATGGGTTCCATATCATCATCAAGAACCCCCAAAAGTTACATCAAGGTTCCCCATCATCATAAGGTGCAACGCCCTGTCATCTAAGTGAAATGGCTCATCATCAAGAGGTACCATCATCAATGAAAAGTTTTCAAATCATCTATCTAAGTGAAACTTCCTCAAGCAAAGGTCCAATATCCTCTAGAGAAGGTGATCTGTAAACTATCGTGGATATTCGACTGGAATAGCTTGTCATAATATATCTTATAACATTATTAAATCTTAGACTATGTAGACTAATTTTCCTTGTATCCAAGATTAATTAATTACTAGTTGTGCTTGAATTTATAAAAACAACTAAATATGAAAATGAAAGAACAAGAAAACATTTACACACCATCCACACAATTTAACACAAGGTGTATTATGGGAAACCTAATACGAGAGAAAACCCATCTAGAAGGTGATGCCTATGCTATGCTCTCTTTTCTTCAATTGTGGAAAGCAAGTGCAAAGAAAGAGGCCCTCACTATGGAGTTTCCTTTGACATTATGGCTTGAATGGCCTCTAAATAATCTCCTACCTCCTTTATTATGGTCTCAAAATACCACTCTTCGAATGCTTTGCTCAACTATGGAAAAAGTACAATACAAAAGAATGGAACTTATTTCTCCTCCTAGCGGTGTAGTATTTAACATAGCCTGGTAGTCATCTAGGGTTAGGGTTTTCATATTCCTCAACCCTCAATTAGTGATCGGGTTTGGACCTTCTAGAATATTCTTGAAAGTTCACATGTGGCTATCCCCACATGTGAAAGTAATGGGGGCTGACATGGCATCCACTCATAACATGATGATCAACAAGGTAGGTCAACTTGTGGGAGGCATAACTTTTGCATATGAGCTCCAATTGAGGCATTTGATGCACCATTAGAAAAGTCTCATAATCTATAACACCATCAAGGGTGTTTATATGTGTTTTGAACATTGTAACCCCAAAAAATGTTGTTTAATGCCTCAAATGGCATTGGAATATTACAGACCCCAATTTTCCAAATTAGGACCTACCACTAAAATGGTCCTCCACGTTGATTCCTCCAATTTTTTCCACCCAGAAAGTACCAAGATAGATGAAAAATTGTAGTATGATCCAATATAGATCAAAAGGTGGAACATCCCATCAAGTCATCATCAACATGCAACGTCCCATCACCAAAAATCTCAAGGTCATACCCCATGTGTGTTAGGGTGTCTCATCAAGGGAGTCATGTCATCAAAAGTCTCAACATCCTCCTAGGAGTGTAGAACAACCTCTCTCAAGTCGTGGGGACATCCTACATAAAAGTGTGCTAATGACCTCTCAATACCTCCAAAGGATCCAAGTGTCAACCTAGCCTATGGCCATGTGCAATTTGTCATCTAAGGAGGGGGTCATGTAGTCAATGCATCATGAGGATTAGAGGCAAGGTATACAATCTAAACATAACATATAAAGTGATTCATATCAGTAAAAAATCCATTAGATAGATCTCAAAAAGTATCTTATTCAAAATTCACACTAGTTTACAAAGTTATACAATTTTCAAAGTCTAGGTATGGGAGGATCATTATTACCCCTATTAGGTGTTCTAGTACCCAGACTAAGAAGTATGTCCCAAGGAACCCATCAAGAAGTATATTCAATGGTTAGGTGATATGGATTAGGGTTTACTTCATGAGTGGATTGTCATTGACATGCAAGGCCATACATAATAGTCATCCTCATGCGCACCTTTATAGAGGGAGTGCTTAGGAAATGACATACCCTTTCCTCGACACTGTGTCTTTCCAAACCCTTGTTTGCCTTTTTCTTTAGTGCTTTAACCTTTTTTGGATGTTCACATTTGATTTGCTAAGTCCCTTTTAAGATATGCATTCATTTCATAGGACTTCGGGTGATGGCCTCTTAGCAAGGGGATAGATCTCATGCTTCATTTATTTCTTGGTTTTTAATACTTTTATTTTCTTGTATGTTTCTTTTCCTTGCATTTTGAATGAGGGATTTTTCTCTTTCTGTAAATTTTTTTATAAAATTGTATCAACTTTGGGCATTCAAACCCCTTCTTCTCATGGAATTATGAAGCCCATACTTTTTTGGGATACATGTAATAACTAGCCCAAAAGAAAGGATAAGAGATAAAGCATAGATGGAATGGGTTATTCATGGTAAGGGATATAGACATGGTACCCCCATTAAGGCCCCCCAGTAGTACAACTTTGCCCAAGAGTGACAAAACTTGACTGGGAGATGATGATGACCACTAAGGTGAGACAAGGAAAAAGGTATAAATTCAAAGCATCATGAATCATTATTCAATTCAACCTATTATCACCACTTCCATGCCTCAAATATTGACATTATCACCCAATATGAAGTGTTATAACAATATACCTCAATGTGTAATGCACCATGTCATCTGAGTGAGATGAGTTGAGCAGGTAATGGAAGTCATATATGGGGAGATATCTATGGAGAGTCTAGAATGACATCATGAAAATTGTTTTCTAGAATGTGGATCATGGAGAAAAAATCTCCTCTAGTTATTATTACCCCCTCACTTCAATTCTTGTCTAGAATGTGGATCATGGAGAAAAAATCTCCTCTAGTTACTGTTACCCCCTCACTTCCAGGGGTAACTAGAGGAGAATTTTTTTCCATGATCCACATTTCAAACAGAAAATCCGATGATGTTATTCCAGATTCTCCATAGATAGTTACCTACATATTCCTTCCATTACATGCTCAACTCATCTCACTCATATGACATGGTGCATTTACATACTCACATACATCGTTTTGACACTTTATATCGAGTGATAATATTTTTTTCCTCAGAATACAGCACGGGAAACCCCTGAGAACTTCCCCACATTTCGTGGATGGTAAAAGGCATAAATCGTTCAGCCTAATTACGGTCCTAACCCGGTGGGGACATCAAGTGAGTCCCTAAACAGGATTTTGGCCAAGGATTCGACCCCATAACCCCATTCGAGCAAACAACGGCACTCATCCACTTGAGATAACCCACCGGGCTATATCGAGTGATAATGTTAATACTTGAGGCATGAAAATGATGATCATGGGTTGTTTTAAATAATGAATCATGGTCCTTTGGAGTTATACATTTTTCCTTGTCTCACCTTGGTGGTCCTTAACATTTTATAGCCAAGTGTTATCACTCTTGGGAAAAGTTGTACTACTGGGAGGGCTTAATGGGGGTATTGTATCCATATCCATTACCATGAATAACACATTCCATATATCACCTATATATTGTCCTTTATTTTAGGTTGGTTGTCACATGTATCACAAAAAGGTGTGTGCTTCATAATCCCATCAAAAGAAGGAGCTTCAAATCCCAAGTTTAATGCAACTTTATAAAAATAGAAAGAGTAAAAGCCCTAATTTAAAATGCAGGGCAGAGAAACAAATAAGAAAAACAAAGTATTAAAAACCAAGAAAGAAGCATGAGCTCTACCCCCTCACTAAGAGGCCATCTCCTCAAGTCCTATGAAATGAATGCATATGTTACAAGAGGAGTTAGAAAATCGGATGTTAAAAGCCATAAAAGATTAAATCTATAAAGAAAAAGTCAAACAAGGGTTTGAAAAGACACAGTGCCAAGGAAAGGGTACCTCATTGCCTAAGTGTTCCCTCTGCAAAATCGATCGTGAGGATGAATATTATACATGACCTTGCATGCGAATGACATCCACCCCATGAAGTAAACCCCAATCCATACGACTACCATTGTACATACTCCTTGATGGCTTCCTTGAGACATACCTCTTGGTCTAGATACTGAAACACCTAACATAGGATATTAATGACCCTCCCATACCTAGACTTGGAAAATTGTATAATTTTGTAAGCTAGTGTGAAATTTGAAGAGGATATTATGTGAGATCTATCTAGTGGATTTTGTATTAACATGTCTCACTTTATATGTTGTGTTTGGATTGTGTACCTTTTCTCTAATCTTCATGATACATCTTGGACAACATGAGCCCCTCCTCAAATGATGGTTGTTCATAGCCACATGCCTGGTTGACACTTGGATTCTTCTAAGGATGTTGAGGGGCTACTACCCCACTTTTATGGAGGCCATCCCCACCACTTGAGGAAGGTCGCTTTGTAGTCCTAAGAGGACATTGGAACTTTTGATCACATGAATCCATTCACAAGATATCCTAGCACACATGGGTGTGACCTTGGGATCATTGATTATGGGATGTTGCATGCATGATGATGATGGCTTGATGGGATCTCGCACCTTCTATTGAGGACGTTGGACATTTGTTTGAAGATGTCGCACTTGGAGATATGATGTGGCACCTTTCCATGGATGATAGCACCCTTAGATGATGGGACATTGCACCTTTTGATGGAGGGGCACCTTTGTGTGATGTTTGGGGCACCTTGGTGTGACATTTGGGACTTCTTGGTGATGTTATGGCACCTTTTGATGATACATCACACCCTTTGGATGATGAAGCACCTCTTGAGATGAAAATTTTCACCCTTTCATGGAAACATTTCACTTAGATCTCTCATATAAATAGAGAATCATTTATCGTTTTGTAAATCATTGCTAATTGTGGAGATTTATAACTCTTGTCTACTTCTACTTGTTCTCTTTCATGACGATGCTATGGATGGTTAACTAGGGTGACTTTTTTGGGAGCTATGTTTATGGAACTTCTACTACTACTTAGATGACATGGAAATTAGGGTTTTGATGGATGAAATATGTTTTGAGAAAGAGTTCTCTTTTCATCTTATGGTTATGTTTATGAATGCATTTTTAGATTGTTTTTGTTTCTCTAGTAGTGTTCTTCATCCTCTTGGAAAATATTTTAACAAGCCCTTTTGTAAAAGTTCTTAGAAGGTTTACTAGTGAACGAATCTTCGCTTGCATCATCCCTTAATATTTTAGGAGGATTTCCTAGGGTTAGTAGTGGACAAAGCCTCACCCTAAGATAATCCAGTTCATTCTCCCAAAGAAGAATCTCTATTTGACCCCATATGCCCAAAATAGTAGGCACTAGTCTTTTTCTTTATAATAGTTAATCATTACTACGAAATTTTACTACTTTGGGCTTATGTTTAGGGTTTATTTGCTACAAAATTTCATTTTCAGCCATAAAGACCAAGACATATAAGGTGTTTGGGCATACTATTGACCTACACTACATTGTTGAAACCATAATTTAATTTTTTGAAGTGTTATGATAGCCATCTAAGGAAAAACGTCTAGGGTTTTAGGGCTATTTTTTACTACTTAATTTTTTTATTTTGTTGGCAAGTAAAAACTAATTTAGCCTAGTATTTATCCCTATCATTTACTAGATCATTTCGATCAAAGGGTTATTACTTCTATTGTTGTAATTGTGTATTTATTGTTGTAATAATTCATTTTACAACTGAAAATTTATTGTTTTATTGTTGTAATAATTTTACTACTGTTTGAAAGTTACATATTTCACTACTAAAATAATCTCTATAGTTTTAGAGATAATTTATTTTACTACTGTAATAGTTTCTTTATTGTTGTTATAATTTATTGCATTGTTGTAATTTCACACATTTCTTACATACTTTGCTATATCCTTAGACTTTTTTATTTATTTCTAGTTTGGGGACCCTATTAAACTCATACTTTACTTGGGGATCCTTTCTTTTAGGCTTGGATCCTCTACACTTTGAATCTGGAAATTTGTTTTGTTCCACCACCTCTCTATTTCTTTTCCTATCCTTATCTTGGTAGTAGTGTGACTAGTCACCCCAGAGGCCCTATACTTGATTATGTCTTCCTATGAATTCTTGGAGGTTACTAGGGAATCCTCCCTTGTGTCGGATACTATTTCTTCACTAAAGAGAGGGAAGTTGTTGCCTAGGTGATAGTAGTGACATATTCCATGTTGCACTAGTCTTAGTGCCTTGGAATGCTTTGCACTTGGTGCTAGATTGTGTGGTCACAGCTACCCTTAGAAGTGAGTGGGTAACACAAACATACATAGATGTGTGTGTGTGTGTGTGTGTGTGTGTGTGTGTGTGTGTGTGTGTGTGTGTGTGTGTGTGTGTTAATCACATATCTACTTGATATGTGTGTGTTCTTACATGTGTAGGACATAAAGTGAAGCCTTGACATCTCACCAACATATAGTTATGGAATTTAACTTGGATTTTTGTTGGCTAATGATGATAATGGGAGGGATAGAGGTCTTAGGCTTGCCTACCCTACCCCCATGATGATATTAGTTAATATGGAAAATTACCCACTTTGGGTGACAACGTGAAATATTATTATTTAAATGAAATAGAGAATGATTTATTTTCATAAAACAAATATTAGAGAAAATCTCAAGTGACTCCCAAGGGGAAGATAATTCACCTAATTAAAAACAACATAAAAAGGGGGGAAATGGTGGGAGTGCTACCTAGGTGGTGAGTAATAG
>ML781171.1:480807-494091 GCA_009831015.1 Picea engelmannii | reverse complement strand
AGGGAAATATGTTCAAATCCACTGCCATTGAGGAAGACCTAAAGCTTGGTTTCAAGTTTGGTTTTCAAAGTGTGGTTGAATATTGAAAAATCTTGGGGCAGACGCCAATCTCCCCAATTATGCAAATGCAAGTAAATAAAATCAATAAGGCCAGCATTGTAGTATACTTGTAAACTCTATTCATGATTGATTATATCACCAATAACTAAATGTTTATATTTGTTTTAAGCAGGAGAGCAACCGAAGCAGTGAGAGTAGCGGTACTCAAAAACTACCAGTTGATAGTGGGGAGCGCCTGTCGCCTGAAATTGGGGAGTAGACTAGTCATTCGAGTATGTATGCTTTAGAAATAGAAGTATTTATTATGATTATAGATGTTTATTTGCTTACGTGTAATTATAAGGTTTCTTCTTTCAATGGAAGGGCATGTAGCTCATGAGGGTGAAATGCAAGAGGAACAAACAACGCAAACAATGAACACACCAGTTGTCACAGTTAGAGAGACAGGTAAAGAGAAATATTGTAATGTTATTTGAAATAATGAAATAGTTCTTTCAATAATATTTTAGCATATCAATATGATTGTTTTCGTTGTTGCAGTTGACGCCCATTTGCAACTGCCTCCATGCCCTACTCATTGACGTACCATAAGTATCGTATGTGAGGGCATGGAAACACAATCAACACAACTAGGACAGGGCACAAGAAATACATTGCCAGATGAGGATGAGGATATCCCACTCGTGGGTTTTATTAGAAAAAAACCAAAAACAAAAAATAACTGATTGTATAAATTTATGACTTGTATTTTGATGACTATCGTTATTAATATGAATGAATGTTTATATGACTTGCCTCCTTATGCATGAATATTTATATGTCTTGATGACTTGCCTACTTATGAATGAATGTTTATATGTTTTTTATGTAAAAGAAATCATTTATTGGGTATGGGGAATTGAGAGCGATGTGAGGGGGGGAAGGGGCCATATGAGCTTCCACCTTCACATGGTTGGCCATGTTCAGTAGAGAATAACCTATTCTCGAAACAAAGAGAATCTCATTAAGGTATTCCACTTTAGTATTTCTCAAGTCTTTTACATGTTTAAATGCCTTTTTATTTGCTTATATATTATTTACTCATATAAAAAATTTGTCTTTGATGATTTTTGCAGGTCTTGGTGATGAAAATGCAACTCGTGGACAACTCTTATCAAGTTGTATGGGAAGATGGACCTGGCGAAAGGACATTTATAAGGTAAGGGTTTTGATGTGTTTTTTATAGTCTAGTTAGCCCATTGGTTTTATTCTATTAGTAATTGATAATTGGGTGCCTCTTTTATAATTGCATGTTTTTTATAGTCTTTTACAGTTGCATGTTTTTTATAGTCTTTTGTTAAATTATAGCTTGATTTCTCATGTAGATTAATTCTTTATATTCTTCAACACTTTGATTCTTTAATTCTTTATGCGGATTAATTCATTAAATTCTTCATACACCCACTTTGTGGGAAGGGGGTGTATGGGTGAGGATGAGGAGTTCGTCCATAAGGAGTAGACGATACTGCATACAAGGAACTAGATCCCTGTTGTTTTCCACAATAAGGTATGGGATAACCATAAGGAATAATGGGTGCCTTGTAGGATGTGTTGGTCCCTCAATAATGATTGTTGTGGTTCAGTGACATGTTGTCAAACTGATTTGTGGCGTCAACGAGAAACCCAATAATTCCATCAACAGAGTCAGATGCCCCCGATGTAGGTGGTTCATAAGTGTTGGTGTACGTTGTGCATGCACTTTTCTTACATCAATACACTTGCATGTGTTTCTTTGCTTAAGCACCCATGCTAGTTGCTTTTAGCTTTAGCACTTTCATGCACACAATCAATTAGACATACTTAGCTATCTTTTGTTGTTTTTTCTTCAATTATTTGAGGAGATATTTGTGGCATGCCATTGCATGGGTTTCTTTCCTGAATCTCCCTCTAGTAGGTCAATATATTTTTATTGCTTGACTGATCATTGATCAATAAGCAAGCTAGTGGGTTAATGATCATAACAAACCATTACAATAATTTGGTTTCACTTCTTGATTGGATTTCTCTTATTTTAAACTCTTGATCTTGGGTGGTTCCATAACCAAGCTCCATATCTTAGTTCAATGACCACATCTTACATGGTATTAGAGCCTACTATAATTTGAAGGAAAGTTTTCATTGCGGGAGAAAATTTATACTATGGGGGGTTAATTTGTTGCTCTTCTTTCCCACACACTCATCCTAGGGATCTCTTGAAAATCCGTCCTTCTCCACTGAGTGATCCGACATTAGATTCCTATTCTCAACACCTCACATTGCTTGAATCTAAGTAGGAAAATCTAAAGGAATTTTGAAGATGTTGGGGGTCTACATGCATCTACAACATATATGTATCCAAAGAAGTATGAATATGAAAATACAACAAATCCATAGCCAAGGAACAACTTTGTAGCTTGAAGGAACTAGAAAGTGTGTTGCACACTACAAATCGAATTTTTTCGTGGCTTTAAAAAGTTGCATTTTATAGTGATCTTGTGGCTTGAAGGTTCCATCTATTAAACTATAGGAGCCTCTATTTGTCACCAGCTTTGTGGAGTTAAAGCCACTCATTTTATATTGTAGACATTTCTATTTAGAGCACTTTCCTAGTGTTGAAGATGACCCTCCATTTCTACAAGAGCAACATTGATTCGTAGCCCAAATTATTGAGACACCCAATCATTCATGCAACAGTTTGCTTCTAATAATTATGTAGATATCTCTCAAACATGCCTTAGCTACGTGATTCATTCACCCATATCTCTATCAAAATCTAAATGGGTGAATTAGTGTAACCTCCACTCTGTGTTGGAAAATTTTGCATGTGAATTTCATGGATGATTGTAAGTACTTAATGTTCACAATTGCAGCTTTTGTGGGGTATTTAAAGCATCTCAATTTGCTCAAGATGATTCTAAGTACTTAATGTTCACATCTAC
The DNA here is from genome assembly GCA_009831015.1 of Picea engelmannii. Classification (NCBI taxonomy): domain Eukaryota; kingdom Viridiplantae; phylum Streptophyta; class Pinopsida; order Pinales; family Pinaceae; genus Picea; species Picea engelmannii. Next base: position 491,074 of record ML781171.1, on the reverse strand, counting down.
AACTTTTGTGGGGTATTTAAAGCACCTCAATTTCCTCAATATGCATGCATTATTTGCAACAAATTTTTTTTATTGTTGAAGCTACCCTGGCATTGAGCTACATAAATCCTATTCCATGGAAGCTTTGTGGTACTATAGAAAGACTAAAAATAGGCCACAATAACCTATTATGTAGCAACTCAAAATTTTACAACATATCTGTAGACACTGTAAATTCCTCTATTTTGCAACCACCATTAGAATTGTGAAATTCATAGAAGACTTTAGATTGGGATTCTGTTCTTTTGGGGGGGGGATTCTTTGTAATGGAAGAAAAATATGCAATTATCTCCACTCTTCATAGTTTTATTCTAACCCTTCTCAAAGAACTTGACAAAATTCAAAATGATCTTTTTGTAATGGAAGAATATCAAACTCAAATTCTAGATTGGATCACCTACTTTGATGATATCGAGGAAAAATACTCTTTGCAAGGAGCATATTTTGGCCGATTTAAGAGAGAAAGAAGATATCATTACTTATTTGTAGAAAAATATGCACTAGTCTTTCATTTGTATCCCCGCCACTGTCGCTTGGATTAGTTCAAGTATCTCATAGGAATCTATTTCAGTCGACGATTTTGCTTCCTCCATTGTTGATGATATTTGTAATGATGAGAGTTCTAATGAGGATTTCATTTCATCCATTGATGAGAAATCTACTTCCTCCATTGCTTATGAGGACTTTGCTTCCTCTATTTCTAATCACGAGGATTCTTCTGCCTCCTTGTTTAATGTTGTGAATGAAAATGCTACAGATCTTGCAAACTTGACTTCTGTTGCTATGGATTCTTCCTCTAACACTTCATATGATGATTCATAGGATGATAAAGAGAAAGACACTACATATGTTGTTATAGATCCAACAACAACACCACTTTGGGCATGTTAGACACCACATGCATTGGTTGTGACTCATAATCTTCTAGCACTATATTTTGAGTTGTATACTCATTGATTTGGGTCCAAATTGCTTCTTCAGATGGTCTACACTAGTGGTGGCCTTGGTAATAATGGATAGGGAATTGCACATCCCATCTAGCCTGTGATGAGACTAGCCAAATATAGACTTAGTTTTGTTGGGACTTCATTGGCATTAGCAAGCTATATCAATCCTTCTACCTATCATATTAAATTTGTTCCAACACTAGAGTCCATCACATCGATTGACTCCTCTACTATTAAGTTGCAAGAGCCACCTCCTACACCTCTTATTAAATCAACTTTAGAGCTATCATTGCCAGATATAGCGCTGGATTTAGAGTGATCTTTACTAGAAACAAACTCTTCGACACTAGATTTAGAATCTTCACCATCCACATATTGATTTCCTTGATGTCACGATCGAAGGCAAAACCATCCTCCTTTTTGATATCCACAATCATTTGCTAGTTCCTCTTTATTCAACTCATTGACAAATAGGCATATATGACAAAATATTAGAAAGTTACCAACTATGAGGATTGTTTGTGGTTAGCTTGATGATTGGTCCTAGCAACATTTGAGCAATTATTTGAGAATTTCCTATTGATGTGTTTATTCAATGATACACATGAACCATTCTCATTGCTCACCTTGACTAGTTCGGCCTCAACAATAGTCTCGTTCACCATCTTTTTGAAGATGATTTTGGTTTTTGCTTCTTTGTTTAGGAATCACTCTAATGAGGTCGACCATTTGGTGTAGGCTAGTGCCTTAGTTGCTTGAAATAAATGATCGTTGTCAGCATAAACTATAACCTTCAGCTTCAACACACTCATTGGAGCATTTTATTGATCTGTCGTCATCGGATCATGCTCCATTAACTTATCATCAGTTTTGGATCTTGGATACAATCAATAGGCCACATTGTGGACTTTGATGTTTCAATGCTATGGATAAAAATGATATTGTTGCATATTCTTGATGATGGCCACATAGTTATGATAACCCTTGATGAGGATTAATATTATTTTTCCTATTATTACACGATTCACCCTCATATGTATGCACCTGTGTTGGACACCTTGCCATCGATTGGTTTCATATTATTATTGAAAATGTATATGTTAAAATATTAAGGTTGATTGCTTAGTTGTAGGTTTACTTTTAAATTCTGACTACACTTTGAATTTAGCTTAACAATCCATAATCAAATCATAACAGTAACAACCATATAGAATTACTAGCATGCATATTAACACCACATGTACCCTGGGGAAACCCTATACAAGGAGAAAAAACACAACAAACAAAATTCCTTTATTGCAAAGATAATGTATGACCACTTACAAAATATCCACCATGAAATTTTGCTCTTAAAGAGATTGCCAATATGACTTTGACTTTCACTGACATACCTGAAAAAGAAAATATGTCTTGTTGTCCTATTCTGTTGTTAGATACCAGCACTGTGGACAAAATTCATACGCTGCCCTAGGACCCCTTTGCTCCCTTTTCTGTTGATATATATCAACACTAATAGGAGGGTACCTGCGCTCTCTTTTTGGACTGATATGTTGCCTCTTTATTAACTGGTGTGTTGCCTCTTTATTGATTGATATGTTTCCTTTCTATTAATTGATATATTGCCTCTCTATTAACTGATATATCGGCATTGTCATGGAGAAACTTATCGTTTCCTTTGTTGGACACCTACATTGCCTCTCCTCTGTCAACCTTACATTGCATAACAATTGTCTTGGAATGAGGGTCAACCTCTATATATGTAGGCACATTGAAAGAGGAAGAGAGAGCTCGAAACAATAACTTGATTGCATGTGTAATCCAACTCCACTTAACACTTCAACTCAAATTTAGAACTGGATATGTGACTCAAATTAGAATCGAACTTAACTCAGTTTGAATTTAGAACTGGACATGAGACTCAAATTAGAACTTTGAATTGAGACTCGAGTTAGCATTACAATTCGCCCTTGTGACTTGGCAATGCATGGCATGCCAACTCACCATGCAACTCGACCTATGACTGGATATGTTATGCATGCTACTTATTATGCATGCATGGAACTTGAATTTTACAACTTGACCTCCTAAGTCATGTACTTCATTGTCTCCTTTTCCTCTACATGAACATTGCCATGATACATGCATCCCAAATTCAACTCCATGCTTCCATGCAAGCATACATGTCACCTCATGATGTATAGGGTTCAATTACATCCTCTTTAATGCCAAATTATCCTCATCCAAATTAAGGTGTTCTCCAATCATACAACTTCCTCCATGTGGCTAGCATGTAGAATGTCACCAATTTTTTTGAATCTCTTCAATGCCATGAGTAATTTCATGTCGGTATACAATTTTTTTTTTAAACCTACAGTCCTTGTCTCTATAGCGACAAAACATCGTGGAAAATATAACATTCTCGTGGCAACAAAACCTTTTCATTTGTGTTTTTCCATGAACATTTGTCTATGTAGTGATGAACAATCGTGGAAAATATAACATTCGCGTGGCAAAAAAAAAAAATCATTTGTGTTTTGCCGCAAACATTCATTTATATAGAGACGAACAATCGTGGCAACAAAAAAATTTCATTTGTGTTTTTCCGCGAACATTCGTCTATATAGCGACGACCAATCATGGAAAATATAGCATTCTCGTGGTAAGAAAAACTTTTTATTTGTGTTTTGCCACGAACATTCGTCTATATAGCGACGGAAAATCATGGCAAGTATAGCATTCTCGTGGCAACAAAAACTTTCCATTTGTATTTTGCCACGAAAATACGTCTATATAGCGACGAAAAATCATGGCAAGTATAACATTCTCATGGCAACAAAAACTTTCCATTTGAGTTTTTCCATGGAAATTCGTCTATATAGGGATGAAAAATCGTGGCAACTATAAAATTATCGTGGAAACAAAACTTTTCATTTGTTTTTTGCCACGAACATCCGTCTATATAGCGACGAAAAATCGTGGCAACTATAGAATTCTCATGGAAACAAAAACTTTTCATTTGTGTTTTGCCACGAACATCCGTATATATAGCGATGAAAAACCATGGCAAGTATAGTATTCTCCTAGCAACAAAAACTTTCCATTTATGTTTTGCCACAAACATTCATTTATAAATCCATGAATAATCGTGGAAAATATAGCATTTTCGTGGCAACAAAAATGAATGTTTGTCCCTATATAGATGGAGGTTTGTTGCTATATAGATGAGTTCTGGGTCATCGATATAGTGACGAAAAAAGATCCACGAAAAATAAGACCTGCTTTTGTGGCAAGTTCAACAAAAATGTGTCGCAATAGCAACGAAAAAGCGTGGCAAATTTGTTCATATTCAGTAGTGCAGATTAAAAGAAAAGGACAAGAAGACAACAACCACTGCACACCAATGCAAGGATCCAAACAACCATTGTAATCATCATAATATTGATGGTCACATTGGAGATAAGTGTTGTAAGCTACATCCATAGCTAAATTCAAAGAAATCTAAGAAGGATGCCAAGAAGAAGGACCTGCTAGTCGCGGATTCAAGAAACTAGCTTGGTTATGGATGAAAAGATTATCTATACTATAGTGCAGAAGGAGGTGAACTTGAGTATCCTTCATCAAAAGGAAGAGAAGGATATGACAAAACTCTTCCATATTAAGATCTAGGTCAAAAAGACCAAGGTGGATTCTCTATTCGATTTCGGTTCATGGGCCAATCTCGTAGTTGAATACTTGGTCAACAAGATTGGACTAGAAGTTCATGATCATCTTAACCCATATCCATTAGGATGGGTAGATATGGATGCAAAGCTCGGGGTGTCACATATCCATAATTAAAAGCCTATTTTTTTTGCTTGTTTTATCTAGTGTTTCAAGCTTAACGATATACCAATGCAAGTATTCTTAAAAAGAAAGTTACAAGTAAATTTAACATGTAAACAATTGCTCACTATTGGGAAACTCTAAGGCTACTAAGTGGGCATCATAACAATGCATACGCCAAACTAAACTCACAAGAGAAAAAAAAAATACATGAATAGTTATTCCAACACATGCATAATGCACTGACAATGCCTTGATTGAGTTGCAATTCAATATTCACCCATAACCATAAATTATAAATTGTGAACAAAACTATTCAATTTGTATTTTCCATGGGACAACCATTGTTATAACTGGTGTAAGCTAATATTTACCTATCATGTATCTTCTAAAGACACAATGTTCTAATATCCGGCATGCTCTTCTAGTGCAAGAAAACTATCAAAAAGATTTGGAAAACAACTTTAGGATTGTTGTCATCGACCATACAATGTCAAATAAATAAAGTTCTCTTTTGTTTGTCTCTAGTAACGTTGAAGTATGAACCATGCACATAATTCAAGTTTTCATTTCCCAATGGGTGGTTAGTGTAGATGCTAAACTTTAGGGACACCTGGGGTGTTGCTTTGATTGTAGATTATGATGCAATTACCAATATATCCCTCTTGCCATGGTTCATCCACTTAAATACTCAATTTTACCCTAATGATGCTTCGTAACTTCTTATTGTCCATTATACAATAGGTCAATATCTCTGCATTGTATAAATTGACAAGTAAATGTAAATAATTTTGCATTGCCATCTTTCTAGTGTTTTACTTGTCATGGTTGTTCAAGTTGGATGCACTATTTGTTGATGTGTTATTGTATTGTGTTTTTGGATGCATGCTTGATAATTGTCTAGATTGTCTTCAACATCCCATTATATGCATATATTTATAGAAAATTAGGATTAAAGAATCAACTAGGCATACTATTATAATGCCAGTTGTTTGTTTGGCAGGAGTAAAAGTCATGACCAACAAAGGAAAAAAGTCACCTTAACAATGAAGGATACATTTAAACATACTATATATTCACTTTATAGATCATATTCATTGTGTAATAGTCAAGAAGAAAGTACAACACTTGCACACTTACTATCAAAGTTGGATCCCCAAGTCCTATCAAGTCTTTCAACAATCATAAAGGATTCATTAAAGCACTAAATGTGCTAGGGTCGAGCCATGTTGTGGCCAATAAAAACTTAATTCAAACCCACATTTAAAACAAATATAATGTAGGATTATGAGCCCCTGTGTGTGTTTGTGTGTGTGTGTGATATAGACACACACACACACACACACACACACACACACACACACAAGATGTTGGAACAAAATCAAAGATTACTATGCTGCAATACCAAAGTTGTGGGTTCGCCAATGATTCCAACTAGTGGAAATAAAAAGTTATGCGATTTTAAACTAATTATCGGGCATACACAATTCCAACCATCAATAAAACAACGTGTTTACATACGCAAATGCCTCGTTCATGCATCCACCAATATTCAACACTGTGGAATAACAATGCAACTCAATTGATTCCATTCTGGGAAAGATAAATCAACCCAAAAATGTGTTAGCTTGATGTGGGTTGATGATCCAGATGGATCTTAATGACCATCCACCTTTTCCACTGAATCACCATTTTGAGCCTGTGGTTTTGATAAACCATGACATTCGCCCTTTTGTTGGAGAATGGAATGTAATGTCATCTTCATTTGTTAATTACAGACATCGTTTAATGGTCTTATGTACATGCCTACAACATAGCCTTAATGCACCATATTTCATTATAACTCCGCAGTTAAGCGCGCTCGGGCTAGAGTTGTACTAGGATGGGTGACCGCTCGGGAAGTCCTAGTATTTTACATGCCTATGGCATTTTACAAACTTAGTCTAATTTATCCCACATGCATCATGGGAATTGTTCTCCTCTCACTCTCTCATACATAATTGAGGTGAATGAGGCCCTTTAAGCATGCAATGGAGTGTCATGTAAAGCTTCTTGTGAATGAAGCGTAGCCAACATCTCTTTCCTTTTAGAGATAAGCTACTCCATTTTTTGAGTTTGTGTTCTACAATGTTTTTTATATCCTATTCAGTAATAGAAGTTGGGTTTCACTGTATTTATGTGTTCTCTTCTATATTTTTGTGTATTTCATTGTTATATCTCAGTTATATATCTGCCTTCATGTCATTCTCAAAATAATCTGGATCATTTGAATTGCAATGCTCCACCAATAACTAATAGTGAATCACAATTGCATTAATAGGAAATGGGTACTGCAGTTTGGGGTGATAAAATGCACAAAAGTTGATTGAGCATATTGGTGAATGATTACTTGAAAAGGGCGAATGGATGTAGATGAAAATGCCCAACGTACAAAAGTTTAACATCAACGATTTCTATAGATTATGGTTTACAAGTGGGGAATACACTTAATGCTTCATGCTCAACGATCCAATGTGCCCAACAATCACACAACCAACAAATTAAAAGGAAAAGTTTGTTTGTGCATTGGGAAAACTCATTAAACAGCGCATGGAGAAATCATAGCAAACACACAACATATTCAATTTCACAATGTAGAACAAAATGTGCCAACAATCGCATGAAGCCAAACAAAGAGGGATGTCAGAAATTCCAATGAGTGTTCCTAGTTGTTCGAGAAAGATCTAGAATTGTATCCAACGTAGGCCCTGTAATATTTGCTTTGAGCATTCGCCAGGTGTAAAACAATAGGAAAGTATTGAAAATACCCAGATTATATGGCCATGCTTGTTAGGCAACAAAAGGGACAAATGATTCAAAATCTAAGCACATTCAACTTTGAGAAGAAACCCTTCTCTCATTTCATCAATGAAATGAAGCACCACAACCAAACTTCAACATGTTAAATCTTCACACAATTAGTGACTTCAAAATAACACAAATTCCTCGATTCATATTAGCCTATAAATCTGGAAATTACCAAGTACATAGGAAAATATACAAAACTTCCAAAATATGGAGCTAAAACATTTCTTGATCTTCTCCTCAATTTAAATTACGTAACAAATATATTTGTATATATAAATCATAATTTTAGAGCAAAGGAGATAAACTAATATGTTTGAATATTGCAGACCAATTAATCGAATGAGACCGAGTGATTTCGACTCAACCATAGGTAGTCCTCTATGGAAACCATCCCATATTTAGGCTGTGATACCACTAGGGCGAAGTAGGAAAATAAGGTTTTGAATTCAAACTAAACAAGTCCAAACCAATACATTTTCATTGCTAAGTTTCTCAAGGATAGAGTAGCTCTTAAGCACCCACATTTCCTACCCCACACATCAAAAGGAGTACTTCCTTCTTTGTTACACAGTGCCTAAAAAATTCCTCCCTCTAGTGGTCTTCAGTGTATGCATAGAAATTTCGAGGTTGATATCTCAAAATTTTTACAGAATTTCCTTGGTTTCTTGGCTCCTTTTCCAGGTCTAATGGCTCATTTCCATGGCTAGTTTGTTTTATAATATAATAACTTTTTTTTTTTATTGTCCCATCTATCTACAAATTTTCCTCCCTCTCTTTTATCCGGGTCTCCTCCTCTCATTCGAATTCCTACATGCATGAATGATAGCAAGAGAATTCCAACTCAACTTCTTTCTAATTCCAAGAATGTAGGGAAGACAACTTGTTAATTTTTAGGAAGTGATGGCTTGGATCAAGGGATTTGTTTCCTCCACTCCTCTTAACCTCTTTTAACTTTGCAAACTTAGATTTTGAAATAAGCAAAGGTTCAAGGTAACAGAAGATATATGTTTTTAGGCATAAGCCCCCCATAGACCCCCTCATCTTTACAATATTCACAACACCATGGTATATCTATCTCTTTGGTAAGTGCTAACCAAGCCAAGAAATTGATTAGGTATGGTAGGAGGTTTGTATTGATTTTCTTAAGAGAGAATCAACCAGACAATGAATCAGTAAAAATAAAGGCATCTATGGAGGGGTGTAACAAAGCGAAGAAACATCAGTTGGAGGATTTGTTGCAAGCATACAAAGAAGTATATTAGGGGCCTAAAGGGTTACCACCTGAGAGGGAAGTGGAGCACAAGCTACAATTGTTGTTGACTCACCATTGTCGAATATTGGGTTGTATAGACATTTTGTCCTAGAAGCAAATGAAATGAGAAACAATTACAGTAGTTGTTGGAGCATGGAGTAATTCAACAAAGCACCTCACCTTGTGCGTCACCTATCATCATAGTACCCAAGAAGAATGGATTTAGTGAATGTGTGTTGATTTCATACCTTTGAAAGAGATCACCCCTATGAATCAGTACCCTTTGCCCATGATCAATGATTTGTTAGATTAGTTGCAACATTGCAAGTACTTCACTAAGTTGGATCTCAAATTGGCATACCACCAAGTACGAGTTAAAAAAAAAAAGGACACCTAGAAGACCGACTACGAGACAAGGCAAGGTTCATATGAATGGCCCATAATGCCTTTTGGTTTATGTAATGCACCAACTACATTCGTGTGTTTGATGAAAGATGTATTACATCCCTTTATAGATTTGTTTGTGATAGTGTACTTAGATGATACATTGGTTTATTGTTGTACCCGTGAAGAGCATATCTCACATCTCATGTAGGTGTCAGAGACTTTGAAAAAGCATTAGCTACTAGCTACCTTAAGAAATGCCAGTTTTCTTAGTAGTCATTGGTGTATTTGGGGTATGTGATTAGTGGGGGGGAACTAGAGATAGATCCCACAAAGATGGAGCCCATCCTCGAGTGGTTAATTCATACTAATGCCATTGAAGTTAGGAGACTCATTGGGGCAACACAATACCTAAGGAAGTTTATTGCATGTTTTTTTTATCTATATCTATGTCACTTCATGCCATAATGGCTAGTGATAATATTTTCTAGTGGGGAAAGAATCAATAGCAATATTTTGGTGAGTTGGAACGAAATATCAACCAAGCACCAATTCTTGCATCGTCCAACTTGTAGAAACTTGTTGAAGTGGAGACAGATGCAAGTGGATATGCTATGGGATTAGTCTCGATGCAAGGAGGTAAGTTGGTATGCTATCATTCTAAAATGTTTCGTGGTGGAGTCTTAAAATACCTTACATATGATAATGAACTCTATGCTTTGGTTCAAGCTATTAAGAAGTGGGAGCATTATCTCATGGGAAAAGAAGCCATTATCCACTCTGATCACCAACCACTGCAATATTTGTAGGCCTAGAGTAAGCTTCAACAAACTAGACATTGCAAGTGGATGGGGTTTTTGTAGCAATTTCATCTAGTCATCAAATATAAGAAGGACAACACCAATAAGCTGGAAAACATGCTTTCAAGGCCATCCACATCCAATATTACAACTTTGGGAACTCTTATGTACATGGA
>ML781171.1:458050-480707 GCA_009831015.1 Picea engelmannii | reverse complement strand
CGCAGGAAGTGGATGTCCTGGGGACATGTTGTAGCTATTGAGAGCTACCCACAGACCTTGGTTGCATGGGGTGAAGTCATGTTGCACTATGGATATCTGAGGATGTATAGATTCGCATGTTCAACAGTCAATGGATGTGAGCTCGTGTGGTATCAGACTTTGAGTCTGTGTCTCATGAAAGTGACACTTGGTTGCTAGACACTTGGTATAGAAGGGAGCAATGAGGCTCCAATATGGTGCAGAAGAGGCTCCAATATGTGGCTACCGATGAGAAGGTTGCGGATGTGCTAACAAAGCCATTATCAAGGACGAAGTTCGAGTACTTCAGGGACAAGCTCGACGCAGTCCCTCTTCAGAGGGAGTGATGGCTTCAGATGTTATCGCAAGGTAGTGGATGTCATGATGACATGTTGTAGCCATTGGAGAGATACCCACAGACCCTAGATGCATGTTGAAGAGACGAGTTACAGATGTTATTGCAAGGTATTGGATGTCATGCATAAGATATCCAAGTTTTATGTTGGAAACCGGATAGTCTCATGATGACATGTTGTAGCTATTGGAGAGCTACCCACCGACCTTGGATGCATACTGTGAAATCACAAGGGTGCACGTGATGAGGTATAGATGCATTGTAAGGTAGTGGATGTCCTGGAGACATGTAGTTATTTGAGAACTACCCATAGGCCTTGGATGCATTGGTTGTGAAGTCACAAGGGTGCACATGATGAAGTACATATGCATTGCGAGGTAATGGATGTCATGGTGACATGTTGAAGCTATTTGAGAGCTACCCACAGGTAATCTTCAAAGGTAATCTTCAGAGGTAATCTTGGCATAATGTAGAATGTCTCCCTCGCTGAGAGGGAGTGTTAATGTTTGGGCAGCATCGAAAAGACATTCTACTAGATTGATAATTAATAATGAGATTATTAATTATTAAGCAATATTATTAATTATAAAATTATTATTGTAATAATATATTTATGATATAAAATATAAATATGTATATAATAAAGTATAAAGCATAAATATAAAGTATATTTATATTATATGTATAATATAATATAAAGTATAAATATATTTATTACCCAAGGGACGCATCTCTTCATGGATGGTCACCATATGTTCTTTAATATTCATTCACACACAATATCATCTCTTATGAAAAATCAACACATGTTTGCATATCAAGTTTGATATTTCATATTGTTGCATCTTAAGTAAATGGTGTAACTGGGATAGTAGTCTTTAGAGTTCTATTATTGTTGAGTACTTTTGCTATCAAATGTTTAGTAACACTTGAGTATTGTTGGTACGATTATCATTATGTAAATACTCACTGCTTAGTTCTAATGATTCACTTATTTACAAGATGAAATCGATCTCTTATGGGAAATGTTCTCGGTTGTTGTCTTTGTCCCAGGCAGGTTACCCTGTAAATTCCATGGAGATGTTCTTGTTTTGTTCCGGGCAGGTTACCATGGAGAAATAATTGCTCACAACACTAGAGAAGCATTGTCTGTGCTTCTTATTCTTGTTCCAAGCAAGTCACAGGTGATAGCTCCAAGAAAGAGCTATAGTGACGATTGTACTTGTTCATGTTCTTGTTCCGGGGAGGTCACAGGTGATAGCCCTGAGAGAGAGCTATAGTGACAGTTGCAGGAGGCAACAGATTAGATGATCTCTAGTTTGAGACATGGACCAGGTTGTCCAGACAAGAAGTTGTATACATGATAGTATACATCCATGTACCGAAGCAGAAGAGGACGAAGTTAGAACCTTCTGGAAAGAAGGGTACTTTTATGGGATACAGAGTGTCTCATATGGAGATTGATTGTGAGTAGAAGGCTCCGACGGATGATCGTAAAGTTCCCTCTAGTCCAGTTGTTCATCCTTTAGACTATCAAGAGGAGTCAGTAGAGCCAGCAGGACCAGTTGACCTACCTAAAGATGTTGCAACGACCAGGAGGAGGCCAGCAGAGCTTCGTGACACTTTGCAGGATGGAGTGAGGCATGCAGCTCCACGTGATACTTTCAGGGAGAACAAACTACCTCGAAGATTCTCGAGTTATATGGCATTGATGATCCACATCATGAGGAGGAGCAGATGGCTCCACCAATGGTGAGATAGGTGGCCCCAGCAAGTACCAGCTCAAAAAGAGCCAAAGTTCAGAGGGAGTCAGCCCTTGGGATCCAATAGGGAGGAGCAGACCCCTAGGATAGTTCATAGGAGATCAGACTTTAGAGGAAGTCAGCAGATGCAGAGGGAGCATATGGCTCCGGAGATTGTATAGACTCAGAGGGGACATGTGGACTCAGAGTAATCCTGATCTCAGAGAGAGTCAGTTGACTCAGAGGAAGAGCCGATCATTCAGTGGGAGAGAGGCATCATGAGTTGAAGAGGCCTCTAAGAGATGTGAGATCTCCTGGGAGGATACACTTGTTTCAATAGACTTACTCTAGTGACAAAGGGAGTTGGCCACAGAGTTCGAGGTGGAGGATCTTGACCATATGTACTATTTCTTGGGATTAGAGGTGTGACAGAGATCAAATGAGATCTTCCTCAAACAAGGGATATTGATTAGGTTCAATATGATGGATTGCAAGTCCATAGCTACACCTATGGAGACAAATTTGAAGAAGTTGAGTGACTCTGCTTCAGATTCAGATTTGGTGGATCCCACGATGTACAGGCAGTTGATTGGATCCTTGATGTATTTGGTTAACATCATGCCGAATATTTGCTTTGCAGTGAGCACCTTGAGCCAGTGTATGGTAGAGTCGAGACACTACGATTGGGTTGCAGCAAAGCATGTGTTGAGGTACCTGCATGGTACAGTTGGATATGGCCTCAGATATGTCTCAGGTGGTGAAGTGAGGCTGCAAGGATATACATATTTCGATTGGGCAAGGAGTGCAGTAGACAGATTGAGCACCTTGGAGTGTTGCTTCAGCTTGGGATCAGTTGCGATTTCAGGAAAGCAAGTTTTTGTAGCATTCGGTACAGCAGAGACAGTGTATATCACAGCCGGTATCGCAAGTTGTAAAGCAATGCGACTTTGGAAGCTTCTTGCAGGACTTCATCCGAGACATGATGCAGAAGGCGGCAGTGAAGCTCCAGTACATATCCACAGATGAGCAGTTGCAGATCATCCGAGACATGATACAGAAGGGAGCAGTGAAGCTCCAGTATCCAAAGACGAACTTGGCGTGATGCAGAATATTACCCCATTGAGAGGGAGTGTTGATGTTTGAGCAGCACCAAGGAGACATTCTCCCAGGATTGGCCATGGTGATTTGAGCAGCACCGAGGAGACATTCTCCCAGGATTGGCCATGGTGATTTTATTAAATTTGGCAGCATCGACAGTCATTCTCCAATGAAAGACCATATGGGCCATCTTGAGGATGGCCAGAGAGATTTGCAAAATCAACCAGACTTGTGAGGTATTGACAAAATCCAGGGGGAACGTACAACCTCTGTGAGTCAAACCAAAAGTCAAGACAAACAAGACGCTATATGATCTTGTGATTCAAGCCAAGGCAAAGGTAGAAGCCTTGTAAGTCTAAGACAAAAGTCAAGATGTAAGTCTAATGCAAAAGTCAGGGGAACATACAACCTCTGTGAGCATAGAAAGTCTAGTGCAAAAGTCAGGGGGAACGTACAACCTCTGTGAGCATAGACAGACTAGTGCAAAAGTCAGGGGGAACGTACAACCTCTATAAGCCTAGTCAAGCCTTGTGAGCCATGAGCAAAAGTCAAGGCATCTAGCAAAAGTTGGGTTGAATGTAAAATTCCTATGAGCTAGAAACAAACGATTTTCCTAATATTGCAAATGATATAGATGTATTGAGCTAGTGCATTGGCACGTGTAACATTATCCACCATGAAGAGAAATTTAAATTGCCATGTAAAGAGTCGAGTTGTAAAAGTCAAAGTTGCATGTCTAGGTCAAAGTCAAAGTTGTCAACTCTGTTGCATGTCGCATGTTGCATACATGTCTAGTTACATGTTGCATACATGACATGCATTGCATGGATGCATGACATGTGCATGCTAAGTTAGTACGCATGCATGCCAAGTCAAGGGTGAGTTGTAACTGAAGTCTCATGTCTAGTTCTAAATTCAAACTAAAGTGTAAAGTTGAGTTATGTTAAGCATGCAAACAAGTTTCTGATTCGATCTGTCTCTTTCTCCTCTCCACTCCTTTATCAGCAAAGGTCGACCCCTCATTCAATACACAAGTTATGCAACGTGAGGGTAGAGGAGTAGAAGGCAGCGAGTGTTTATCTACAGTGCTGATATATATCAGTGTTAAGACACAAAACAGTAAAGGAAAGGCAGCGTATATTCCTGTTAAGAGAGGATAGCATAATTGTCAAGGAAAGGACAGCATAACAATCAAGGAAAAGGGCAGCATATCAGTCAAGAAACAAGACAGCATATCAGTCAAGAAAAGGCAGCGTATATCCCTGTGAGGAGAGGTTGCATATCAGTCCAAAAAAGGGAAACAAAGAAGCTCCCAGGCAACGCTTAGTTTCTTCCTCAATGCTGGTCGTTATATCAGCTAAGTCTCTCTCTTCTACAAGGTCTTTTCAATCTGGTCTAAAAGTCATCTTGGCAAGCTCTTTTAAGAGCAGATTTTTCATGGTGGATATTTGTAAGTGATCTTACATTATTAATGCAATAAAGGAGGATCGTTTGTTTGGGTTTCTCCCTGTACAGGGCTTCCCCAACGTATATGTGTTGTTGATATGCATGCTTATGTATCTACATGGTTATTGCTATTCAATTATGATTCTATATTGTTGAAATGTATGAAGCTAGAATCAAAATGTTGAAGAATTTAAAGAAATAATCCGCATAAGAAATCAAGCTCAAAATTTAACAGATTTGACCAGTGGAGAATGGCCCAGGCACAGTCTTCGAAGGACAGAAGACTCGAGGTGTTGATGGTTCTCCAAGAGGAAGCATCGCGCAGGCATTCACTCACAGGGGTGTACCAGTGGTGAATGGCCCAGGCACAGTCTTCGAAGGACAGAAGGCTCGAGATGATAGTGTTCCTCCAGTGTGTGGTTGCATCAGGCATCATTCTCCCAGGATTGGTAGTTTAACCAGTGGAGAATGACAGATTCACTTACAGGCGGTTTACCTGTAAGTGACATTCACTCACAAGGGTGTACTTGTGGTGGTGAGTGGCCCAGGTAAGCATCAAGCAGACCTTCTCCCAGATATGGCATGGGGTTCGGAGAGAAGGATACATTTACTTCCGGGGTGAATGGGCCTAGGCGTAGTCCATACTTACAGGGGTTTACCTGAGGACTCGAGGTGCTTCCAAGTATCAGATAGCATCGGACATCATTCTCCCAGGATTGGTGATTTAACCAGCGGAGAATGGCAGATTCACTCCCAAGGGTTTACCTGTGGTGACATTCACTCACAAGGGTGTACTTGTGGAGGTGAATGGTCCAGGTGTGGTCTTCTTTGAGACCCGAGGTGCTAAACATTATTGTGTGGAGATGGATCATCAACATAGCTCATGAAGAAACTTTTATATGACAGAAGAAATCCAAGTATGGAAAATGTCTCCCTTGTTGAGAGGAAGTGTTGAAGTTTTGCAACTTCGGACAATCATTCTCCATAAGAAACCATTAAAGAAGACCCTGGAATGCACTAGAAAGAAATAGATGACAAGAAGATCAAG
This sequence comes from Picea engelmannii, assembly GCA_009831015.1. Taxonomy (NCBI): domain Eukaryota; kingdom Viridiplantae; phylum Streptophyta; class Pinopsida; order Pinales; family Pinaceae; genus Picea; species Picea engelmannii. The sequence continues at coordinate 475,000 of ML781171.1, read as the reverse complement.
TCCGCTCCATTGAAGCATTGAAAAAATACTTGTAAAAGCAACAAAAGAAATAAAATAAAGTTAAAAGATAAAAATGACAAGTCGACCCTGCCAGTAAATTAAGGTGACTTGACTAGTATAAATAAAGGCAGATTCATTTCATTATTACACATCTCATTAGCTCTCCTCTTCTAGTGCGCATTAGCCAATTGTAGTTGCAGTTGCAGTTGCCAATTGCAGTTGCCAGTTGCAATTGTGCCAATTCTGTGGTGCGCTATCTTGTTCTAGTGATGTGCCATACTTGAGGGATCTTCCTCACACTAGGGCACAACTTTCTATGTGCTTGGAACTCTTCATTTGTTTGGTGATGTATTCATGAACTTGGGATTGAATTTCTTCTAGAGAAAGGTCGTTGGGTTTTTCTCCCGAGTTCGAGTTTTCCTAGGATAAATCTTGTGTCTATTGTGCATGGCTATTTCTCTGTGATTCTGTTATTTCTGCTACAGTCTTATTTCAATTGCAATTTTCAGTGCGTAATTAATCTATGATAACAATGGCATTAAAATCTGTTTGAAATCATAAAGTAGTAATTATCAGATCTGAAAATTAGAAAAATCAACAATAGGATCCTCAAAATTCTTCATGGTATTAGAACCAAAGGGCACAAGAGTTGACTGATATAGTTTGCAAACAGTTGGCAGATTTTTTGTCTCACCTAGACAGCAGTTAGCATTAGTTTTAGCATCAGATGGCAGCCATGTTGGTGGCAGGGTTGAGGGTGAAGGATAGGCTAGCAAGGGCTCGCAACTGGTCTCCATGGAAGGCTAGGATAGTCTTGATCTTGGAGGAACTTGAGCTATGGGATATTGTGGAAAATCCTGTGGTTTCTCCTACAAATGCAGTGCTCTTGGTTGAGTTCTGGAAGAGGAACATCAAGACCAAGAGGATTATCCTAGATGCGGTGAAAGACCATATCATTCCTCATGTATCTGGTAAGGACTTCGCATTTCAAATGTGGCAATTCTTGTGTGGTCTTTACCAGATCCCTAACCAGAACCAAAAGATGGTGCTCAAGGAGAAGTTAAGGGGCACCAAGATGACGAAGACTAATTCAATTACCTCATTCCTCACGAGATTTTCACAGATTCGTGATGAGTTGGCAGTTGTGGGAGAGATAATGGATCCATCTGCGTTGGTAAGGACGGCCTTAAATGGCTCCTCCAAACCTTGGGAGAGCTTTGTACAAGGCATCGTGGCTAGAAAGCATATGCCCAGTTGGGAGAGGCTATGGGATGACTTTGTACAGGAGGAGCTTAGAGTTGGCTCCAGATCCACTTGTCAACAGCGTGGTCGGGATAATGAGGGTGATATTGCTCTTTTGGCAAAGGGCAAGAAGAAGACCAAGAAGGGTCCCAAGGGTGGGGCCAAGTAGAGTCAGAGAGGAGGTGAGCAGCAGAGGGATATGAGCAAAGTTAAATGCTTAGCTTGTAACAAAATGGGACACCATGCTGGACAGTGTCCCAACAGGAAGAAGAAGAAGCAGGGTGGTACAGCAGCGACAGCAGAGGAGGATGAGTTTGTCTCTCAGTTTGAGAGGGGGTGTTCCTTGATCGTTTGTTGCTCGACAGTTGAGACACCATCCTACATATGGTACATAGAGAGTGGAGCATTCAGTCATATGTCAGGTGTCAGAGAGCACTTCACATATCTCAGAGATCCAGAGATCAAGTTGGAAATAGTGCTTGGAGACAACACCATAATCAAGGCGGTTGGGCGTGGCATAGTTTCCTTTTAGAGGGAGTTGAGACCACCCTTGGTGTTCAAAGATGTATTGTATGTCCCTGGGCTGAAGAAGAATCTTATTTCAATTTCCTCCATTCAGGATAGGGGATTTGAGGTGTCCTTCGAAGGGACAGAGGTCCTCATTCACCCTAAGGGGTCCAGTGTCACTTCTAGCAGAGTGATTGGGACACATGAGGGAAATTTGTACAGACTACTTTTTCAGCCTTTGCATGCTTTGGCTAGTAGCAGCAACAACAGTCAGTTGTGTGAGCTATGGCATCGAAGGATGGCTCATTTACATCATGGAGCTCTAAGAGTGTTGAGGGAGATTGTGACAGGTTTGCCATAGTTCGGCATTGAGCATCAGGAGGTGTGCAAAGGGTGTACTCTTGGGAAGTACACTAAGACTGTCTTTCCCAGCAGTGATAGTAGATCAGATGGGTACTTGATTTGATGCATGTTGATATGTGTGGGCCCATGTCATCAGTTTCCTTGGGTGTTTGTGAGTACTATATGACTTTCATTGATGACCACTCCAAGAAAACCTGGATCTATTTCTTGAAGACCAAGAGTGAGGTCTTCAAGAGGTTCCAAGAGTTTAAGGCTCCTGTAGAGAACCAAACAAGAAGAAAGATCAAGGGCTTGCGATCGGACAATGGGGGTGAGTATACCTCCACAGAGTTTGCAGACTTCTATACCCAGCAGGGTATCAGGAGGCAATTGACTGTTCCTTACAACCCGCAACAGAATGGGTTTGCAAAGAGGAAGAATAGGGTTGTTGTCGGTGCAGCAAGATCGATGTTGCATGATCAAGCATTGCCATTTTGCTTATGGGCAGAGAATTGTAATACTGCAGTGTATCTGCAAAACAGGAATCCCCATAGAGCTCTAGGGAGGAAGACTCTTGAGGAGGCCTTCACTGGGAGTAGGCTTGATGTTGAGCACCTTCGCATATTTGGGTGTTTGACATTCTCTCATATCCCTTCTAAGAAGAGGACAAAGTTGGATCCCACTGCCGAGAAGGGGATCCTAGTTGGATATTCAAAGGTCTCTAAGGCCTACCGGATCTACATTCCAACACTCAGGAGAGTTGTTGTGAGAAGAGATGTCATATTCGAGGAGGATAGAGCATTCAGGAAATCTCTTGAGTTGAGGAGGTCCCACAGATACAAAGTGATGCATCACAAGGGACATAGCCTCAAGTGTCAAGTACATCGAGTTCAAGGGTGACTGGTCCACCCAATACAACTATAGGATCACAGATGCCTTGTACACAGACAGGAGGTGCATGTGCTTCAGGATCTCAGACTACTATGCTGAGATCTATGGATGAGACTCAGGGGCATGAGGAGACTACTCCACGGGAGGTTACTTCAGGGAATAGGAAACCGAGATGGTTTCAGGAGACCCTAAAGGAAGCCAAGGAGTATGTTGGTGAGCCCCAGAGGTTGATGAGAAAGAGTAGAGCATCAGAGAGGTTTGGTTCATACTTGGCCATGGTGACGAGCATCACAACTTTGGAGCCCACTACTTTGGCACATGCAACAAACCAGAAGGTCTGCAAAGAGGCCATGCAGGAGGAGTATGACTCCATTATGCGCAATGATGTGTGGGAGGTGGTACCTAGACCTGAAGGGAAGTCGGTGGGGACTTCCAGGTGGTTGTACAAGATCAAGTATGCTACAGATAGTAGCATAGAGAAACACAAGGCTCGTTTTGTGGAAAGAGGATTCTCTCAAATTGAGGGAATTGACTATGATGAGATATTCGCACCAATTGCAAGATATACTTCCATCCAGAGTATTATGGCCATTGCAGCAGAGATGGGTTGGAAGATCCATCAAATGGATGTGAAGATTGCATTTCTGAATGGCTTCATAGAGGAGGAGGTATACATTGAGAAGCAACATGGGTTCGAAGTGTTGGGGAGAGAGTCCCACATGTGTCTCTTGAAAAAGGCAATGTATGGTCTAAAGCAAGCTCCTCGAGCTTGGTATTCAAGGATTGACTCCTACTTGCTTCAAATGGGTTTTGAGAAGAGTGATGCAGATCCGAACCTCTACTACATCATTCGGAGAGAGGATACACTCATTCTCATACTATATGTTGATGATTTATTCATCACTGGAGGGGAGCATCTCATAGTTTATTGCAAGCGGGGACTTGCATCAAAGTTTGAGATGAAAGACATTGGACTGATGCACTATTTCTTGGGCATGGAGGTTTGGCAGGAGGATGGGCACGTCTTTCTGGGACAAGGGAAGTATGCAACAGATATTCTAAGCAAATTTCAAATGGAGGACTGCAGACCCATGTCGACACCTATGGTCACTAACTGGAAGAAGCTTAGTGCTTCTGATTCCGAGTTGGTGGATGCCACGAGATACAATCAATTGATTGGTTCTTTGATGTATCTAGTCAACACTAGACTAGATATTTGTTTTGCTGTGAACACTCTCAGCCAGTACATGGTGGAGCTTAGTGCGCCCTCTCCTCTTGTTGCCAAATCTGATGAAGTGAAGCGCCCTTGACCCTGGATGCTCTGAAGAAGAAACCCTTGCACCACAATGTGCTATGGTATGCTACCTCTCCACTGAGACACTCAGATCTGACTTCATCCAACTGTAGATGCTCCCTGCTAGTGATGCGCCCTCTTCCTATGGTGCGCCCTCCTCCAAGCAAGTATGATCACCATCAAATAATGAGGACCCAAGCTTCCAAAGCTCCTCCATGCAAGGAAGCACCCAAGCTGCCCTCTTCCACTGCCTCCATTCTCAAGCTCGTGCTCCTCCTAAATCTTCTCAAGTGAACAAACAAGTGAATGTAATGAGCTCTCCTTTGCCCTTGCGCCCTCCTTAAGGATGCATAAGGAAACCTAAAAAGTGAGTGGATGAGATCATCTCATCTCATCCTAAGTCAAATGAATCTCAACTCAAAACCCACTTTACTTAAGTTTCCATAGTTTCACTTTATGTCCCTCAATTCACCCACAAAGTGAATTAATTGTCATTTTAGGCTAAAATGACTAAATTTCACTTTTGACTTAAATCTCCTAAGTCAAAGTGAAATTAGACATAAGGTACATGGTACATGGTACATGGTACAAAGTACTTCCCACATGTATTTAGAAGCTCACAAACACAAGGGGACCACTTTCCAAGGTACCCAAATCTCAACAAAAGTGACTTTAATAGCACTTAGTCACAAAGTGACTTCATTAACATAAAGTGACTTAGGAAACTTAAGTCAAGGTGGAGATTTAATCTCCACCCTTGATCTTGGTTGGCCTATATCTAATCTTGGCCATTGGTTTCCTAGGTTAGCCTAAGGATGAGGCTAAAGGAGAGGAAAGGAGGGAAAAGGAGATTCAATTGTTCACTTCAGAGAGTTGAGTGAAGGAAAAGAGGAAAGGAGAAGAGATTTGGAGAAGGAGGGCGCACCTTTGGGAAGGAGGAGCGCAAGCAAAGCTTGAGGACGCATCTTGAGAGGAGGGGCGCAAGCAAAGCTTGAGAGCACACTTGTTGAAGGTGAGGGTGCATTCCTTGAGAGGAGGAAGGGCACACTAAGCCATACAGGTAGGGCGCACTTGAGAGAAAGCAAAGGAAGCAAGGGAGGAGGACGCACCAAGTTGGGCGCATTCTTCAAGGCTAGCAAGTAAGCAGGAAAGGGGGTGCAAGCTCCAAGAGGGGCACAAATCCCAAGGGATCTCCAAAGCCAAGATCAAGTGGAGTTGGCTATTGTATCAGGTTTCTTTGTGTTATTTCCTTGTTGCTATATTTGCTTGAGATCTCCATAATAAAATTTCTCTTCTACTGATTTTCCCCATGAGGGTTTTTCCAAGGTCATGTTGACCAAAAATATCTGTGTATAAATTTGTGGTTTGCATATTTCCTTATCAGCATTAGAAGTGGAAAAGATCTAGAGGGTATTTTCTGTTTTGAAGTAGTTTTAATGTGCTAATCTTGGACAGCAAAACATCCTAATTAAACCCTTCAAACAGAAGCTTCAAAAGAGAAGTGAATCATTTCCTTAAAGGCAGATTTAGTGGGCAGCTAGTTCAGATCTGGCCGCTGTCCCAAAAACAGCAAGAAAACCAACCTGCTCTTACCTTGAAAACAGAGCCCAATATGGTCAAAGACAGACCTGTTGGGCAGCCTTATAGGATCCTCAAAATTCTTCAAGTTCGACCGCCACCTCGCAGAGTTATGAGGTTATACAGACAGGTGTTATCCGGGGAGAGTGGGAAGGATAGGAACTTGAGAGGGAGGAAGGAACACGACCTCCCATCCCCCTGCACACATAATGAATTGCTTGGATGTGAAGTCGGAGCGAAGGTATGAGAGCAGTTCGTGGATTGGACAGGGGATTGTCTCAGCCTGGAAGCAATTTTTCACATGATGGGAAGGACTCTCAGTCCTTGTCAAAAAAGTAGGGCAGCTGGTTGGAGGAGCAAGTGGGCGATCATGGCTCCTGGTGGAGTTGGGGTTTATCAACAGCACAGGAAGGCTCATTCGAAAGTTTCTACAGGGGGCACGGCATCAAGTCCCGGGTTTCTGCTCTGTCATTCCGCTAAGGTAATTCCTAGCTTTCCCCTGTGGGTGTCTCCTTTCTTGGGTAGTCTCTCGGCTTTCCTTTACGTAGGGGAGAATTTTTTGGGGAGCCTCCAGAATTGTGGGTTGTGGTTACGTCTTTCCCTTTATGGGTTCGAGTTGCAGTTCGGTTGGTTTGTTTTGGTCAGACTGTGTAGTGGTTTAGAGGGTATAGGAGAGAACTGGCCTCCCTGGAGCTCCTCCTTGTGGTATTACAATCATAGCGAAGACTCCAGTGCCAAGTCCCCCATCTCGAGGAGTTTCAATACCATCCAAGGGGCTTTTTCCAACAAAACAGGTGCACCAGAAACCAAGAAAAATTTTCGGGGCTAAATTTCGCCCATGTGCAAATTTCCATGCTTTTTCCCAAAAAAAGATTCGCCAATTTCCTTTTTTTCTAAAAATGATTCACCCAAATTTATAGGATAAAATTATTTAACCTTTAAAATCGCCAAATTTTATAGAAACTATATAAAATCCATAAAAATTTGAATATTTTTACAAAAATATCGCCAAACATTTTTCAGTTTGCATATTATGCACTAATAAGATTCAACGAGGTTTCTACACTTTAAGATAAATTTCCATCCTTAATTCTCCCTGCCAGAAACCCTCTCTCAGAAGAGGTAGCCAGCACCCGCAATACTCTCACCAAGGATTCCATGGAGGATAAAAGTGCTAAGGACGTGCCAAAATCTAGCAACCGAGGCGTCAAGAGGAGAGGAGCATACAGAACCCCATCATACAGAAGGGTGACGCTCAGGCCTTCATGGAACAAGGGCAGAAAGACCAGCGAAGCAAACCAACAGATCTATAATCAAAGCATCACTCTTGAATCACAGCGAAAAATGGAGGATATTGTGAACAAAGCAAGGCAAAGAATGACGCAGACTCCAAGGCACCTAATCACAAAAGAGTTTCAAGAATGGGTAAAAGATTCTAGGTTCTCAAGATCCAGAGACACCAAAGTATTCAGGGCAATGGAGTTTTACTGGCTAGCAAAGACTCTTCTTGCCCTATCAATGAAGGACAAGGAGGATAAGCAGTCCGAGTCTCTGGACAGGATGAGGAGACTGGAAGCCAAGTTTATTGTTCTATGCAGAGTGGCCTTTGGGATCAGCTTTAAGGTGACTAAGTGGGATCCAGACAAAGAAGAAGAAACGATGGACGTGACAGGCACATTGGACTCTCCAGGAACCAGCGCCAAGTTCCAACCCGATCAATATTGAAGAAGATGAAGTCAGGGCAAGGCCAACGAGCATGAAATACTTAGCGATTCAGGCCCAGTCATGACACCTCGGAACTAGCAAACAATCAGCCAATAATATCTCAGGTTTTTCTAGCATGTTTCTCTGTTTTTCAAAGTCCTAAGGATCCCTGTAGAGGACCATAGATCATAGCAGACATTTATTGACTTTCTCGGACATAATATTAATGGTATAGAAGGCTGTTGGAGCTCTGGTTTCCTTTTTGGCAGAGCTCAGACAGCCAGGATTGTAAATCTTTTTGTACAGTATTAATACAGAAGTAGCTTAGTTTACAAAAAAAATGTCTGACAAATGACAGCAAAAGTAAGTCAACAGTACTAAAAGGTACAACCAGTGATATAAGATGCAATGAGGGAGTGCAAAAGCATCCCCTGCATACAGTCAGAAAATCTCAGCTAACGAATAAAACTAACAATGCGAATGAGAAAAACATAATAAGTACGGGTACATATAGAGATGTGAAGAAGCTAGAGAAAAATGAACTGAAATATATACACCTTCGATCCAATCAACATCATGTATTTTATGAACCTCCGAATCAGAAATATTAGTTTCTGGGTTTAACATTTTCTCTGGTAAGGTATTATGTTTGCAAGTAGGCAAAAAAATGAAAATAAAAGCATCTGTTGCTCTACAAAACTGAAGAAACAGGTAAAAACACTAGACGGAGCTGAGTTCAAGTGCCTACGTTTCGAAACACCAGAGATTCATCATTTATAAGGACACAGAGCTGTATTTGTTTCTAAAAATTCAGGCATTTTCTAATTTCCTTTGTTTCCCCTTTTTCTTTCTAACCTGGGCTATGTGCATCCGACCAGAGGGTTCAAACCCGTCATAGCAGACAGGGTCCTTCTTTCTTTCCAAGAGGGTTCTCAACTCGCTCTCTTGAATGCACTCCTCCCCCACACTGAGTATCAGCTGGAACTTCTCCTCCAAGTTAAGCCTGTACCATCGCACAGAAGAAGCTAAAATGCATGAACCTTGGACTACGTCAACAAACCTAACCTAACATAACATAACATAAAATATAACAGAAATGAACAGTAATGGATGAAATATTACTCTGGTCTCGTTTCTGCAAGATCCGAAGGTTGTTGAGCTGGATTCTCAGAGTTGGGCTCCTCGTGCCCGTCTTGTGTTAAAGGAGGACTGTTGTTTTGGGCTTCCTCTTCCGCCATGATGCTTATTAGTCTTCCTCGACAATTGAAGGCACGGCAGTGATCTCCAATGGAGGTGGGAGGCGCACTACATACAATTAATCTTTCACCCGCAGTTCGTTGATATCTTATTTATATGGTACATGCCTTGTATCATCATCATCATATGTAAAACATGGTTTATCATAGCATATATTCATACTTGCTTTTGTATAAATTCAAGCGTTTTATTTAATTTTCTATATTCGACATCATGAACTTTTTTGAAAAATGAAGAACCTATTACTTTTTAATATTAATAGAATGTTGACACCTTAAATATATCTTAAATATATATAGAATTTTTCAAATTTAATCACAAATTATTTTAAATATATATAGAATTTTTCAAATTTAATCACAAATTATTTTAATTATATATAGAATTTTTCAAATTTAATCACAAATTATTTAAAATATATATATATAATTTTTCAAATTTCTAATTAATATTATATTTTTTCCAATATTACATCTACTCTTTTTTCTAATATTATCCCATTCCCATCTTTAAATAAATAAGGGGGTAATATTAGAGAAAACATAATATGTTTTCATTTAAAGTTTTTTGTGAAAATAATAAAATGGAATACATTCTCAATCTAGTCTATTTTGATGATACTTCTATAGGATTCTTTGATGATGTAGTTGTTGGAGGTTTACGTGGTATTGGTATTTTTGTTAAAATTAGTTTAGATTAAGAGTTCATTTTGCTAGTGGTGAAGGAAACAATATGAAAGCATGAGATTATGGGGTCTCTTACACTTTGCATCTAGTTTATCCATAAATAAGATGATGGTGGTTGGAGATTCAAAAGTGGCTATTAATTGGATAAATGACAAAGCAAATATGAATCTGATATATCTAAATGCCTGGAAAGATAAAATCAAGAGATTAAAAGATAGTTTTGATGGAATCAAATATATGCATGTGCACAAAGCTCTGGATTATTCTATTGTATGGTTTTTGTAGCCAATGTAGATAGATACTTTTTGTTTTAAAGACATTGTACGAAATGTAAAGAGAACATCATCTTCATTGATCCTTATGTATTTGAAAGGTTCACTTGATTCTTAATAGAATAGCAATGAAAAAAAAAAAAATTGATTCATCTAATTCTTTTTATTATTAAATTTAAAATTAACTTAAAAATATATTAATAATTTTAACATAGTTTGAAGGGTTATTAGACATGAAATCTCTCCCTATTTATCTATTGGGGAGGTCACAGGTTCCACCTTCCACTTTCTTGATTTTCTTAAGATTAGGTTTCATAATCATAGCCAACAGTTTACCTTATTTACTATCCATAAATAATGGAAAAATACTAAACAAATTTCCACAATTTCTTCCTTCTAAAAAAATATTAATAATTTCAAAACTTGTACTAAATTTTATATATATATATTCCTAGTTTAAACACTTTTTGTAATAGAGATTTGTAGTATATAAAGTATACTTTTAAATATTCATCACTTTTTTTTTTTTTAATGATTTATGCATATATGTTTTATCATTTTATTTTTTATATTCATGAATATAAAAATAAAAAATTATATATTCATACTTTATGCTTTGAAATATATTCTTAGTAGAAGTTTTAGTTATTTTTCTTTTAAACTATAATTTTTATAATAATAATAATAATCTATTTTTAAGGTCACGGCTAAGCCAACACACCAAATTGGTGTATGAGACCCCCTAAGTCAACACACCAAATTGGTGTATGAGATCCCCTTGTTTGTGGGACAAGGGACCCCCTTCCGCCCAACTATTTGACTGGTAAAGTCTACGAAGGTATACATACCCTACCCCCCTCTGGATTTGAACATGTGACCTCTTAAGAGGAAACACATGTTCTTAACCATTAGGCCCACTCAGGCTGTATATGTTCACGTTATAAAGGGGGTAGTGGTGAACGAAAGAAGGTAAAATGGAGGAAGATCGAGTGGATTATGAGGAGGAGAGAGAGTATATTTTAAAGTCAATTTTTTTTACAAGATAGGAGCTAATAGAAGTTTGGAAAGGGATTGGGTTTTCAATGATGAACTAAATAAGGGTCAAGGAATCGATTTATCCATAGATAATATTTTAGAAAGGTGACTTATCCATAGATAATATTTTAGAAAGGTGATGTTTGGTGGTGAAGATCTTATAGGTACAAATTCATAAAGGTATAGAAGACGAAGATTTAAGGTGGTTGTACCAAAATGAGCGCAAGGAAAGGATTGGTTATCACTTCCTTAAAACTTGGAAAACAAGATGTTAGAAGCGATGTTAATGGAGGAGTGATAAAGGAGGAGTTATCCCTACCAAATCTCAAAAACAGGGAAGAAAGCTTTAGCAGTTCCATAAAGAAAATATTTCAATCATTTTATAATAGACCAACTTATGAAAAACAATCGAAGCCACGGTGAGGGTTTGGAGACCCAACCTAGGCCAAATTTGCAAGAGGAGATGTGGTAGACAATAAGAAGAAAGAAAGGAATTAAGTTTGGGGTTTTGGGGTAGCAAAAGAAGAAAGAAATGCATTAAATCTCAAAAGGAACATGCATAGTTTTTTCAAGTGGAGCTTTTCTCGAGTTTTCTCCCCTAAGAGACTTACTCCACCATGGCCAGATATGATGACGTGGTGGACTACTCACCTGAGCCAGGAGAAATGTTACCTTGGGTAGTGACAGCTGGCAGTCAGATACAACCAATTTCGGAACAGTTGGGTGAGGCTATACCACCGGTTTCATAGGAGGACTTCTTCTCTCAGCTCTCAGGGGTCTCCGGTAATTTTTTGGGTCAAGTTTCAAAAGATTTCTTTTGACTAGGCAGAGCAGGGGCTTTTGGGGTTGTTTCGCCACAAACTTTTCCCTTACCTCTTTCCCAGAACCTGAGATCTCGCCTTCTATCCCAACCGAAGGCTTTCTTTCACCCTTACAGTGTGGTTTCCCTATCGTCTCCTCCCCAACAAATTTTTCTTGGCCTTATCTGGACCCCGCGATACCAAACTTCCCTCTTTCCCCCCCACTGGAGCAAGGGTTTTATCAGTCGACCCTCCTAGACATAGGCTCACCTACTTCTTCTCATGCTCTTGTAGACTGGGTTCCTGTAGAACAAGGCACAATTTGGGCCCATCTCAACTCTTTCGAGGAACAAGCATATTTCCAAGACCACTCAATAGCAGTGGAGGAAGGATTTATTTCAACAAATCTTCGGCCAACAAACTCTAAGGAGTGGGTCCCAATTTTCGGGGGGGATTCAACCAATGTTGCATAAAACCCCCAGATCTGAAATCGAACGAGAGTCGCCGAGTCAAGACACGGGAAACACAACAAGTGTGTAGGATCTTCAAAATCAAATCTTGACTTCACTCTGGTTAGCGACCTAACCTTATCAGGAGTAGCAGAAATGGCGGACAAAAACCTAGTTGGAAAATCATATGGACATCAATTTAGCGAAAAAATACTAAAAGCTTGGGCGGCGTCAAATTGGGATGTGATTTTCAACCCACCTCCAAAAATTAGTTGATTGTCCAAAGGTTGGTTTATGCTTACTTTCTCAGAAAAATCTCAGTCTATTTCAGTTCTCTAGACAATTTGGTTCATAGACTCCTCTCTTATACTTCTGAAACTTTGGAGCCGCACATTTGACGTTGATAATGAGAGATTGGACTCCATTCCCATTTGGGTTCGAATGTCGGGACTTCCCCCTCATCTATGGAACGAAAAATGCTTTCAAGCTATCGAGAATCACTTAGGAGAATTCCAAGCCGCATATATGGGATTCATAGATTCAGGGGAGATGGTTGTAGCAAGGATCCTGGTCTTATTAAACATAAGAGAAGGCTTAAAGGAATATCTAAATTTAACAGACTTAGGAAGAACCAGGGTGCAAATCCTAAACTACGAAGGAGTCCCTTTCCGCTGCAGGAGGTGTCACGAATATGGTCACATCATCAAGGAATTCAAATCCATCTCAAAGGGACACAGAAACCCTCGTTCCACTCTAGAAAACAAACAAAACAATGAGATGCCAACCTCCAAAGATACCATCTCCCCCTCTACGGAGTCCTCCACAAGCGGCAATATTACTAGCAAACAAGCAGCGACGCAGACTGAAGAAGTGGAGGATCCACTCACGTAAGGAGGAGACATGTTGGCTCTAGTCCCAGCTGGAAGAGAGACGTCGGCATCAGAAGCACGATCAAAGGCCATCCCACAATTTCTAGTCGACAATGTTTTGGGTATGAATATTACTATTTCTCGCTCAACAAATGGTTGTTTTAAGGATTATAGTTTTTCGTGTTTGAATGGAGGTTTTTCCCCCTCGATCCCTCCACCCCCTAGCTTCCTCGATTCCCACCCCCCCCTCACAATTCTTCGTCCTTTCCCCCTCCGATCAATTTCCCCACTGAAACTCCACTAGGCTCCACGTCCGGCACCCTTCCCCCTCTGGCCCCCAAGGAATCTTCATCCAAAGAGTCGAAAGACTCAGTCATCAGATATCAACTCCGCAACAGGACCGTCTTTATTCCAAAATCTTACCATAAAGGATTGGGACCAAACCCAGAGATCCAAAAAACAAAGAAGGGGCGAGTTAGAAACTCACATCTGTACAAGGCTCAATCTAGAACCTTGGTCGATATTGCCTCTGGTCGACAAAAATCAATTGTTGGGGCGCTTAGAGCAGCAAAAACCCTAGCTAGGGTTCACCCATGAAGCTCCTCACCTACAATTGCAGGGGTTTGGCGATTTCCCCCAAAAAACTCACACTTAAAAGGTTGGTCTTGACAAACTAACCAGACATCGTACTTCTACAAGAAACTCTCTTAGACGAAGAGGTGGCGACAAAAATGCTCTCTACTCTCCTCCCAGGCTGGGCCTTCATGGGTCAAAATCCCAAAGGTGGATCAGGGGGCCTAGTCATCGACTGGAGATCCTGAAGAATAAAACTCTTAAACTCTTGGGCAATGGACTATGTTCTAGGAGGTGAATTTTTGTTGGAAGGGATTGGAAAGGAGTTCAGAATAATTAATGTTTATGGGCCACATACAGATCAGAACACTTTCTAGGTAAACTTGTTTGCCAAAGACCTTCTGAAAACTGAACTTCTAATCCTGGTGTTATCGGGCTAATTGTTAAGTGCGGACACAAATCAATCCCCCTAGCTTCACTACGAAACTAGAACAAAACAAGACAGTACACTACTATTTCCTTAGATTTCAATTATCAAATGAGAAATGGATCTAGAACACACCTTTTAAACATCGAAGATTTGACTTCGCCAATGCAATCCAAACTCTGTCACGAGGCTTATGGAGAAATATCTGGAAATAAACACAAGCCAACGAAGACAAGAATAACAGAGTCTATTTGATATGAAATTATGTACATGATCAAGGAATCATACAATATGGACAAATAACATTCATATAGGAAAGAAAAGTATATATGTATTAAAGAATGTGGAAGAAAGATACAACCAGATGCCTTGATGTTGTCAGGTTCCTTCCAACAGTTCCTTGCTTCCCACACACTTCTAATCCACGGATTCTGAGACTGTAGATCTGATAGCTACTCACAATCTATCTTGGCAAAGCAAAGCTCAAAGCCAACATACAAGCTCCAAAAACTCCAAGCTACAAAACTCAATAACAAGCCAATCTAACTTTCTCCATGAGAGCTCCTCTCCTTTTATAAGTTGAAGAGGATAAGGTGAGGAGCTTAGGATGATCCCACTAAATCATGAAAGTGAGTAAGATCCAAACCATTTGAAGGCCACCTCACCATAGAAGCTTCTCATTCTAGAAGCATCGAGAAGACGCTCGCTTTTCCCACGTACAGGAATTTCTACACCCTAGCTATAGTGCAGCCTACGAAAACTTCACAGCCTAGATTTAGTACAACCTGGGGAAATCAAGCATTTCTGCACCCTGTGTATAGAGAAGCCTGCAGAAATCCTCTTTAATAGGGTTTTTACAAAGGAAAATACAACTTCTTCTCTTAGTAAAAGTTCTTCTCCCTTCTTTCTTTAGGAATTCAAGCCACTGACCCCTCTGAAGGTAACATATAGGTTTACATCATTAACGGTCATAGGGATGACGAAAATAATGTGTAACAGAGAGCCCCCCAAAGTATGAAGTTAGAACAGAGTGATAGCTGAAATACTTTGTCGAGTGTGTGTAGGGAACAAGGAACAGTCGGTCGGAAACCTGCCAACAAACAAGGAAATACAGTACAATAATATATCATCACTAAGGTAGGCATTCCCATACTTAGAATACAAATGACTCAAAGCATAAATGTCGACATGCGAAGATGCATGTCAAGTAAGACAGGTCATGGCCACCAAACATACACTGTGGATCCATGCCAATATGACTCAAATATGAACATAGCCACCAAAAATACACCGTGGATCTATGTGTTAAAGACTTGAATTTGAACATAGCCATGAGACATACAATGTGGATCTATGCAACAGTACAATATGAATATAATTCAACGCAACCTGAATTTGTCAGAAAAGATCCAGGGTCTTCATCTCCACCACTTTATAGTACGAATCTAACCATGCAAATACATGTGTTGAAGTCGAACATGGTAGAAACCACTTTATTATCGTTCATCAATGAATATTGTTAACAAGTGTGAGGGAAATCACCATTAATGTCAATGAATCCCAAGATACACTAGTACAATCTGTTGGAGTTACTTCGCACACACCTAGGATTTATTTTTCCTAAGGTTATTCCTTGTTTATCAGTCATAATTAGTCATCATCCAGTCTCCTATATTTTAGGGGAGAATATTCCACCTGGAGAATATTCTCTTTCAGTTGACACTTCAGCTTGACTAGTTGAGTTGAGTTTAGATGTTGCATTGGTTTTGTCACCATGCAACATTGGGATTATCACCAACTCACTACTCTTTGTTCAGTCAGTTAACTAAAGACTAGTTGACTAGTTAACTCAGCCAGGTGGCAGTTCACTCCCGTAACTGCCTGAGAAACTAGACTAGGTGGCAGTTTACTCTTATAACTGTTGGTGTGTGTCCAGATCAATCTAGACCACCATTATGGCTATTAGTTACTCATGTATCCTATATCTATTGTAACTTATTTACTCTTTGAGTGTGGAATACGGTTAATGAGAATTCTTCCATTCTTTCTCTCTTGATTCTTCTTTCTCAATTTCTCTCTGCAAATGTGTGTGGTATTTTCTAGCTAGATCTATTCTATGCAGGTTCAACACATTTACATGGTTTCAAAGCCGACGGACTGCTAAGCAAAAGCTACACCAAATCATTTTTTGTAGGTACAAAAGATTGAAGACAACAAAAAGATGGATTATTCGCCGGAAATACTTCTCACGCCTCATAACTATTTGGAATGGAAGCCAAAAATTCTGCTTCATCTTAGATGCAGAGGCTTGTACCAAATAACCATGGCAATGGAAGTAGAGCCTGATTTTGTCGATGAGAAAAAATATTTTCTCAGTAGACAAGATATGGCCATAGGAAGTATCGGCATGTTTGTTTCTCCCAAACTTTTCCATCAAGTATATGAAGAATCACAAGGATCAAATCCAAATGAATTATGGACTAGATTTGAGGTTCTATTTGGGAGTAAATAATATTGTGAAGATTTCATGCAGGAGGTCGAACAGATAGAGCCAGAAGAGAAGCCATCAGAAGATCAAGCCTCTTATTATGAGAGTCTTCTACAAACGTTTTTGCAGAAATTAGTATTCCAATAATTGAAGATGATGTCTACTCCATTTCAGATTTATTTTCTGAAATTCATGGGGAATATATATGGCATGCATCTCAAGAGTCACATGCAGACACTTTTGCATGCACCATGCATGCATCTCAGGAGTCAAAAAGGGAGTCATGCACATCAGACGCCATTCTGATATTTTTTGAGAAAAAAATGCAGAAACAAATTAGATATTTGAATTCCTCTCAGGAAAATATCCAATTTCAAAAAAGAAAATCGTCGAAAACGGAGTCCGGAAAGTGAAGTTATGATCGTTTTAAAATCAACAAAATTTCAGCATTTTTCTGGAAACGGCCGCACGGTTTTCAAAATTTCATCCAAAATTTATTTGGATATTATTCATTACAAGAAGATAAAGTGGATATG
>ML781171.1:447748-457893 GCA_009831015.1 Picea engelmannii | reverse complement strand
TGGAGTTACTTCACACACACCTAGGATTTATTTTTCCTAAGGTTATTCCTTGTTTATTAGTCATAATTAGTCATTATCCAGTCTCCTATATTTTAGGGGAGAATATTCCACCTAGAGAATATTCTCTTTCAATTGACACTTCAATTTGACTAGTTGAGTTGAGTTTAGATGTTGCATTGGTTTTGTCACCATGCAACATTGGGATCATCAACAACTCACTACTCTTTGTTCAGTCAGTTAACTGAAGACTAGTTGACTAGTTAACTCAACTAGGTGGCAGTTCACTCCCGTAACTGCCTAAGAGACTAGACTAGGTGGCAGTTTACTCTTGTAACTGTTGGTGTGTGTCCAGATCAATCTAGACCACCACTATGGCTCATTAGTTACTCATGTATCCTATATCTATTGTAAATTATTCACTCTTTGAGTGTGGAATACAGTTAATGAGAATTTTTCCATTCTTTCTCTCTTGCTTCTTCTTTCTCAATTTCTCTCTGCAAATGTGTGTGGTATTTTCTAGCTAGATCTATTCTGTGCAGGTTCAACACATTTACACAATCCAACGAGTGTGAATTAATGAGTTGAGGTCGAACACTAGGTGAAATCTCCCAATCAGGGGTCAATAATGAAAACCCATTGTCGAAAGCGAGGAAACCTGCCATTGAGGCATGCAAGTTCCAAGGTACCAATTAGTTTCCAAGTCTAATTCTCGGATAATGAGTTGAAGTCGACAGGAAAAGACTCGTCACAAGAGGGCCTTAATGTATCCCCATCAATGACACGAAACGGGTAACAAGATTTGAAGTAGATCAGAGTAACAAGCGATTTAGGACTGACTCATGGATGGTCGACGCAATAGAAGGCTTAAGGACTGCAGAAATGGCTGACGTAATATAAGGCTTTACGGGTTGAACTTATCTTTGAACATATTGACGACAGGAAAACTGTCTTGGAAACACTGACTCAACAATAGGGATCACAGACCAATTTGTGATCTTATAAAGGAGTATGATCGGGAGACAAGTGGATTTTCCAACCCAGACACAAAGCAAGTGAAAGGGTGTCATGTTCAAAAGCGACTTTTCCATAGAATACAAGTTTAGATACATTTCTTTCCCAATTTTTCCCCAACCATTTCTGGCGAGTACCTCTTTATTTTTACACAAGCTTGAGGAGGATAACGTATGCTTGAACTGTAAGCTCATCCTTCGGACAAGTCCTTCAGAATATATTTAAGGAACCCTAGGAAGGAGTGGTTTGGTCCCATATGGGCCTTTCAATGTTTGTTTTACGAGTCCAAAGAAAGAAAACTCGGGGGGTTTTCATGTTTAGAGAGTCTGAAAAACACTTAAAGAGAACTCTCTCGGTTCCTTTTTCGTAAATTAGTTCAATGAGACCAAAAAAGTGATAACCTACCGCCCATCGAATGTTTTCTTCAAATACTTTTACGAGCATGAAAATAACAAGATCGCTCGGTAATCTTTTCATGTTTAAAGAGTCTGAAAAGAGCTTAAAGGAAACTCCAGGGGGTTCCTTTGGAGTTTCTTTTTTCGTATAACCTTTACGAGTCCGAAAAAATGATAAAAGTATACTTGGTTACATTCTCACGTATTTACGAGCATGAGAAAGAACAAAGACTAAGCTCGATGACTTATTCTCATGTATTTACGAGCATGAGAAAGAACAAAGAGTAAGCTCATGATTGTTTTCATTTTTACGCAAGCTTTAAAACAAAACAAAACTATTCTTGGGATAGATTTTATTTTTACACAAGCTTAAAAACTAAACAAAACTATGCTTGGACCCGGTTTCATTTTTACACAAGCGTGAATCGGAAGGAAACTATGTTTGAGGTAGGTGATTTCATTTTTACACAAGCTTGAACCATAGAAAACTATGATTGTGACTTTCCAACGCATTATCCAGGGATGGTTGGTACTTAGCCCCCAACTTAAGAAGCTAGTGGCTCAACTTCAGCATGAAGTCCAGAGGCTGAAAGCATTGCCCCCCAAGCTTCAATTCGTCCAACAGCATAGGAGGATGAAAAGAATCTTCAAATACTATACGTAACAAAGTACTTGACTCAATCAAAGAGGGGGAAAATCTATTTCATTTTTTAACGAGCTTGAAACAGAAACAAAAACTATGCTCGCGAATCCAGGTTCAATCCCTAGACCTTTGTCTCATTTTTTAACGAGCTTGACACATGAGAAGAACTATGCTCGTGAGCTCTTGTTTCATTTTTTAATGAGGTTGCTACAGAGACGCAAAAACTATCCTCGCAGCGTGTTTCATTTTTTAATGAGCTTGAAATCAGAAAATCATGCTCAAAGATGGTTTCATTTTTTAATGAGCTTGAAATCAGAAAACCATGCTCAAAGTTGGTTTCATTTTTTAATGAGCTTGAAATTAGAAAAGCATGCTCAAGGCTGGTTTCATTTTTTAATGAGCTTGAAATCATAAAATCATGCTCATAACTCTCTTCTTGATCACGGCTTCCAAGAGGATAGTGCTCTGGAAGGATACCATGTCAAGGGACAAAACTTGGTCATGGCTTCCAAGAGATCTTCACTGGACGGAAGAACAACACTCTGGAAGGACATCATGTTGAGGGTCGTGACATGAGTAAGGAGATCAAGCTCTAAAGACCCTATCGAAGAGATCACCATGTCAACTACCAGATCTAAGTCATAAGAGACTGAGCTTACAGTAAGAGGCTCATCTTCATTAGCAGCTGAAGGCATGGGAGACAACGCCACATAATTGACCTGTGGCATGGGTGATACCGTCTGCATATAAGAATCATTTAGGGAGGTCATCCAGTCAGGACCGATGAATGAAAGTTGATCAATAGTCACAATTATTCCATCGTGAGGGAAATATATCACACAAAAAAGAGTGGACACAATAGCTTTCATTGCATAGACATAATCTCGCCTAAGGAGTAAAGCGAAATCCAAGGGGTCTTGGACTACCATAACGTCAATAAAGACATTTTTCCCACCCAAAGTTACTGGAAACTGAGGAAGGGTCCCTAAAGGTTGATTGGTTCTTCTATTAAAAGCTAACAGATTCTGCGTAACCGACGCAAGCTGAGGACAACCCAAAGCTTGCCAAGCAATAGAGGAAAAAATACTAACGGATGCACCTTCATCTATCAACGTATGAGGAACGTCCCGACCACAAACATGTATTGTAATCTGGAAAGGAATGTGAGAGGGAAGACAAGGTCCAGTTAGCACACCCTAATTAAAAAGTTTGGCCTCATTACTTGGAGGAGGTTCTACGAGAGGAGGAATGCTCCCCGGCACGGTAGATTCTGTATCAACGAGAAAAAAATGGGCAGTATCGAGTTTACTCTCTAGCGGGAGATAGGATCAAACGATGACGAGATCAAATCGACCACTTGGGTTTCATTCTCCAAGGGGAGAATGGGGTCGACGGGTGGAAAGGGATCGACCGATTGGGTTTCACTCTCTAACGGGAGAGTGGGATCGACTGAGGATGGGATTGGATCGACCACTTGGATTGCACTCTCTAGCAGGAGAGTGGGATTGACCAAGGATGGGATTGGATCAACCACTTTGTCAACTAGTTCAACTAAGGATGTGACCAGATTGACTACATGATCAACCAGACTGATCGGTGAAGGGTCTGGATCGATCATTCCATCAACTATAGGTGGGTCGAGAGTAAGCTTGCGACAAGCAGCTGGAAGTTGGGGCTGTGAAACAATCATGTCTTCCAATAATTTCGAGGCTTCATCCATACGAGGGCAAAGGTGAGTTAGATGACTCCCTTCTCATAACATACACGGGAACTTGACTCTACTTTTCTTCTTCCCAATAGTATCTTGACTAGTTGACAGGAGGTCATCAACACGTTGTTCAGAGGTTGACGACATGGGTTGGCAAGGTTGTGTAGACCATGCTTCTATAACCTTGGATAGACCAGGGCAATCCTTAAGAAGATGGCTACCCTTACAAAGCCTGTAAGGGTACTTGGGCTTACGGGTTGTTTGGATGCTCTTGGCATCATCAACACTCCCAACACGATTAACAGTAACTGGTTTCTTTCCAACATGTCCGGTAGTTGTTGGAAGTTTGGACCCTTGTTTATTTTTCTTCTTCTTATTCTTTTGTTTCTTCTTCTTCTTATCCATCGAGATAATAGCTTTAGAGCTTTCACTCGGCGAAGAAGATGAAATGGAGAAAGACCTTGCAAGTGAAGAAGGTGAAGAAGATCTTACTGGTGAAGACGGTGAAGGATTAACATGAGGTTGATGCTCTTGGGGTGAAGTGCTTACAACTGAAGCACTAACTGCATTCGGGACTACCTGAGTGGAAAACAACCATACTGGTAATCCAATTGTGAGACCTGGAAGGCTCAAAGTAGCGATGTGAGGAGGACCAATGTTTACGTAAGAAGGAAAAACAAAAGGTTCCCCTGGAGCAGAGGTTCCTTCATTGGTCATTCCGAGAACTGACGCCATTAAAAACAAAAATCCAACCTAGAGTGCATTAGGGAAAACAAACAACACATGCTAAAAATCTAGCAAACAAGCAAGCAAACAAAAATTTCTCACAAAGAGAACACTAGTTGGTGATGAAATCCAACGTCGCGAGGACAAAGTAAGAAAGGGCTAAGATAGAGCGGGTGGAAAAGTTACATTGATGACCTACTTAACGGACTTACGCCTTGGTGCAAGCTCCCACACATAATCGTGGGTATACCCTCCAAGGAGCCCGAGTGAGTTTGGCCAACGTCGATTCCAGGTACCGTGAAGACTTTCCCCTCCACAGTCACCTCATGTAAATAACCTAAAGAGATAGGCCACTAAGGTTACCAACTACTACAGTGATGACTGGGGAACGGTCAACAGTCTGATCCACGCGCAAAGGTAGGGTATCTAGCTCGAAATCAACTTGAAAGGCTTTCACTCATCATTGTGGGTATACCTTCAAGCGACCCCCATAATACGCGCAATCTCTACACTAAGACCAACAAAGCAGGGTGAGTAAATCTGTCAATCTCAATGCAACCTCAGGTTTGACCCTTGTGTGAGAAGGGCTTCCCAGGACAAAATGTAGCAAGTGGATTTACCGCTCCCTAACTCAAGATTCTATGTGTGTTTATAGCTTTGGAAAGTTATATTTCACACTATTCCAAAGCCCTACAACTAATCTAATGTAGGTTTGCTACCAGAAAATATAAAAAACGTTTAATCAATTTTTATAAGCGCTTTATTTTAAGGTTGTTGTTACTCAAAAAGGAAAATGGCATGGACAATATGGTGTTTTGACCGACTCGAAAGTTATGCAAAGAGATGAAGATGCAAACTTTTCATTTCGATGAAAGCTATGTTACGAGAAGGAGAAAACATTTATCATTCCCAGATGCACAATGTCCCAAAATTTATTAAACTCATCAATATCAAGATTCTCAAGAAATGAGAAAAATAGACTGTACACCAATACATGATTCATGCCCTATTAGGTATGTGTTATATTCTTTACATGTGTGTGTGTGTGGGTGTGTCAGATACGACAACTGCGTATGACGATCCATTCACCTAGAGCTCTTTCGTGTGCACCAGGCGCTTTCCTAGGGGGGTCCCAGGGGGGGCAGGTATGCCCCCCCCTGGTTACGCGCAGCGTTCGGGGCATCGCCCCGAATTTTTTTTTTGGGCAGTTTTTGCTATTTTTAGCGGATTTTGCTATTTTTAGCTGATTTGTAAATTAATCCCGGATTAAGGGATTAGGGTTTTGGTATCTACGGAATACCTAAAAACATTGTATATATTGTATGGTGAATGGTGAAATTCGAGATAATGAAAATAAGAAAGGTTTTCTCGGTTGAGGGTTTCCGGTAAAAATCTCTGTGTACTCTGTGTATGAGCCATTGATTAATTTCTATATTGCTTAAGAATCTATATGCATTGCTTTACTTCACAGGTTTAAAACTTACATGCCCCCCCCTCGGCCATGAGGGGGAATTTTTTTTTAAGAATTTAAGACCAAAAATCATGCAATTTTGCTACTTCAAATGCAAGGATGCCCCCAATCTAATATAAAGCAAGAAATCATTTTTTTTTGTTTCAAAAGTAGCTAAAAGCAATAGCAAATCTCTATAAAACAAAGCAACCCAAACAAATTTTTTCTTTTAACACAAACTATTCAATAAAAGAAAAAGTTATTTCACCAAACAATTATAAAGAAAAAATAATGCTTTGTAACTGAAAGACACTCAAAGCAAGAGACCAAATCTTTCAAAAGAAAACAAAGCAAAGATGGCTAAAAGCAGCTAAAAAATTGTCAAGCAGACTACAAACAGATCATAATCAAACCCAACAATTCACCCCAAAACCAAATCCAAGATCTCGGTAAGGAAAAACAATCAAAAATAAAAAAAAATCACAATCATCGCAGGCTGTCACACTAACACAGTGCGGAACTCCCTGATTTCCACAGGCCAAAGAACCAATACAGTGCGGAAATTCTAGGTTTCCGTAGGCTAGATATGGGTAGGATGCGGAAATTTTGCACTAGTCTAAATAGGCAGGGTGCGGAAATCAAATAAAAAATGGAAAAAATAAAAAGTATGAAGGTTTTCCAATGAATTTAAATAGTCAAAGAGTCAAGCTGGATCTTCTAGTGACTCGGAAAAAATAGAACCCAAGGAATCAAAACAAGAAAGCAAGACAAACTAGGAAAACAATTCGTTCCCCAGTGGAGTCGCCAACTTTGTTATCGGGCTAATTATTAAGTGCGGACACAAATCAATCCCCCTAGCTTCACAACTAGAACAAAAGAAGATAGTACACTACTCTTTCCTTAGATTTCAATTATCAAATGAGAAATGGATCTAGAACATACCTTTTAAATATCGAAGATCTGACTTCGCCAATGCAATCCAAGCTCCGTCACGAGGCTTATGGAGAAACATTTGCAAACAAACACAAGCCAATGAAGACAAGAATAACAGAGTCTATTTGATATGAAACTATGTACATGATCAATGAATCATACAATATGGACAAATAACATTCATATAGGAAAGAAAAGTGCATATGTATTAAAGAATGTGGAAGAAAGATAAAACTAGATGCCTTGATGTTGTCAGGTTCCTTCCAATAGTTCCTTGCTTTCCACACACTTCTAATCCATGAATTCTGAGACTGTAGATCTGATAGCTACTCACAATCTAGCTTGGCAAAGCAAAGCTCAAAGCCAACATACAAGCTCCAAAAAATCCAAGCTGCAAAATTCAATAACAAGCCAATCTAACTTTCTCCATGAGAGCTCCTCTCCTTTTATAAGTTGAAGAGGATAAGGTGAGGAGGTTAGGATGATCCCACTAAATCATGAAAGCGAGTAAGATCCAAACCGTTCAGAGACCACCTCACCATAGAAGCTTCTCCTTCTAAAAGCATCGAGAAAACGCTCATTTTTTCCCATGTACATGAATTTTCGCACCCTAGCTATAGTGCAGCGTGCGGAAACTTCGCAACCTAGCTTTAGTACAACCTACAAAAATTAGGCATTTCCGCACCCTGTGTATAGAGCAGTCTGTGAAAATCCTCTTTAATAGGGTTTTTACAAAGGAAAATACAACTTCTTCTCGCAGTAAAATTTCTTCTCCCTTCTTTCTTTAGGAATTCAAGCCACTGACCCCTCTGAAGGCAACATATAGGTTTACATCATTAACGGTCATAGGGATGACAAAAATAACGTGTAACACCTGCGAGGAGACCTAAACTTCCCTTTGGGGGAAGCATAAAGTTGGGGACCAACAACCCACCCAGAGAGTCAAGCAGGGTTTTTCAGCCATCTGTTGACCTCTAACAGACTTATTGGCGTGCCCCCCCCTAAAATTGTTACCCACATGGAGGAATATGAGGGCAGGGGAAGCCCATGTTGCAAAGATAATATATCGTTTCTTGATTTTTGAACCTGTAGCAATGCTTCCTTTTCAATTTCGTCAATGGATTGGAAGCAGAGGTGAATCAAATCATTCCCCTGTCTGGCTCGAACTGGAAGGAACTCCCGATAAACCGACATCCCCTTTCAAATTCAATTCCTCTTGGATAAATGATGAAAGCTTTCAATAACTGCTCAGGACAAATTAGATCAACTTAAGAGATACAGAGGACACTCCAGTTGACATCCAATTCGCTTCAAATCTCAAAAATTTTAAAAAACTGGTTATTCGTTGGGCAAAAGCAAAACATAATACAGAGGAACAAGAACTACAAAATTTTAAGGAACAACTCAGACTTTTCCAAGAAGACCGAGAGGCAGCGTTTCTTTCAGATGAAGCTCGTGAAAATTTAAAAACTTTAGACGCAAGATGAAGAATCTTGCTCACGAAACAAGAGAATTCGTGGAGATTGAAAAGCATAGTTAAATGGCTAGAAAAAGGGGATGAAAACACAAAATTCTTTCAAGCATATGCAAAAGGAAGGAAAGCAGAAAACACTATTTGGAGCTTAAAGGATCAGGAGGGCAGACCTTGTACAAATTTTGAAGGGATAGCAAACTTGGGTAAAAACCATTTTCAGACCCTTTTCAAAGCGGACATGAACATACATATCGCATAAATAATAAAGGTGGCTTTATACCTCCCAAGCTATGTGAATGAGCAAGGGAATCAAGCTTTGTTTTTCGAAGTCACAGAAGATGAGTTAAAAGAAACCCAACAAAGCTTCCAGAAGGACAAAAGCCTAGGACTAGACGGGTGGACAATTGAATTCTTCAGGGGATTTTATGATCTCATTGGCATAGATCTGCTAAAGGTAATCGAGGAATCTCGAACTAATGGTAGAATCCATGGGCATTTCAATTCCACTTTTATAGCCCTCATCCCAAAGGTAAATGATCCATATACCTTTGATGATTTCAGGACAATCTCCCTTTGTAACTGTATTTACAATATTCTTGCCAAAATCATTGCCCACAGGCTAAAACCCTTACTTTCAAAAGCCATCTTCAAGGAACAATTCAGTTTTCTAGAAGGGAGACAAATTCATGAGGCAATAGGGGTTGCACAAGAAGGCCTTCATAGTCTAAATACCACAAGATATAAAGGAGCAATCCTAAAGATCGACCTTTCAAAGTCTTTTGATAGAGTAAATTGGGCTTATATTCGTCTTCTGCTCACCCACCTAGGATTTCAAGTTCCATTTATAAAATGGGTAATGGCTTGCATTTTCTTTGTTTCTTTTGGAGTACTCATCAATGGGGAAGCCTCCACCTTCTTCAAATCTGAAAGAGGACTGCAACAAGGATATCCTTTTTCACCCCTTTTCTTCCTTCTAGTAGCTAAGGGTCTGAGAAAAGCTCTCGATGCAACAACCAGATCAAGGACTTTTCAGGGAATTTCAGTTACAACAGGGTTGAGAATCATGTTAGAATATATAAGATGGTGTGCTCGTTTTACCACGACGATACCCTCGTCTCCCAACCACAGGCCGAAGCCTCCCTCCGAGCACCTTAACCTTGACCTGAGAATTCCTCCGGAAGCAAACCCTAGGCTAGATAGCCAAACAAAGAGCAACGCATCTCTCCCCAAGGATAGCGCATCACAAAAAGCTGACCAAATAGTCCAAACCCTAGCCAAGAGATATCCAAGCCAAATACTAAAACTTGTTGCTGCTGCAGCTGCAGCTGCAACCCTCCTCCAAACCTGCGCACCAGTTGCAACTGCAGTGCACACCAACTGGGAAAACTGCAGTCCTGAGATATAACAAATGAGAAACTGGCGCCCTGTATTTATAGTAATCCTGCCAGTTTGTTGGGGCCGACTTCTCCTTCTGGGTAGGTGTTTGTTCAGTATATTATTATTAATTATGGCCGACTTCTTCTCTTGGAGGCTAATAGCCTAATATAAATTATTTTCTTGAGCCGACAAGGCTTCTAGGGTTATTAGCCAATTCATTAGGGTTTCTCTTGCTTCCCGGAGTCTTCTATTCTCGTCAGGTTCACATGTAGAGGTAAATACCTTCCGTAGCTACCATAATATTAACACTCCCTCCTAGCTAGAGAGGTATTTACAGGTAATGGACTTGAGCACAAAACATACCATTTACCCGGTAGCATCAATATAGTCATCTAGACTATTTCATGACTAGATCATGAGCATCACCA
>ML781171.1:405843-423853 GCA_009831015.1 Picea engelmannii | reverse complement strand
CCTCTGCATATTAATTTTCACAAGAAATTTGCGCTCGGGTTTTGGATTTCCAAGTTTGCACAGTCGTAAGGGACTTGTATTTGCATGTTAGCCTTTCCTTCTTTCTTTTTCAGACCTGTATCTTCATGCCTGTGTCTAAGTCTGATTACTGCTGCCTTCCTTAGCCATTGAAATCACAAGCCTGTAAATAGCTTATCCTCTGCGTATGCATTGCACTACCCAAGGCGCTGCCTAAACCCTCTCTGCCTTCCTTGTTTCCTTTCATATTAGAGGTTAGCGTTGTTACTCAATTGCAAAGAACCAATTTCAGATTACCCCCCTCACTGTCCACACTCTCGAATACCTATATAAGCCTAGGGGTGTAATTTCCAAAGTCGAGCTTGACCTACTAATTACCAGTCTGTTTAAAAAGGGGTCAACCTTGTACATTTGAAGCCTGTTAAAGCTTCCTTGGTCATTACCATCCCTTAATCCTTTTAAAAGCCCTCATTCTGAGCCATGGAGACTCCTCAATCGAGGAATACACACAAAGGTGGCAAGGTGGTTAGGACAAAACCGGTGGAGATGCATCTTTTTGATACAGAGCCCATGGCAAGAGAGGTCTTTCTAAGAGTAGGGTGCCTCTCTTTCTGTCAGAACATGTAGAGAGGCCATCCAAAGGTAGCAAGATAGTTTGCATTATATTTTGATGGCAGGAAAACTAAGGTCGAGGATTTGGAGTTTGAGGTGACTGAAGCCTCTATCTCAGCTGCAACAGGGATCCCCATTACAGGTGAAAAGTGGTTCAAAGCCATGGCTTAGAGCTCAACCTATGCAAAAGATCTCTTTAAACTTGGATATCAAGTCAATGATTTGTCTAAAAGTATGCCAAGGAGTCAATTGATTGAACAATTTGATAGATTATTGAAGATCATACAGAGATATTTTAGTTGTGAAGGGAGATTTAACACTTTGTACCAGTACCATATAAGGTTATTGCTACATTTTACTGGTAAGGTTGAGATGAATATTCCCTATTACTTGTTGAGGAGTATGGGTAAGATGTCAAACATAATACAAGCCAAATCTAAAGATGTGGATTATAGCCTTTTCCACTATGGATTAATCAAAATGCTAGTCTATGAGGAATTGGGTAAGAAAGAGATTTCATGAGATCATTTTGTTGTTACCTCTCATTTCAAGTTGGATCTAGAACCAACTCCTCAATCACAGAAGGCAAGTCCTTTGTCACCCACTAGTGCTACTAAAGTAGGGACCAGTAGGAAGAGAAAGGACAGAGCCCCTGTTCAAGTTGCAGAGATCAGCAAGCAGGTCATAGAAGCTGAGGAGGAAGTTTGTCCTTCTCCACAAAGAGATTTTTCACCACCTCCTCCACCAGGGTTAGAAGAGGTTCCTTCTTCTACCAAAGTTACATCCAAGAGAGGGAAGAAGCTTATCTTTCCCTCTTCTCCTCCAATAGTCGAAATCAAGGGTAAAAGACCTTTCACAAGGTCATCAATTCCTAAGGAGGTTTTCAAAGAGCAGTCTTTACCAGAAACCCCTATTCAAAAGAAGAAGGGTAAAGGCATTGAAAATCCTATGGAAGAAAAACAAGAAGCCCCTGTACAGAAAGGTAAAGGTAAAGGTATTAAAATACCTTTCGAGAGAAAAGATGAAACCTCTGTGAAAGACTTTGAGGAGCTTGTGATAAGAAATGAAGAAACCCTTGTGCAGAGGAAGAAGAATAAAAGTAAACCCATCAAGGAACCTGATGAGGTGGACAAGACACTTCCCATGCAGGAGGAAGAGGAGTCTGAGAAAAATCCTATTTGAGACTGTGCATGCCACTGTTCCTCCTGACAGTCAGACCTATAAAAGACTTATCAAGCAACTTAGAGATGCAAGAAAAGAAATAGCTCGTCTTAAAGCAGAAGATAAGGTCCATTTGGCTCAGATGAAAGAGCTCATGGATGGCTACAGTCACGCCCTTGACTTGGCAAGGTTTGTAGCAAGAAAGGCCCAACCCCTTCATAGACAGTTAAAGAATCTTTACAGGCAAAATAGAGGCTTTCAGTCTCAGAACATGAAGCTAAAGGCAGAGCTAAAGCACTTTCAAGATGAGGTAGCCCAAAGAAATTTACATGTGTTGGTTGAAGCTGCCATTGACGATGACAAACCAACAACTAAGGAGATCACATCTACACCGAAGAAGCCTGTCAATGCTAAGAAGAAGAAGTTTGCTATGTCAATTGAAGATCCTCTTTCTACTAGAAAGAGTGTGAGGTTAAGTGTCAAAATGACAAAATAGCTGGTAAAGGTGAGCTCCATTTTTTAGGATCGTTCCTTTATGGGAGAGTTAACTGTTATGCAAATATCATCTCTGCCATCTATATAGGCTGCTAAGCATTTAACTATCTGGGTTTTTTGCTAAGTGCTAGTTTCCCCAGTGGTAAAAGGAACTACTTATTGTACAGTCAAGGCACTTAATTAAAATAGGTTTTGTCATCATGAAAGACTACAAA
This sequence comes from Picea engelmannii, assembly GCA_009831015.1. NCBI lineage: Eukaryota > Viridiplantae > Streptophyta > Pinopsida > Pinales > Pinaceae > Picea > Picea engelmannii. The sequence continues at coordinate 421,352 of ML781171.1, read as the reverse complement.
TTGCTCTGCACACATTCAAGATTGAAGGCGCTGCATTTTTTTGGTAATGCTACCCAAAATTGCACATAGACACAATGTAAGTTGCGCTACCTAATGGCACTACCTAATATTGGGCAGAAAACAGATTTGACACACAAGCGCAACGTAAGTGGCACTACCTAATATTTCACAGAGGGAAAAAGTTGGCACACATGCGCAACACAGGGGCACTACCTAATATTTCACAGAGGGAAAAATTTGGCACACGGGCGCAACATAGGGGCACTACCTACATGCTCTACCTAATTTTTCACAGAAGGCAAAGGCTAGCACACATATGCAGCACGATGGTGCTACCTTTTCTCCTTGTAGTGCACTACCCAGATTTTCTACCCAAGGAAGCTGCCAACAAACACCAAGGATCTAGGAGGACCAAGCTAACCACTTTGGGATAAATTAATGATGGAGAAGGTTGTGGAAACATCAGCTGGCATCAAGAAGACAACCACATGCTTTGAAAGACACATGGAAAACAAGGAGCTGCCCAACAAAGGGGAATCAAATTAGTTTGAAGTTCGGTTGGATTAGTCACCAACATTTTCCTGTTTTATAGCATAGGTGGATAGATAAGTTGTTAGATCAAATAAATGTTTAGAGTTTTTCAAGGGAAGAAGTCCAGCTTGTACCTCCAGCTGTTGCCTCCCTTTTTGTTATAAATAGATAGATCATTTGATTTAGTAGGTTCGAATGGTTGAGCAAGGCTCCCTTATACTGTAAAATTTTGATGAAGTAACTGTGATCTAGTGATATATTGGACTTAAGACTTTTTGACTAATAGAAATCAACTTCTCTTTCAGCTTATTTGCTTCTGATGCTAAATGTTCATGATTTGAATGATTCACATGAATGATTGTGGTGATGTTATGCTGGATGTTTGATCATTATGTTATCATGATGTTTATTAAGCTTCCTTAGTTTCTCAATTCAAGAAGATCTTGTGTTAAGAAACTTTCCTCCTTAGGCTTTTGTGAACCTGATGTTTACAACAGCCCCTACACTTCTCTCATTCAAGTCTTCCCTCTATTCATACTTACTCCCAAACTACTGATTGAAGTTAGCCAAGACCTTAATTGCTGGTGCATGCTAGCCCTGTTATCTGAGTTAGAACATCATCATTTGAGTCCTTTTCCATTTGACCCTTTAAGCACCCTTACATTCACTTATAACTTGATGGGTATTGGGCTTGCCTTCCATGCAATCTGAAGGTGACTCCTAGTGGTAACAACTGGTTTGCTATGTCGATATTATGGCCACACTAGAGCATCACTGCTACTAATAACAGTCTCTGTAGGTTGTCCACTCTCGGGCTTTAAGAACTCCTACAAAAGGAATACTTGACTTTATCAGATCATATTAAAAATATAAAACTAAAAATAATAAATGAATATATCTCATAGTTGATAAAATTATGTAAAGATGCCACTTACCCCATAAGAAAGTATTTGAGCTTTCAACTCATTAATTCTTGCGTTGATATACTCCGTCACGGGTCTTCTACTAATCAAACCAAGTAATTCTATGTTTTCCCTTTTCAGGGCCTTCCTAACAGTTTCCATTAGGTTTGTCAAATAAAATATTTCTTCCACAAACACCTCATCATCCACATCGAGTGTGGACTACAAACATCAAACAATAAAATTAAGGAAATTAATTTTAACATTAAATAAATTTAGTTATTGTAAACATATTTAGTTACTATTAACATTTACCTTATGCAGCACAACGAGTGACTTTCCACGGTCACCCTGGACAAATATAGTTGCAAGTGACTTTCCATGGTCACCCCTAATGGATGTAGCTGCACGTGACTTTCCACGATCACCCTGGACAATAAATTAATCAATGAAATTTATGAAAATAATTGTAACATTAAATTTTTTTTGATATTGTAATCATATTAACAACCATTATATAATAAAAAAAATTGTTATTACATTGAAGTTTATCTGTTCGGAGTTGCCTCCAGACTGTGCATGCATTCGGGCATGATCACTCCGCCACAATACAAGAAGCAAGACAATTAATGCAAACGGTTCAGTTAAATGGTATATAAGATAATTAATGCAAAAAAATAAATAATAAGAGTGATTGATCAAAGGTTTAGTTAAATGGTATATAAGATATTTACCCCCATAGTAGCATCCCCTCCATCTATTCGATTCAAATTGTAATCGATCAACAACTCTTCACTTGCAACTATTGATTTTGTTGCACATATGAATATACAATTTCCTTCACGCCCCTCGAATATGCAATTTAGTTGCTTAGTTGTTGTCCCTGGTCGTGTACTATTTATAAAGCCCACAATGTTTTTTGAAGCTTTTGGCCTTCCATCAATATACATAGTTGCCCCTTTCTTTTGATTGTTGTCTACTAGTTGTATGTAATTTGTAGCAACTTCGTATCTCTACATACTTTGCGTATATCAAACCAACATCAACCAATGATTGTATTTGTAGCATAGTCCAACATACTCCATCAATTCAGTTACAGTGCCATATTTGACCTTTATGCCATCCATGGAAAATAGCCCCAATCCATGTATGGACGATGGAGCAATGCGATACATCCTCCCATTGATGAATAAATTCGTGTCCAATTGAGGTAGATCCTTAGGTACCCATCATTGCACTAGATGTCTATACCTCAAGGGAAACTTAATGTCACCTATGCTCTCATCATCATAATCACATGACCCTCCTTCGACAATAAAAAAATTCATGTGTCTACGAAATATTCTCCTTACCTTTTCAGTTCTAGTTGATCTAGAACTGTTAGATCTAGTACAATATGTCTCACTTTCAACCTCTCCTAGTATATCTTGATCCTCAGTCGAGGAAGATAGATCTAACATGTATCTATTTGGTGGTACCTACACTCAATAAAACGAGAAGATAAGTTAGCAAGCTAAGTATTTTGGAAGAGATGAGGATTGTTTACTTGAAAGTCATGAAATGTGAACTGCATTCAACAAGCATTGTTTAATTAGATATGAAAATAAATAAATATGAGCATCAAATCAAGCATGGTGTATAGAAATTTTATGCAGCCTACTGCTGATGTTTAGATTCAGACTTAATACTTGCCTCCAAGCCCACCAATTTTTATGTTGGAGGTTTCTTCTTCAACCAACTCTTCGAGTAGTTCTAGTCTACTCCAGATTTTGAAGGATAACAAAGGTCGGATTCAAGTTTTAATCATATGAAACTCCAAGTAGTATTTGACGACATGCTTAGAATCCAGTTAACTTTTCAACAACATCCAACCTTGGGCCAACATCATCTCACATCAAATGATTTTCCTCCAATTTTTCCAGGGTAAGGGTAATGGCAAGTGAATTTTGCATTTTTCGCTATGATGACTTAAGAATTGGTCTCCATACAGTTGTTCATGGTAGGTGCTATCCCACATCTCTATGTGGATTATACAAGGGATATATTTGAAGAGCTCCCCAGGGTTTACTATCCCAATTGGTTTACTAGGAAGAGCTCCCCAGGGTTTACTATCCCAATTGGCCTACTAGGAAGAGCTCCCACATTAAATGTATAGATCCCTTTCCAACTTGTCAACACACTATGTTTGATGTAGAGTGTTCTGGGTGTTGAAGATTGGGTAGATTAATAAGATATTCTTATTGTATTTGTAATGACAAAACCCTAAAAGACATTATTATATTGTATTTGTAAAATTTGGCTTGGTTAAAACCTTGGCAAAAAGTCAATTGTAAATTATAAGGGTAAATTGTCAAGTCGGCCCTAACTTATTTAAGGGGACAGTCCAATGCGTATTTATAAGGAGGCTAGATGCCTCATTTGGATATATATACAACACAAGCTCTCAAGCTAAAGTTATAGTGCACAAGTTTGAGGAGGATACGCAGTAGCAAGGAGAAGACATTTAGGTGACCTATCTTGGTCTAGTGGTGCGCTACCCTGGTGTGGTTAATATGTTATGGTTTATCTTCTGTTATGGTGAGATATCTCCTAGAGAGACATTGTACTTGTTGAAGAATCTATACTAAAGAAGTTTTGTTGGGTTTTCTCCCCCAAGAGGGTTTCCCAGGATAAATATTGTGTAATGTTGTGGATGTCTTTCTTTCAATGATGCTTAATGTTATAATTATTGTTTTAATGCTATGAAGTTAAAGAATACATAACATCTTAACTTCTATAGGAGAAATTTAGCACTAGGGATCCAACAAGAGGCCACAACATAGAGTTGGTCCAACTCATCCCAAAAGGTAGAAACCAAGAGGCCACAACATAGAGTTGGTCCAACTCATCCCAAAAGGTAGAAGCCAAGAGGCCATAACATAGAGTTGGTCCAACTCATCCAAAGAGGCCACAACATAGAGTTGGTCCAATTATTGTAATATAGGATACACTTTAGGATTCAATTATTGTAGATAATTATCTTGTACATCAATATCTCTTTCATTAATTTACCCAAGTGGTATTACTTCTTCCTTTAGGTATACCATCTTATTTATGCTCAAACTAGGTGGACTAATTCTATATAAATGTGTGGGAAAAGTATTCATAGATTAATTTGTCCCATTACAGAAGGATTGATAAGAGGGTATGCCATTCTGTTTGTTCCTTGTTTGGATGTTAAGTTCATTTTCTATTGCGCAATCCTTGAATATAGTATGTTGGTTGTAGAAAATCTCTTGTACAATACTAGTTAATTGGGCATGGTTGGAGAGAGTCCAATTTATCATGCTCCAAGATCGAAAAATAGTATATGATTGACATGGAAACTCCACTATGTTCTCAAAGATGATTGTGTCCAATGCTGAAGATACTTCTACAGATTTCAACTCATTGGAAATTCCACATTCCTACCATAAAGTTGAAACAAACTCAATTTGATTGCACATCCTTACATTATTCACCCTCAAGGTGGGATTTATTTTCAAGGTAAGAATTTAAGCTCCAACCTTTGTATTTTCTTGAAAATAGTTGAGAGAAAGATTTATGTTTCACTCAAATCAGATTCCATAGCACTCAACTTTAGTGGGATTAGTTGAATACCCATTGAATCATTTTAGAAGAGGTTTCATTCATAATCTGTCCTTCTCTCTAAGTCTCCCACTAAAACTTGTAACATATCTTCCCAATATAGCTACCATTCAATGTGATTCTATCAACCCCAAGGTAGAAACAATATATGAATCTTTAATTGTGCCTAATCTACATTTGCATAGAAAATATATGGAAGCATAAGTTGCACAATTGCATAAGTAAGCTCAATATCAAGTTGCATAGTTGCATAAGTAAGTTCAATATCAAGTTGCATAAGTTGCATAAAGTTGCATAAAGTTAAATTCATTTAAATGTTATACCTTGTAGAGAAATTCATAAAATCACCATCAAGGAGAAGTTCCCTATTCCATTCATTGATGAGATATTAGATGAAATGGCGTTGTGTTCATTGGTAAGCTCAATATCAAGTTATAATATCATCAAAGTCTTGTTGCATAAGTTGCATAGTTGCATAAAGTTGCATAAGTTGCACACGTTGCATAGTTGCATAAGTTGCACAGGTTGCATAGTTGCATAAGTTGCATAGTAGCATAAGTAAGCTCAATATCGAGTTGCATAAGTTGTATAGTTGCATAGTTGCATAAAGTTGCATAAGTTTCATAGTTGCATAAGTAAGATCAATACCAAGTTGTTCAAGTTGCATAGTTGCATAGTTGCTCAAGTTGCATAGTTGCATGTTCTAGGGACCTATTTATTTCTAGGTTATCCTCTCCCATTTAGTGATTTAAATGGATATGACGATGGATTAGGTGTCTTGGGGTATTGTAGGATTGTAAATCCTTAGAGGTTGACAAGGGGGACACAATTCCCATTTTCTCTCATGCAATGTTGGTGAAGGGCATCCTTGAACTTCAACCTTCTTGAACCATATGTTAGTGGAGCCTTAGGCGTGCATGAAATCATCAAAATTATATCTAAAATAGGATACAACACCCACTCAATCATCCAAATCATTTTATAATGAATAAATTACACAAAACCCAACACAATTATATTAATCATGGTCAATAGAGGTCTCATAGAGTACAAGATGATCAAAATATCTTAAAAATGGGCCTCATGATACTACAATTGGGAGGCCCGTCATCACCTCCCAACTTAATTTTTTTCACACCCTTGTGAAAACAAAAATGATGATGTAGCTAATGCTACTTCCTCTCTTACTAATTAACCACTGCTAATATCTACAATCCTGCTTCAAATCATATACCACAAATTGGCTAGTGTCACCCTTGCCATGGTACCTAGGAACTTTTTACACCTTTTTCCAGTCTTCCCTTTCCTTATCTTCATCCAAGAATACTATTGTTGTAGGGTACAAAAGGAGAGGGGGGCCGAACCTAAGCTATATCTAATTGATATTGACCATCCTCAATGAATTCTTGCACAATTGGTCCCTAAACATGGAGGCTTGCAAGTTACTAGGGAAATGAGGATCAACCCTCTTGAGGTAATGTGGGAATGAATTCCACCTTCTTTAGTGGGAATAGGGAGCATATTTATGTTTGATCCAAGAAAGGAACATTGGATGGTTGTTAAAATAGTATTATGGTATGTAGAATGAACCAACGTCTATGTCTTAGTCATCAAGATCAAGGTAATTATAGGTTTGACTTACATGGGTTTGTCGACGAAGATTGGGTTGGAGATCTGGACAAGAAAATGTCCACAAGTGCAAATGTATTTTATTTGTTCCAATGAGTAGTGAGGTTGATGAGTAAGACACAAACCATCATTGCCTCTTCTAGTTCAAAGGCGCGATATGTTGTTGCAACAAAATTTATCAAAGACACATTTTGGTTATTGAGATTATGAAACAATCTTGCTATCAAATAGGCTAGTTTGGAAATCGAATGTGAAAGCCAAAGCACCATTGTAATGACTAAGAAGCCAAATTATAGTTCTAAGCATAAGCATATTGATGCAGACTACCACATTGTGAGGGAAATAGCGAAAGTAGGTGTAATGAAATTGATAAAGTGTAGATCAAATATAATGCAACATAAGAACTAACAAGGAAATCAATGGAGTGAAGTTTGTCTTGTGTAAAGACATGCCTGAAATTTAAACTTATTCAATGTGATCTTCTCAATAAATTTAGAGAGTAATCTACATGCAAAATTTTACCTATCAATGCCATTTTATCCCATCTTATGATATTTCCATTCCCCTTAATTTGTCTATCCAATTGCAACTTATTCCACCACAAATATGCATGACTCTTCAATTTTGTACATGTAAATCTTACCTTTTTGATATCCTCAATCTGTTCAACACCCAAATAATTTCTCCATCTCCCCTATCTAGTCAATCATTTCTTCAAGGTTCAAGCTTCCTCCATAAATAGGGGTTTAAAGTTTGGGTTTGCCTCAAAAACATGTTATGGATCTTATAATTCTTTCTTTTTGAGTGCACTCCTCTTCTAGTTCTTTTGTTGTGGCTTCATCGAATCCCTATAAATTTTCAAAAGTAAACTATCTAATCATATCCCTACAAATTTTATGTCAGCATATCCCTACATTTTTCAAACTAAACTATCGAATCATATTGTTGAAATACCTTTACTACCTCATGGTTGTTATATGCCCAAGAGGTTTCTTATATAGTCTCCCTCTTGTCGAAGCCACCCCCCATATTTCACTTTGATGCTAATTATGTGTAGTATGTAGGGTTGTATACAGATAAAGGTTCACTAGCCTAGAATATAATTACAATAGGGGATATCAAAAGAGAGGTATATTAAACCCCCTTAGTTTCCCGATGTGAAGGGGATATTAAAAAAACAGGAAGTTTGGGATGAAAAAACAATAATCGAAGGCATAAGAAATAGGCTTTTGAAATTTCGATTTTTAGAAATAGAGAAATGTAGGGGTTGGAAGGTATTATCCTAGGTTTCGATTTTTTGTGATTTTGGAGTGCTAGGATATCCCTCTTATAGTAATGATGTTTACCTTCAGTTTCATAAATGGAACAAATCATAAAAACTATAGGATTCTTAGATAGGTAGGGTTATAGCTTCCAATATAGGCCAGCTCAAAATAATTCTAGGAACCGCACGGAGCGATGAAACCCCCTTGGGAGGGAGAGAACCACACAGACTCTGAAATGAAACAAAGGTTTTGTTTCGGAGTTTCGCAGATCGGGAAATCCAAAGGAAAGAGGTTCAAACTCGCGATATGCGAGATCACGAAAAGATCTGGACCGTCAGATCACCAAGGATTGTGTACTGTTGATCAAGCATGAAGAAGGCTCATGAAGTGGCGAAATCACAATAAGATCTGGGCCATCAGATCTGGAGTAATTACGAAGGACCAACAACCGTTAGATATGGTGAAGCTGTAAGGCGGATAAGACCAAGAGTCATCCAACTCTCCAAAAACTATGAAGGAATCCTGGCCATCCATCGAGGATAGCCGTGGACCATTGGATCCAGAGGACACATGTCGAAAAATCATCGTTTCACTGACTGGAAAGTCAAAGGAGAAAAGTGCTCATTTGAAGTGGTGAGTGGTCATATCTAGTGGTCACATGTGGTCACATTATCGAGAGCTAGAGAAGCCAATCCCTATTTCAGAGTTCGTGACATGGAGAGTTGAGAGGACTCATCACAGAACACCCGAGATGCGAAAGTGCGAAATGCGTTTTCGAATAAGGCTGTGGTCACAACCAGTGGTTATATCTGGGGAAGATAGAGGAAGGAGCTAGCGGTGTTAAGCCCCATCTCGGAGTCTCGACACTTGCAACTTGGAGCATCAAGACCCTTCATCATAGGAATCGCAATATGCGAGATCGCGATGAGATCTGGACCGTCGGATCATTAGAGATCTTGACCGTTGATCAGGATTGATAAAGTTGATAAGTTCATGAAACAAGAAGCACCTTTTGGCATAGCCTGTGGTCACCATTGGTGGTCACGTGAAGGGAAGAAGCTAACAGTGGTAAGGTCCACCTCAAAGTCTCAGCGATCTCAACTTGGAGCATCAAGACTATCCATCATAGGAATCGCGATATGCGAGATTGCGATGAGATCTGGATCATCAGATCACTGGAGATATCGATCGTTGATCAGGCTCGATGAAGTTTATAAGTTCTCGAAATATGAAGCGCCTTTTGGCGCAGCCTGTGGTCACAGCCGGTGGTCACGAGAGGGGAAGAAGCTAGCGGTGCTAAGCTCCATCTCGGAGTCTCGACGATCACGACTTAGAGTGTCAAGATCTTCTATCACATGAATGCCGAGATGCGAGATCACGAAATTAAAACTCTATTTAGTGCTCGGTCACAGCCAGTGGGCATATGAATTAAACACAAGACCCCATGAACTCCATCCAACAGTGTAGGTGAATTTAAGTATGATCGAACGACTAGTGTTGCTCTTCACAGTTAATCGATCACCATCCAACGGTGTTGGTGAATTTAAGTATGATCGAACGGCTAGTGCTGCTCTTCACAGTTAATCGATCAATGGTGATTCAGTTGCTGAAGTGGTCTTTGGAGGTTCACAGTGTAACTGCTAGAAACCACTGATGGTTTCTGCCAGAGGACTCGAAGAGACTTCTGTGTGATTACCAGAGGAGCTGAAGAGTCTCTAGGAATCTGCCATTGGAATGAAAATTGTTCATAGAGGCAATTGACAGATGGATCTAACTTCCAGAGAAGCTGAAGAGTTGCCATGATGAACATGTAGAGTACTCAACATGAGAGAGCATGCAAAAGCATGGTGGGACAACATGCACAAGGTGCACATAGACTATAAGTATGTAGAACAGAGAAGAGATGGGTGTTGTTGCTGTGAAGTGGGATAGACAAGTGAATAAGGAGGTAGAGCGCAACAGAAGAGATGCACAACAGAGGAATGGTGCATTAAATGGACATGGCATACAATGCATAAATCAAGAAGGACATAAAGCATATAGGAGTGTGCAGAAGACATTGATGCAGACAAAGCAATGCAGTGTAGCAGAGCAACGATGAGACTGGTAAGCCATTGAAGAACTTTATATCACTGTAATAAGTTTTAGTAACAAAGATTTATATTTCAGGGTGGAAGGGAGGTGCTAGGGAGGACGGTTGTCCTCAGTGGTTCAAGTGGGTGCTTGAATGCAGGGAGTTGTAGCTTCCATCTGGTTGCAGCCAGAGAAACCAGGGTGGCAGGGTGGTGCAAGGGAGAACTGTTGTTCTCTGTTTACAGGTTGGTGCCTGTATGATCAAAAGTTGGTGCTTCCATCCAGTTGGTGCTGGAACACTTGGGGAGTTGGTGCTTCCTTCTAGTTGGTGCTAGAGAAACATAGGGAGTTGGTGCTTCCTTCTAGTCAGTGCTAGAGGAACCAAAGAGTTGGTGCTCTCAGCAAGTAGCAGCTTGCAAAATAGAGGTTGCAACCTCATTATGAGTTGGTGCTCATATGTATGATAATGTACAGAATGTAAAGATTACTTATCATATAAAGAAGAAGAGGTTTTTACCCTCTATGGGTTTCCTCAGGAAATATCTGTCTCTGCGTATCTCATATGTGTGACTAACGCTGAATGTGTTATTACTTATTTCCCAACATTATTGTGATTGTCACTGAGTGCGTTGTAAAGAGTTTAAAATAAGCATAAATGTTCAAGCATGGTAACAACTGATTCACCCCCCCTCTCAGTTGTCTAACAGAGGACACATTGGTTATTTGCATCCCCATTGTAGTAGTTTTTCCTCACCCTCCCCTTGTGGATTGTGGCACCATTAAAGGGGGGGTTGTTGTAGAGGAAAAGATACCTACTACTAGAGGAGTATTGAATTTATCACTAGGTATCCCATGTATATTTTAAATTAATTATCTAGACTAGTTATCAATGGGATTCTTATGCTACCAACTAATAGGAATAATAATAACTCAATTCTAACTTTGTAGCATCCCTACTAGAGTAGGAAGTTGAACACATGACTGAACCTCCATTAACACTAATCCTAGTAGGAAACCATTTGTTGCAACACTAGATTGTACTCTAAAATCCCACCATGGAGCTATGGGGCAGGGACCTAATGGGGTAAATGAGATATGGGTGTTGGGAATTCAATTTTTATCTTGTAAATAATGAATATAGAGAGATTTCTAATAATGCAACATGAAATATTTCTAAGGAGGCTCAAGCCACAACCAATCACAGATTACACACATCATTCTTCACTAGCTCAAACTATGTCTACATCTGAGTTGGCTCAATATTATTCTTCATTGATAATTATGCTACAAGACATTCCATAGAATATGGTAAATTGATTCCCACACTATGAATTATTATACTGAAATAATTCACAAAAACTAAGATACCTATCTAGCAGCGAAGGAATTCAATTCAATGGATACTTCAATAGTGGGCTAGATGATTCATTGTTTGTTGGTTAGTGGGTTAGGAAGTTAGAGGGTTAGTGGCTAAGGGGATGAAGTTACCATCAAAAAACACACACATACCCTCTTGCATTCTTCACAATGCATATTAAAGAGATATATTTACTTCGACACTGTCTATTTCTAGTTGAAGTATCCTATTGTTTTAATATTTTCTATGCAATATTTATTAATGTGAAACAAATTCTAGCGGAGGGATTTGCCACAATAATTATAATGTGTAATAATTCACATGGTTAAAAACCATAGGTAAGAGTGTTGGAAAATGTTTAACATGTAGCGTATGCTTGTCATTGATGGCAAGTATAGCAGTGAGGATGGCATGAGTACAAGAAGAATGTAACAAACAAGCATCAGAAGTATTTTAGGAAGACACTCCATAGCAAGCTCGATAAGTTCCGAAGAGATGGTGCAGAGGATTGTTGGCAGGTTTAACAGGCAAAGTGAGCTTGTCATTGGTGGTAGGATCAGAGTGTGCATCGATGGAAAAACAACAACAAAGTAAGCTCAAGAGGGATTAGCGCAGAGTTGCATGCAGTGCCTAGGTGTGCACCAGGGACGAGGTTAACTCATTGCCAAAGCTCAAGAGAGATAGCATACTTAGGATCTCAGGTGGATCAAAGGTCGAGGCCTTTGACACTTAGAAATTCTTCTAAGTAAGGAGGATGCGTAAGCTCAGGCAGAGAAGCACATTGATCGTTGGATCCCATTCAGAATTCCCGATGACCGTCATATCTGAATCCAGACAGGAGAAGCATAAAGATGGAGGACAGATCTCTGGTGTTAGATCTGAGCGCAGGGTCCGACCATCATTGGATCAAGGAGAACCTGCACATTCATTAAAGTGCAAGAAGTGGCGAAATCGCGAAGGTGGACAAAATCGCGAAGTGGTGAAATCGCGAGAAGATCTGGGCCATAGGGTATCTACGAAGGCTCAATAGCCGTTGGATATGGTGAAGCTGTAAGGCGGATAAGTCCAAGAGTCATCCAACTCTCCAAAACTATGAAGGAATCCTGACCATCCATCGGAGACAGTCGTGGACCATTGATCAAGAGGACGCGTGGCGAAAGATCAGAGCACCACAAAGCTCCATCTCGGAGCTTCGCCTATCGCGACTTGGAGTGATGAGAATATCCATCTAAGGATCAGCAAGATGCGAGATCACGAAAAGATCAGAACCATCAGATCACCAAGAAAGAGGACCGTTGATCTAAGCTCCATCTTGGAGTCTCGCCTATCGCAACTTAGAGTGACGAGAATCTCCATCTAAGGAACAATGAGATGTGAGATTGAAAAAAGATAAGGACCGTCAGATCACCAAGAACGTGTACTGTTGATCTGAGCTCCATCTCGGAGCTTCGCCTATTGCAAGTTGGAGTGACGAGAACCTCCATCTTAGGAACAACGATATGTGAAATCATGATTCAATCGCAGCTGTCAGATCAAGGTGTGATCTGGACCGTTGATCCGACTCCATTTCGGAGTTTCGCAAATCACGACTTGGAGAGGCAAGAAACATAACCACAAGAACGCCGAAATCGCGATATGAGAAATCACGATATGATCTGAGCTGTTGAATCAAGATCAGATCTGAACCATTGAATCATAGGACAAGTGGCAAGCGATTGGAATTTCACTGACTTGGAGTCAACGGAGCATGGTGTGGAAACTCGTGAAATATGAAGCGCCTTTTGGCACAGCCTATGGTCATCGCTGGTGGTCACGAGAAGGGAAGGAGTTAGTTCAGATAAGCTCCATTTCAAGGTTTTGGGGATCCCGACTTGGGGAGTCGAGATGCCTCATCTCCAGATTGACGAAATGCAAAATTGCGAAAGTGCTTTATGCATAAGCACGTGGTCTCAGCCGGTGGTCACACCATCGAAGAGCTGAAGAGAAGAGTACGTGCAGACAAGCTCCTTTTCGGCGTTTCGGGGATCGCGACTTGGAAAGTCGAGAAACTTCATAACGGAATTAACAAAAAGGCGAAATGTGAAATCGTGAAAAGCACGTTATGAACAAGCGCTTGGTCATAGCCCTGGTCATATAAATGAAGGAGCTAGCACAGAAAATCTCCATTTCGGAGTTTCGGAACTCGCGACATGAAGAGTCAAGATGCCTCATCACAGAATCTCCGAATTGCAAAAGTACGAAACGCATAAATCACGACAATATTCTTCAGAGCTAATCCAACAGTGCAGATTAAACTGAAGGAGATCAGAGGGATACTATTGCACATCACAGTGTAACTGCCAGAAACCACTGATGGTTTCTGTCAGAGGACTCGAAGACACTTCAGGGTGATTGACAGAGGAGATGAAGAGTCTTTGGGAATCTTCAGGAGGGATGAAGATGCTCGTGGAGGCGATTGACAGCTGGATGAGAATTGAAGCCTGTAACTGGAACAGAGAAGGTGAGCTCGACTGTCACAGAGAAGACGACGAGTCTCAACTGCCAGAGAGGCTGAGGAATCTCAACATAACATACAGTGATGCTGAACGAGTGGAAAAACAGCCAGAGAAGGTGAAGAGTCACGATGATGATCATACAGAGCACTCAAGTTGTGGAGGATATCGATGCAGTGTGAGTATGTAGAGGTATTGCATGCATTGCATGCACAAGGTGCACAAAAGATATAAATACACAGTACATAGATGAGATGTGGTAGCAGTTGTTGTTGGTGTAGCTGTGATTGTCGTTGTTGAAGGTGATTCATGTGTGAAGAAGGAGGAGAGTGCAACAACTGAATTGAACATAAGAGGAATTGTGGAGTGAATGGACATGGCGCACAAAGAATAAAGAGTAGAAGAATAGACAATGCAAGTCATGTGTGCAGGAAGGCAATGAGGCAGACAGAGCAACGAAATGCAGCAGAACAATGATGAGTCTGGTAAGCCACTGTTGAACATTATATCACTGTAATAAGTTTCAGTAGCAAAGATTTATATTTCAGGGTGGAAGGGAGGTGCTAGGGAGGACTGTTGTCCTCATAGGTTCAAGTGGTTCTTGAACACAGGGAGTTGTAGCTTCCATCTGGTTACAACCAGAGAAACCAGGGTGGCAGGGTGGTGCAAGGGAGAACTCTTGTTCTCTATTATACAGGTCGGTGTCTGTATGATTGGAAGTTGGTTCTTCCATCCAGTTGGTGCTGGAAACACTCAGGGAGTTGGTGCTTCCTTCTAGTTGGTGTTAGAGAAACTAGGGAGTTGGTGCTTCCTTCTAGTGGGTGCTAGAGAAAATAGAGAGTTGGTGCTCTTAGCAAGTAGCATCATGCAAAACTGAGGTTGTAGCCTCATTATGAGTTGGTGCTCATATGTATGATAATGTAAAGAATGTAACTATTACTTATCATATAAAGAAAAAGAGGTTTTTACCCTATATGGGTTTCCTCGGGAAATATCTGTCTTTATGTTTCTCATATATGTGACTGATGCTGAATGTGCCATTGTTTATTTCCCTGCATTATTGTGATCATCATTCAGTGTTTCTGCAAAGAGTNTTTTTATCTAAGGGTAGATCCTAGAGCTTAAACACGACAAGCCATGAAGGGACTTTAGTCACTAGGCCTCCTCTATTTGATGGAATGAATTTTTCCTTCTGGAAGGTTAGAATGAGAACATACCTAATGGCCTTAGGAGCTAATGTCTAGGATGTAGTAGAGACTGGATACATAAAGCCTGTTGTGCTAGCTTCCAAAGATGATAAGTTAGAATTTATCTTTAATGCGAAGGGAATGAATGCTATCTTGAATGGACTTGCAGAAGCCGAGTTTGTGAAGGTGATGCATCTTCAAACTGCTAAAGAAATGTGGGACAAATGCATTAACAGTTATGAAGGTAATGAGAAGGTGAAAGATGCCAAGCTTCAAACCTACAGAGTACAATTTGAAAAGCTTCAGATGAAAGAAGATGAAACCATTGGGAAGTATTTTTTGAGAGTTGAAGAACTAGTAAATGCAATGAAAGCACTTGGTGAAAAAATTGAGGAACCCTCTTTAGTTCAGAAAATTTTGAGATCTCTGCCAGATAGGTTCAACCC
>ML781171.1:354316-405534 GCA_009831015.1 Picea engelmannii | reverse complement strand
AAAGGATCAGGCAAGTACCAAGGTAAGCTGCCCTTCAAATGTTTCAACTGTGGTAAGATAGGTCATTTTGCAAATAAATGTCCACACAAGAAACATGATCAAAACTCTGAAGATGAAGAGAAGCACAAATCAAGAAGATTTGAAAAGAATAAGAGTTTATGTTTAAACAATGATGACTCCTCAGAAGACACCGATAGTGATTCTTCATGTGAAGATAAAGTAAATGACTTCATGCTTATGGCCAAAGAGGATTATGATAATGAAAGAATAGGCAGTGAAGAGAATGCTGAAGAAGTTGTGGTTGATATGGAAGGAGAATTGATCAGTGCACTGGAAGAGATTGACAGACTAAGAATCAAGAACAGAAAGCAAAAACAATTGCTGATACAGTTTGAGAAAGACAGTAAACAACCTAATGAAGACTTTGCCCTGCTGAAAGTGGAATTAGAAGAGGCAAGGAAAATCGAGGATATTCTGAAACATCAGCTATCAGAAAAGAGGGCAAGATTTGAAGCCCTGGAAGAAGAAGTAGTGAAAACTAGGAAAGAGATGGAGAAGTTTCAAACCTTGTATCATCAAAATCTGTCTAGTATCAAAGCCTTAGAAGGATTAACCACCATTCTGAATCAACAAAGAAATCCAAAGCTTAAAATTAGTTTGGGGTTTGAAGAGGGATCAAGTAGTGGTCTGCCAAGGAACAAAGAACCCATCAAGTTTGTTAAATCTACAACCAATGACAACCACAAACCTTCAGAAACAAAGGAAGACAATCGGCCGCCCAGGACGAGTAAAGAAAGAGGTGCCAGGATTGAATATGTAGAACAAAGAAATAATGTACTCCCTGCTCAAGGACATCATCAACATGGAAGAAATCGATTTGCTCAAAGAAGACAATCATTTTCCAGGTACAAAGAATTTTTCTATGGATATTGTTTCTACTGTTCTAACTTTGGTCACAAAGCTGTAAATTGTTCCTTAAGAATTAGACATGAGCAATTAAGATTTCCAAGGAATAAATTTCTGCCACAACAAAGAATGATACAACAAAGTAATAAACCATCACAGATTGCAAATTGTCAAATTAATTCTAGAGACATGCAACTGAGGAGGTCAATAAATAATAAACAGTCAATGAGTAGACAACGCTGCAACAATAACTTTGACTTATTGAACAATGAGATTGAATGCTATAACTGTCACAACTTTGGCCACAAAGATGCAAACTGCCATATGAAGAATTACAAAGCAGACCCAAGGATAAAGTTCTTAGATAGAAAGGCCAACACATGGAAAAGGAAAGATAATGAAAAATGTGATGTAGCACTTTCAATTCAAAAACAAAAGGCCTTCGAGAATATAGAAAGTGGATGTTGCAAGCACATGACTGGAGACATCGATAAGCTTTTGTCCATAAGTAAAAGAAAAATAGAAAATGTGATCCTTGAAAATGATGAACCAGGTAAAATCAAGGATAGAGGGATGGTGAGTTGGAGTAATGACAAAGGAGATGCCCAATACGTTCTTCGTGTGGATGGTCTGAAACATAATTCACTCAGTTCAAGTCAAAAGTGTGACAGAGGCAGTGAAGAGGTGCTCACGTCCAAATAATGTAAGATAAATGTAAACTCAGGACAAGTGGTGAATAAAAGTATAAGGACAAACAATAATGTTGAAATTGAGTCCTCCCTTGCAAGTAAAGAAGAAGATTCAGATACAATAAAAGCATGTTCAACTAGCATTAACCCCATGGATGAAGTAGGAGAAGAACCATGTCATAAACAGGAATTAGAAGTCTTGAAGGTTGAGAAGGCAGACACCCAAATCATGTTCTTGAGTAGTTCCATGACTCTGGACAAGGTCTTGGATAGCCAGAGATCACCAAATGACAAATCCGGTATTGGACTCAACAAGGTAGAAATCAATGCTCCTAAGAAACCTGATACAGGTCCTTCATTTGTGAGAAAGAAAAACAAGTATGAGAATGGGTGTAGAAGTTTTCTCTTGTGATTGAATATGGAGATAAAAACCTTGGATTGTATGCATCATGGAAGAAATATGAAATGCAACATTAGAAATCGATAAGAATCAATGGAGAGATCCAAGGGTTGTTTGAATAGTAACAGGCAACAATTACGTAGAGTGTCAGTGGGATAGCAGCCTCTTCAACAACAACATTTTGTTTTACAAAATGATATACATGACATCCTATAGAAGTAACAAGAGGAAAGACCTTGTCAAGGTAAGTTAACCTTTAGGAAAAAAAGGGGAAAAGAGTCAGAAGCAGAGAGATAACAGTGACAGGGGGAGTCATCCATTCATGAGAAGAAAAGGTTGATGAAGGAGTCCAAGTAAGAGAGGTGAGATTTTTTTTTTTCCATATTCTACAGAGGATACAACGGAAGCTGAAGATGAACAGGTCCAAGAATCAGAAAAAGAAGACTCTGGCTTGGATACAAACATTTGCAGGCCTTGAATAAGAGAGTCCATCTTGTCAGGGGGAGTTTGTGTCAGCTTAATATCTGATACCTCCTAAAATTACTACCACAACTTAGGGGGAGCATGTTCTCTTTGACATTGATGTCAAAGGGGGAGAAAATAATCTAGGTGTCTTTGTTGCCATCAATGCCAAAGGGGGAGATTGTTGGCAAATGTTTAACAGGCAGCGTATGCTTGTCATTGATGGCAAGTACAACAGTGAGGATGGCATGAGTATAGGAAGAATGTAACAGACGAGCATCATAAGTATTTTAGGAAGACGTTGCATAGCAAGCTCGATAAGTTCCGAAAGGATAGTGCAGAGGATTGTTGGCAGTTTTAACAGGAAAAGTGAGCTTTCCATTGGTGGCAAGATCAAAGTGTGCATCGATGGCAAAACAGGAACAAAGTAAGCTCAGGAGGGATTAGCGTAGAGTCGCACGCAGTGCGTAAGTGTGCACCAGGGACGAGGTTAACTCATTGCCAAAGCTCAAGAGAGATAGCGTACTCAGGATCTCAGGCAGATCAAAGGTTGAGGCCTTTGATACTTAGAAATTCTTCTAAGTAAGGAGGATGCGTAATCTCAGGCAGAGAAGCGACATTGATCGTTGGATCCCATTCAAAATTCCCGATGACCATCATATCTGAATCCAGACAGGAGGAGTGCAAAGATGGAGGATAGATCTTTGGCGTTAGATCCGAGTGCAGGGTCTGACCATCATTGGATCAGGGAGAACCTGGATGTTCATTAAAGTGCAAGAAGTGGCGAAATCGCGAAGCGAAAAAATCACAAAGGTGGACAAAATCGTGAAACGGTGAAATCGTGAAGTGGCGAAATCGCGAGAAGATCTGGGTCTTAGGATCTGGGGTATCTACGAAGGCTCAATAGCCATTGGATATGGTGAAGCTGCAAGGCGGATAATTCCAAGAGTCATCCAACTCTCCAAAACTGTGAAGGAATCCTGACCGTCCATTGGGGACAGTCGTGGACCGTTGATCAAGAGGACGCGTGGTGAAAGATCAGAGCACCACAAAGCTCCATCTCGGAGCTTCGCCTATCGTGACTTGGAGTGATGAGAATCTCCATCTAAGGATCAGTGAGATGTGAGATCATGAAAAGATCAGGACCGTCAGATCACCAAGAACGAGGACCGTTGATCTGAGCTCCATCTCGGAGTCTCAACTATCACGACTTGGAGTGACGAGAATCTCCATCTAAGGAACAACGATATGTGAAATCGTGATTCAATCGCAGTTGTCAGATTAAGGTTTGATCTAGACTGTTGATCCAACTCCATTTCGGAGTTTCGTGAATCACGACTTGGAGAGGCAAGAAACATAACCACAAGAACGCCGAAATCGCAATATGCGAAATCGTGATATGATCTGAGCTGTTGAATCAAGATCAGATCTGAACCGTCGAATCATAGGACAAGTGGAAAGCGATTGGAATTTCACTGACTTGGAGTCAACGAAGCATGGTGTGGAAACTCGTGAAATATGAAGCGCCTGTTGGCACAGCCTATGGTCACCACCGGTGGTCATGATAAGGGAAGGAGTCAGTTCAGATAAGCTCCATTTCGGGGTTTCGGGGATCGCGACTTGGAGAGTCGAGATGCCTCATCTCCAGATTCATGAAATGAGAAATCGCGAAAGCGCTTTATGCATAAGCGCGTGGTCTCAGCCAGTGGTCACACCATCGAAGAGATGAAGAGAAGAGTACATGCAGACAAGCTCCTTTTCGGCGTTTCAGGGATCGCGACTTGGAAAGTCGAGGAACTTCACAATGAAATTAATGAAAAGGTGAAATGCGAAATCATGAAAAGAACGTTATGAACAAGCGCTTGGTCATAGCCCTGGTCATATAAAGGAAGGAGCTAGCGCAAAAAATCCCCATTTTGGAGTTTCAGAACTCGCGACATGAAGAGTCAAGATGCCTCATCGTAGAATATCCGAATTGCGAAAGTGAGAAATGCATAAATCATGACAATATTCTTCAGAGCTAATCCAACAGTGCAGATTAAACTGAAGGAGATCAGAGGGATACTATTGCACATCACAGTGTAACTGCCAGAAACCACTGATGGTTTCTGTCAGAGGACTCGAAGACACTTCAGGGTGATTGACAGAGGAGATGAAGAGTCTTTGGGAATCTTCAGGAGGGATGAAGATGCTCGTGGAGGCGATTGACAGCTGGATGAGAATTGAAGCCTGTAACTGGAACAGAGAAGGTGAGCTCGACTGTCACAGAGAAGACGAAGAGTCTCAACTGCCAGAGAGGCTGAGGAATCTCAGCATAACATACAGTGATGCTGAATGAGTGGAAAAACAACCAAAGAAGGTGAAGAGTCACGATGATGATAAGACAGAGCACTCGAGTTGTGGAGGATATTGACGTAGTGTGAGTATGTAGAGGTATTGCGTGCATTGCATGCACAAGGTGCACAAAAGATATAAATACACAGTACATAGATGAGATGTGGTAGCGGTTGATGTTCGTGTAGCTGTGATTGTTTTTGTTGAAGGTGATTCATCTGTGAAGAAGGAGGAGAGTGCAGCAGCTGAATTGAACAAAAGAGGAATTGTGCAGTGAATGGACATGGCGCATAGAGCATAAAGAGCTAAAGAACAGACAGTGCAAGTCATGTGTGCAGGAAGGCAATGAGGCAGACAGAGCAACGAAATGCAGTAGAACAATGATGAGTCTGGTAAGCCACTGTTGAACATTATATCACTGTAATAAGTTTCAGTAGCAAAGATTTATATTTTAGGGTGGAAGGGAGGTGCTAGGGAGGACTGTTGTCCTCATAGGTTCAAGTGGTGCTTGAACACAGGGAGTTGTAGCTTCCATTTGGTTACAGCTAGAGAAACCAGGGTGGTAGGGTGGTGTAAGGGAGAACTCTTGTTCTATGTTATACAGGTCGGTGTCTGTATGATTGGAAGTTGGTGCTTCCATCCAGTTGGTGCTGGAAACACTCAAGGAGTTGGTGCTTCCTTCTCGTTGGTTCTAGAGAAACCAGGGAGTTGGTGCTTACTTCTAGTGGGTGCTAAAGAAAACAAAGAGTTGGTGCTCTCAGCAAGTAGTAGCTTGCAAAACTGAGGTTGTAGCCTCATTATGAGTTGGTGCTCATATGCATGATAATGTAAATAATGTAACTATTACTTATCATATAAATAAAAAGAGGTTTTTACCCTATATGGGTTTCCTCGGGAAATATATGTCTCTATGTTTGTCATATATGTGACTAATGCTGAATGTGCCATTGTTTATTTCCATGCATTATTGTGATCATCATTAAGTGTTTCTACAAAGAGTTTAAAAGAAGCATAATTGTTTAAGCACGGTAACAACTGATTCACCCCCCCCCCCCCCCCCCCCCCCCTCTCAGTTGTCCAACAAAGAGTAGGTGGATAAAGCATGATTCCAAAACTATAAATAGTTTCAATATCAAATTGGAGGAGGATGAGATCACATAAACTCAAATCTTTACACAAAAGTTTGGTTGAATTTGGTGACTTTCGTTACCTTTCGTTGAATAAAGTGTGTCTGCATATGTTGATGTAATGTGAGTGTATTTTCAATGTTCTTGTAGAATTATGTATTTGTTTTATTGCATGGATTTTATGTACTCACCTTAGTAGTGTATCACTGTAATAGATCTACATGTCATATGGTTTCCAATGAAGAAGGATCAGATGATGACACTAGACGCATGGTGTTGGGTTGCTAAATTGACATAATTTTTGATTGATAACTAATCCTTTTTACTATCTTTCCTTCACCATTTTTTCCTAAAAATAGCCTTTCATCATCACTTTCCATGCCTTATACAAGGTAAAATATAAAGAGGAGGAATTAAGGTAAAATTTATTGTTTTATTAATGTTTTCCTAATTTTTGATAGTTTAAAGATGCCAAAAGATTAAAACGAAAATTATGTGACTATGTCTTCTTCAAGATGTTAGCAATCTTGTAGTAATTTTTTGAACCTCCAATAGAGAAACATAAAATTCAAGGTGTGAAGGTTGGGAACATTTCATACTTTGAGTATATGTTCCAACATTGTTATGGAAATATTCCCCTGTGGACAGGTGAACTTTCCCTTGGATTATTGGACCCTAAACCAAGACAAAAAAACACAAGTGGACACTAACATCCCTTTGAATTTAGTTTAACTAATCCAAAAGAGAGAGAGGGAGAAAATGTGTGATGCACCTAGTTTCAAAGTTTGTCCTCGCTGCTTCCAATATGAGCTTGATCTCCAATCTCCTTAGTGCAACTTGATACCTGCAATGCAATAGACAACAAAGAGAAACAACAAACTCCTACTCTACAATATTAGATCAAACAAATTAATCTACAAAGATTGAAGGAACAATAGACAAGCATACATAAGAATACACAAGATTGAAGGAAATAGGCCAAGCATATTAAAATGAGAACCCAAAGAGAATACTTACAAACATGGATGATGATGCAACACTCCTCCAAGCTCCCCTCATCCAACCCTTGCACTATGCTACCAAGATCATAAGTTTGATATCTAAAAGCTTCCTTTCTCCAGAATCAAAGGTTTGATACCTGTAATAATCCCTCTCTTCTCCATGGAAAGCCCTCATTATATAGGATTTGGAGGCTTAACCACCATGGAGAAGATCACTCATTAGATCCACTAAAATAAGATCTCCAAGATTTCCAGGGAGAAAATATCTCTCAAGGATTTTAGGGAGAAAATATATCTCAAGGATTTTAAGGATGAAATATCTCTCAAGATCCACCAAATTAGGATTTTGGTTTGAGAAAATATCTCAAGCATCCATGAGATTCTCAACCTCTCCTTGAGATTAGGAAACTAAACGTGAGGTAGATTCTCATACTAAATTAATTTCCTTTTTGGCATATTAATAAATAATTCATCTGCAAATATTATTTTGACCTTCATATGATACATATTTCCTCCTCGTTGACTAGGGATTGTGACAAATGTTCATTCATGGTGTTAAGGGGTTAAAACACATATAAACACATAAAAAAGTGCATGCGACACTTCGTAAGGTGCATATGACACTTGCCGACACTTGCGACACTTACCAAGGTGCATATGACACTTTTACGACACTTGCGACACTTAGGGTGAGGTGCTTAAGTGTGGCATTTTGATGTGTAGCAGATTTCCCACTAAAGTGTGAGGTCAAAAGAGAAATTGATTGCTGAAACACTTTACAATTATTCATTGCAAGGGTGTGGAGTTGGAGAACCTGGAAGAAGCTGTAAACAACCATCAAAATATATTAATATATGTTCCATTTCCTTGGTAGGCATACCTATGCTCAGAATATGAGATGAATCAAAGCATGGTCGCTAACCATTACACTACAGATCCATGAAAAATATTGACTAAGGATATGGCCACCAAAGATACAATGTGGATCCATACCTCCATGACATGAACTGATCGTAGCCACAAAAAATACACAGTGGAGCTACGAGATGATAAAACATAGCCACAAACCAATACAATGTGGATCTATGTGACAATATATATATCAATGTGCTCAAATGATATCCTTTACAACCTGGGAAAAACAGATAACAGAGTGAATGCTCAACCCATGGTCTTCGTCCCAATCCCGATGTGGTATGAATCTAGCCATGTGAATAGACAATTTGATGTCAAACATGGTAGAAACCACTTGATTATCGATCATTGAGGTAAACCATTAACAAGTGCGAGGGAAATAACCAATGATGTCAATGGATCCCAAGGTATCCTAGTATATTCCAACGAATGTGAATAAATGAGATGAGGTCGAACATTCATGGAATCATCCGATCAAAGGTCAATGATGTAAACCTACTTTCGGAAGAGAGGAGGCCTACCGTTGAGGCATGCAGGTCCCAAGGTACTAACTGGTTTCTAAGTCTAATTCCTGTATGATGTGTTGAATTCGATAGGAAAATACTCATCGAAGGAGGGCCTTGATGTATCTCCCATCATCGACATGAAACTGACACATGAAAGTGATGTAAGATGGTGAATCGAATGAATATGGACTGACATCAAGAATGGAAACTTGCAATACTGTAGATGGATGGTTTGAAGTGAAACTTCGCTTGAACATGATGAGGCACAAAAACTGACTTGGTAGGATTGACTCGACGAGTACCAAAAATGTAATGTGACGACAATAAGAGAACTCTTCGACTGGACAAAAAAGTATGGCGACACAGGGAATTGGTATGACTCAGAGATAAGAAGATTACACAACTATAAGACGAGACACAAACATGTGCCATGTTCAAGGGTGACAATAACTACCATAAAGGATTCCCAGAAACTTGACCCACTTCCTTCAATTCTCCCCCCAACTAGATAGATGAGTACCTCTTTTTCATTTAATGAGATCGAGGAGGGTAACACATGCTCTATATAAATCACCTTCGATAAGTTCCTCTTCCTTTATTTAATGAACTGGAAGAAGTAAGGGTTTATCCCCATATGGGTCCTTCAATGTGTAGTTTAGTGAGTCCACAGAAGGAAAACGTAGTGGTTTTTCATGTTTAGAGAGTATGAAAAGAACTTAAAGGCGACTCCAGGGTTGTCCCTTTTCGTGATTTTAGTCTCCGAGGTCTAAAAAAGTATAAAACAATACGACGAAGAATTCTTCTAATCATGTTTGTTTAGAGTGTTACTTTTTCATAATTAATCTCACGAGGCCAAAAAAGAAATAAAATATCACCTGAAATATGCCCTTTCAAACCTTTTAACGAGTGTGAAAGGAAGCAAGATCACTGGACAATATTTTCATGCTTAGAGAGTCTAAAAAGAACTTAAAGGAAACTCCAAGGGGCTCCTTTTTCGTATAACCTTTACGAGTTCGAAAAAGTGATAAAATCATACTCGGTCACTGTTGACGTCAAGAGATTAGAGAGTCTCCAACATCAACATTTTCAAACTCTCGCAGGGCTAGGCGAGAAGAAGTGGGAATATCACCCTAGGCTTAAAGCCCCAGACATGAGAGCACATTGAACTCTAGGCCAATTTTCCCCTAACCTACAACCCAAACATGAATTCCTTTGCCTTGCAATTTTACTTTTAGTAATATTTGATTTTTATTTAATTTGTGATTTTTATGCTATTTTACAATTTAATTACTTCTGTGTGGGATTTTATACATTTGGAGTAAGAAATCAAATTTAATAAAGAAAATACAATTAGCAAAATGAAAAGGGAATGTTTTTTTTTTACTTTAGCAAAAAGTAACAAAGTCAATAAAAACTAAAATAAAAAATTATCTAATTAAAAGAAAAGTTCATTAAATAAATATTAACTCGAAGAATATAACACAATCATACTTTTAATGATTTGATGTTTCTTTTTTTATTTTCTTTAGAAGTTAGGATATGAGAAATTAAAACATTAAATACAAAATTAAAAATAACAAAAGCTATACCTTAAAACAACAAAAAGAAGGAAATATATACACATACATTATCCATAGTGTATTATTTGATTTTGAAATTATATATATATATATATATATATATATATATATATATATATATATATATATATATATATATATATATATATATATATTCTGAATTCAAAGTGTTAAATTAATAAAGATGAGGAAAACTGAGGATTTTAAAGAAAGGTCGAGAGATAGTTTCGAGTGAGAAAGAAATGATTTTCATTAAAAAGGCTTCTCATACAAATTCATAAATCGTCAAAATCTACAAGTTTTTGTGTAGACTAGGGTCAGGTATATGGTCTTTAGCCCCTCTAGACACAATGTACAATAGAAAGACCAAGCATGAAAAATAAAAATAAAGCTAAGCCAAGAAGGAATGGAGCCATGGTGGCGAATCGCAAGGATAAAACCTGCATATAGAAACCGATTAGCACCGAATCAAATCGAGCATTAATACAACAAACTAACAAGTAAACCCTTACCTTGTGAAGGCCAACAAGCTCATCCTCGCTTATCCTTTTCACTTCTTTGCAAGACCCCCTGCTACCGATGATTTCACCAATCCTTGTTGAATATGTAAAAGAAGAATGAACATAAATAATCCTCACAACACTCCAGACATATCTATCTCTAAATTTTCTGCCAAAGTTCTCTCTTAAAAATTTTCTCTCAATTTTTCTCCTTTAGAAATTTTTTGTCTTCCTAAAAATTTCTCCCATTGAATGGCTGCGCACTGCTTTATTTTATCTCCTTGGGTAAATGGTTCTTTTAGTTAAACAATTTTATAACTGTGTTTCAACTGTCCAGGAAATTTCTTAATATATCATTAAACTAATTTTTCTTATCCATGTATCATTTGTTTGCATTTTCTTAAATAACGTTTATAATTCTTTTCCATCGAATTTTTTATATGATGTAGATATTCCAATTTGTTAATTGCATAATTTCACAACATAAATGGAAAGCATTTCCAAAACATGATTTTTTACACTCTTTGGTTGTGAGTGTCTTCACGGGCTTTAGAAGATAATTCAAGTTCTTTCGGTGAAGAAGATTCAACATATTGTAACTTTTTTTGCAACTTGAAGCCTTGCCTCTGCCCAACCTAGCTCAGTTGTCTGGAAAACTTTAGTCGCTTGCAGGGAACAAAACAAGTATTTCTCCTTTTGAGATTTTGGAGGCCTGTGATGAAGTTCACATAACATTTTAGGAGCTTGTGATAACTCACACGAACCTTCACTGGATATGTGTGAGGAAAATGTTCCTTGTACCAATCAGAAACAAGAGGAATATATTCTACTCATTGCATATGACCTGATTGCACATTGAATAGTCGTAGAAAAAAAAATAATGAAATATCTGCAACTGTTATATAGTATAGGAATTTGGCTCTCATATATCGCTCAATTTCATGAGAATCATAGTCTCCCACCGAAGTTTCACATTAATCCAATATTTACTACTTTCCTTCGAATAAAAAACATCCTTAGACTCTACCACAAGGTTGGCTTGCACATTGGCAATTTATACGTTGGCAGAGACTCATTACAACACTTTCGTGTACTTCCTGCCATAGAAGAATGCCTTCCACTCCTCCAAGGGCCTGTATACCATCTGTTCAATAATTATTTAGATTTCACAAATTTCCATCATATTTTGTTTCAAAACTTGATACTATTTGAAGTTTGCTCGTACCCTCCAACCTTTGTCATAAGCCAGTGTGTATCTATCTTTTTTGAAAAAAAGAGTATTAACATGAAGAATACCTCTGTCCCATGAATCGTCAAGATCCTCATAGCACTCCAGATCATGCAGTCGAAAGATATATATCCTTGGAATTTATTACCACTTCAACCTCATCAACCTCAAGCATAATCTCAACTATAGCAATAGATGTATGAACACGACCTTGTGACTCTATTTGAGGAATGCGCTGAACACGGTGAACTCCAGATTCATATTTCAGCTTACTGTACACACGTTCACCTCTTATTTCCATGACATACAAATATTACTGAAAGGAGATTTCTGTATCCCATCAAAGTTACCTACAATTTTGATATTCTCACCAACAATGTCCTTAAAGATTATCCTATCTACAACAGGGTGAGCATCATGATCATAGCGATCATCAGGGTGGTCACCATAGAACCCAGTGAAACCAATGGCATACTTCACATTTTTCATCGTCACATTGGATATAAAGATATCCTTTACATAACCTCCTCTGCCTGCAGACATCTATACACTGATAGTTATTTTTGTGTTGATTACAAGAATATCTGCTACATGAATCTCTATGATCCCTCCAGACATTTCACTAGCCAATGCAAGTCCTACACTTGTGTTTCTTTGATTGATTATATGGAAGATAATAATGTTGGAACTAGTAAGGCCAAAAACAATACCATACTCATCCCAACCACTCTTTATAGCAATTGCATCATAACTACTGCTAATGTAACAATCTTCAATGCAAACATCAGTGTAGGAATCTGGATCGATTCCATCAGTATTAGGTGAGTCAGATGGTGCAAGAATCATAATGTTCTGGATTCGCACATTGCTTCTATACACTGGATGAATGTCCCAAAATGGTGAATTCAGAAATGTCAAATTTGCGATCACAATGTGAGTTGATATTCTTAGCTCCAGAAAGTGAGGCCGAGTGAAATTGACTATATGGTTATGAAACCAATCCCACCAAATGGCACCCTGACCATGAATAGTTCCGTTATCCCCTTTTTAATAAAGTGGAGACCAACATATTCATTAAAATAATAATAATAAAGATGTCATGTGAACAAAATGATATATTTTTCTTTTAGGGATAAACTTAAGGTCATAACATGCAATGGCATGGAATTTTTATTGAAAAAAAAGCTATAGTTGTATAAAGAGGCATGAGGGCCATCTTTGGAAAGTGGATGATGTAGCAATAAGGAAGTAAAATATTTGATAGATATATGATATGAATTTAGTTGGCTTCCAAAACTTTATCCATGTATATGATAACAAAGATTTTTGTATGTGGCTTTAAAACATATTGTGTCACTGTGGAAAATATGAGAGTGTAAGCAATGAGAGGAACGAGAGAAGGGGCATGTTTAGTAAAAGGTTAAGAGCCACGATAATTTCGACAGGAACCTTGCGTTGACAACCTGTAATGAACTTGATTTCATTTGAATGATCATGTAACTTTCCTTGAATGTGTAGTGGTAACTCAGTGGGAGTGCATACAACTTGCACCCAAAATTGTAGAATGAGGGAGGAGCCTGGCAATGCTTTGCGGGCTAAGTACTGTTGACAAAATTCGTCGTCAACAGTCACATTCTCACGTATTTATGAGCACAAGAAAGAACAAAGAATAAGCTCGGTAACTTATTCTCATGTATTTATGAGCACGATAAAGAACAAAGACTAAGATCGTTCTAGAAAAATACTGCTATGTTACGATGGGAATGACCTTCGAACGAGGATCACTCCTAGCAGCGTGTCTCTCTAATGGTAGTTTTCCCCCAACTTCTTTCGCATAATTCGATGGTTTTGCTCCAACATGATGTACATAGGTTGGATACCTTCCCCCCAAGCATCGTTTCCTCTGAAGACTCTTCTTATTTCCTTATTTATGTTTCTGGTTACTAATGGAAACATTTTCACTAGTCGAAGGAAAACAAGGTTCAAGTACTTGATCTAGAGTGAGAATCGATTGTAAAGGAGGGGGGTCTGTTTCATTTTTTAATGAGATTGATAAAGACAACAAACTATGATCATCGAGACTAGGTACTACCAAAGGATGAGATGAATTGAAGGATTGTCATACCTGAGTCGAAATCATGTTTAAGGTGGAAACCTGCGCGGTGGGAGGAGTAGGCAGAGGAAAAACCCCCATGAGCGAGGAATCCTTGAGAAGACCTACACATACACTCTCAAAATTATTCTGTCCTAGAAAAGAGACATTA
Organism: Picea engelmannii; assembly: GCA_009831015.1. Taxonomy (NCBI): domain Eukaryota; kingdom Viridiplantae; phylum Streptophyta; class Pinopsida; order Pinales; family Pinaceae; genus Picea; species Picea engelmannii. Next base: position 391,622 of record ML781171.1, on the reverse strand, counting down.
TTTATTGTGATATTGTTGAGATCTAGAGTTGTATACTCAAGTTGGTCAATAGTGATAATATTTCCTTGATGGGGAAATCATAAGATACGAAACACCGAAGATGCGACAATAGTCCTTACTTAGAACCAACTATGACCAGTAACAAATTATAATCCAGGTGCATGTCAACTACTTCAATATCAACCGAAACAGTTTTACCCTTCAAAGTCACAACAAAAGATTGAAAGAGTCCGTGAGTTTGGAAACCATGTCCATCAAACTCTTTCAGGGTGGTAGGGGACGAGGTAAGTGTAGGAGAACCAAGGGATCTCCAACAAGGTAAAGACATGACACAAGTCGAGGTTCCCTCATCCAAAACAATATGATGGATGTTCTTTCCACCAACCAAAACTTGAATTTGGAATGCTAGGTGGTGGGAAACTTTCCCCTTAAAATAATCCAGGTTAAACATAATCAAGTTCGACTCCTCAAGATCCATGGCTCCAATGGATGACAATAGGGTCCTACGTTGATTTGGACAATGCTGTAGGACTTCAAGGGTTGACGTAGTGCAAGGCGCTTGTGCTAAATCTTCAACGATGTTGTATTTTTGGGCAACATGGGTATTTGGATTCAATATCTCTTTTCGAATTACGTTGTTGGGTGGGCACAATGTTGCGTCAGAAATTGGCTTCTCAATCTAAAGAGGATTGGAAGATGGAGGATGAGTAGAGTTAGAAGGTTGGTCGACAACCTTCCCTTTAGTCTTATCACCTGGAGGAGTGTTATAGGTATTTGCATGAGTTGTGACATTAACCGTCTTAAACATGTAAAACTCAGAGGCGCTTGTGGAAGCATCCCTATGGTGGGAATGACCTGGGTCGCCTCCTTGCAGAGGGATAGAGTTTTGTGCAACCAAATGTTTCCATTGAACCAGTTGGGAGGTACCCTTAAGATATTTAGTGACAACTTTACGATGAGGGCATTCTTTCGTGTAGTGGTCTTCCTCACAAATCATACAAGAAGATTTAGGTTTCCTTTTCAGTTTAGTATCAACAGACTTAGGATTATCCTTCTCATTAGAAGGTTTCTTGGATTTGCCCTTGTTTTTATTCTTACCTCCTGGTTGTTGAAATGAAGTGAATTGGACCACATTCACCTAGGAGGTTTGAGCAGGAGTGGAAGTAGTTGTGTTTGGAATGAAACTAGATTCCAAAGTAGGTCTTCGCAGATCATTCGACGAATGAGGAACATTAGGGATCATATCGTAAAGTGTGTCAGACTAGGAGTAAACCAAGTCCAAATACTACACACGAATTCTATCTTGCTCCTTAGTAACTACATTTCCCATAACAACATCGCGGGTGATGGGAGGCAAGAAGGACTTTGTAAGCCAATACGTGAGAATTTTCTCTATAATTGGAGGTTTAATCAACCGCCTCCGTCATCTCGACTCATGAATATGATTAGAGATGTGGGTGAAAGAGGATTGATGGAGAGAGGTCAAAATTTCTACCGGTATCGTACTATATAGGCAACTAAAAATGTGTTAGGAAAGCCATGGAAAAAGAGTTAAAGTCGACAAAATAGTTATGCGGAAATTCAATGTACCATTTTGCTGTCGCACCTATAAGTGTTCTTTAAAAAAGTCTAAGATGAATGGAATCATCCATCAAAGAGTTGGAAGAAAACCATAAGTGGAAAGTCATAACATTATTGTTAGGATCCTCCCTAGGTTTTCCGTCAAATTTCAGAATGTTGGAAGGTAATTTGGCAAGGACGATGACCAAAACGGGGCATGAAGGATGGGATTGTTCGTTAAACGTGATAGATCTGGAAGAACTAACGTATCCAATAACAATAGCTGTCAGTTAGGTTGTTGATACTGGTGATGTTGGTCCTTGACCAAGTTTTGGATATCCTTGGTCAGGTTTGACCTATTTTGGGACTTCGACGGGTTGTCGAAGGTGGAGCGCAAGTTGAAGTGGAGATCGAAGGATATTGATCCCTTTTAGGACGTTTTGGGTTTTGGGCTTATGTAATAGGTATGGCGATGTCGACCCATGGGTTTACCCATGTTGAGGCCCATTTTCTATGTATAAGTAGAAAGCTAGGCGATGTAAGTAGGGGGGGTGCTAAGGGCAAGTGAAGGCCAATGTGCTAAGTGCAAGTGGTAGTTGTAAATGCTTTGTGCATACTGTGTGGGACTTGCAAGGCTAAATGAAAATGACTGTGTAAAGGATTTGTGACGTAACCTAACTCGAGGAAGGAGGATCTGGTGAGGTGTGCACATATCTCCTGTCCTATGCGGAGTAGGACCTTGTGGCTTTGTGCATGTAGAAGATTGACATAAGACAATAAAGAGAAGAAGAGTTGGTGGATGTAGCCCCAAGCTGGGGGTGAACCACGTATATCCTGTGTTGTGGTTGCTTTTTGCATTATGGTTGTTTTATGGTTCATATGATTAATGCTTAGTGCGATGATGTATGCTTAGATAAATATGATAGCTTAGTGCCTAATGATGTGAATAAGATGCTAGATCTGATCTATTTTGATGTGCTTAGTGCTTGAATGTGTTGAATCTTGTTGAATACTATGCTGCATTGTAATTAGGGTTTATCTGCGCTGTAGACAAAGGCTAAGTACTAATGAATGACAACCTCTAAGTGCTCTGTTAAGGTGTTGTAATCACATATTTGTGTCCTAGCTAAGGTTGCAGACACTGGAGTCCTGCAACCACCCCTGCCTCTACCTCGGGTGAGACTTCATCTGCTTCACAGGTGCTGCCGAAAGGGTTGGTAGTTAGGGTTTTTTTGGTGCATTGTTGAAGCATTGAACCTTGGGTCTGCCCCTATGCCAACAAATGGTTTTGTTTCCAGGATGTGAAACTGTGATTGCTGGGAACTGAGGAAAAGAAAGAAATCTATGTGCATAGATCTGTTGCTTTAGTGCACAATATTCTACTTGACTGCGACGCTTTGTGCTAAGAAAGGAGGCATATCTGAAGAAAGGAGGTAAGATCTAAAATCTTTGTGCTCTGATAAAGGTAAAGTGATTTTTTTTATATTTTTTATTAAAGAGGTAAGATTTGAAAGCTTTGTGGTTTGTTAAGGGTAAGATAAGTGGATTATTTTTTTTCAAAAGTACAGATCTAGGTATGTTTGATAAATTTTGTCCTAGTCTGAAAAGTAGGGCACAACTAGAAGAAAGAAGGTTTGATATGAGTAGATCTGATATAAATAATGAAAGATATGTTATTCCTATGCAGAGAAAGAATGTTTGGACTAACAAATGGATGGAAGATCCTAGGAAGAAATGTTTGCAGGTTAGCCACCATGATCCTAGTGTGTAGTACTAGAAAGGTTGGGGATCATTTAAGAGAAAGAGATGATTAAATCTTTGTTACAGTTGCAGAAGACCGAGACACCTTGATAAGGAATGCCCTAGTAGAAGACCTAGTTGTCTTTGTTGTAAATCTATGGACCATGACGTTCTGGATTTCCCTAGAATGATTGTTTAGGTTGAAAGAATGAATATGAGACAAGAAAACCCTGAGGAATACCAAGAAATTGAAACCATGGCAGAACCCCAGAAAGAATCAGAGACTGTATTACTACAAATAAAAGAAACCCTGAATGACCACAAAGATATCAACTTATCAGAGATATTCAAAGATAAAGAATGCATAGAAACAAGAATAGGAGACTTCGACATATACTGTGTTCTGGATGAGGAAACAAAGGTGAATATTATGACATAAAGAACTTGGGAAATTTTAGGAAATCCTGCTATGATTCCTTCATTGGGAGGAATAATATTATTTAGAGGAAAGATGATAACCCTATGTGGAAGACTTACCCAGACATCTATGAGTGCTCATGGCACTTCGACAAAAGAAGAATTTGTGGTTGTTAAATTTATTGAGAACAACGCCCCATTTTCTATGTTACTAGGAAAACCATGGATTGAGAAAGACCAGACCCGGAGAAAAGTAGAGGAAGATCTAGAACAAAAAAATCAAGAACTAAGGGACTTCATGGCTAAGAGAATAGCACACTTACTGGAAGAACATGAAAACCAGTCAAATCTACTGAGGATCAGAAATCTAGATGTCAAAGTTGAAAGAACACAAGCAAATTTGAAATACTTGTCTATACATGAGAGTAGACCACCTACCCCAGATAGAGAATAAGTATTTCCCTTGAACCCTAGTAAAACCATCACCATCACGAAGTTACTATACCAAGAGGAGATAAGAATTAGAATGGAAAGAGAAAAACTGAGACGCAGATCAGAGGGAAGAAGGTTAGAAATCTCAACAAGAAGAAAGCAAAGTTAGAGAAATTACAGGAAGTTCCAGAGAAGACTTCGCAGAAGGAAGGTTTCCAGAATTCAAACTTCACTGGAATATCAGAGCAACTCAGATTGACACTTCACCATGGCAGAGCAATATGACCGTTGGAGGCATTATAACTGTTAGATTGATGTTCCTGAATGGTTAGAACAATAATTATGAACATAAAGCTCGCCATCAGACCATTGGGACCGTGCCGTAATGGACAAAACTACATTGATGAAGGCCTCTTGTTTGTTGGATGATCTGTTACATCATTGTCTACTTATTCCGTTGACTGTTGCGTCGAGCACACTTTTTCAAATTGTATCCGAGCCAACAAGAGAACTCATTGTTACTATGTTGTGCTTACTAAGACTTTGCTACATGTTCTATTACATTGAGCATTTTTTCATCGACCTGAGTTATCTGATCTTGAGCGTGCATGTCGGATGAACTCAACGCCATAGAAAAATATGTCGAAGCAGTTCTCATCGAACTCATGGCTAAGAAGGTGATGTCTGTCAGAATTCAAGCTTCATCGATGAGAGGAGCGCAAGCCTCCTCATCAACTGCTCACGGATCTGGACCATCCCCAGCTGCTGTCGAGAAAAGAACCAAGCATCGAGATGACTTGGTGAATGCGAAGTTAATCCCATCCATCCTGCCCGACTACATCTCGCCTTTGTCCGGCACGGTGAATCGTGATAGTGTCCCCAGGGACTTTGACTACACCTTGGTTACTGTGTACCTCCCAAAGGGGATATGCACAGGCAAGCCTCAGCTGGATAAGATCATGACACTAAAGATCGATGACTTTAACCTAGGGTATCGCAAGAAATTCAACATGCTCACCCCTCATAGGAATTTGACTAGGATGAAGGGGAAGAATTCGAGGATAATCCCCCAACCATGGACTATGGACCTCGCACAGTCCACCATCCTGAATGTAATGAAAATACCCTATTTTGGAAGGCACCAGGAGGTTAATGCGTGCGTTAAGATCTTGCTGTCGAGCTTCCACGGCGGTTATTTGTGGCTAGACATACGCATCACCGTTGACCCGACGTTGATCCATAAGATCACTGGATTGAGCATGTAGGGAACATACCTGCAAGACTTTTACCCAGGGAAGGCTGTAGACCGTGCCCTGGCGCAGAATATTAAAGATACATATGATGCTGTGGAGAAGGGGAAGCGAGGCTACAAGGTAGCCTCCATCTAGAATGGCACAATGCACCTTGCTTGCTAGTTGATTGCTGGTAAGCCAGTTCGGAAGAACAGACCCACGCAGGTCACAGGGTTTGTTGTTGACCTCATAGGAGAATGCGTGGAGGGGATACAAATGAACTGGGAAAAGTACTTAGTGAACCAATTAGACCAAGACTGTCGCGAAGCTCAGGATCAGGGCTATGAGTTCCATTTTAGTTGGCTACTGATCCTCATTGCGTTCATAGCTTGGGAGATGCCAGAAGGTGTGACCTTCCCTAAACTAGAGCCATCTGAACCCTTAGCCATGAAGTTCACTTTGCTCTGGTATTCGAGCGATATGGGAAAAGAATGGCAGTGAAATGCGGTGTTCCACACCTACTACCTATAGTTAAAGAGGGCTATTGAGGCTATCTCTCATATAACACCAAACAACCTGCACATGTCTAGGCCAATTGTGAAGTTCCACATAAACATACATTCTATCTACATCACTGCATGTGGAGATGAATACAAAGAAGTACTACATAGTTATTACAAACTCACAAAGGAGGACCTAGAAGAAATAACTAAGGAATGGCCTGCATAGCTCCTTATCCCCGTTGACCCCACAAAACTGTCCAATCCTGAACTAATCAGAAGCCCGATTGTCACTCATGAAGGGCATGATACACCTGGAACTATCAGAAGGAAGAAGACATAATAAGTCCAGCAGCTGAGCAATGCATCAGAAGAAATTGCTTCAGAATCACCTGGAGGATGAGGTGATGACGAAGTAGATAAAGAAGAGAATAATGGAAAATAATATCAACAGAAGCAAGGTGAAGTAACACTGCCACATAATCCCCCTGATGACGCAAAGCCATCTCACAAAATAAAGGTTTCTCCCATGAAACCCACATCGCGAAAGAAGTCAAAATATAGTAAGACCAAGATGCAGACTATGCTCATGCTCAATGACTTCAACTTCATCATCACAACTGTATCAGACGCCTTAGAATATATTTTATAGAAAAATGAAGCTAAGCAAGAGACCATGTATGAAAAAATTGAAGCAGAACTGTGAGGGGTACAACAAGCCCTTCACTGCAGATGCACATTTTCCACTGCACCCCTGCCATAAGAGGAAATAGAGTTGGGAGATGAGCCTACCCAACTCCACAGACTAGCCGATGCGACTGAAGCTTGCCTTCATCGTGCACATGAAGAAACTGAATAGGCCATAGTGGCCCTAAAGAAAGCACAAGAGGAAGTGATAGAGCAACTCCGAGTTGCGCAACAGGAGAAGGACGACCTCCAAGCAAATTTCGAAGAGGAGAAAGTGCAGATCTAGCATGAGAAAGAACAACTTCTCGCGGAGCAGTTTGGAGTAAAAGAAGCAGTCAACAGATCACTTCACTCTATGACGAGCTTAGAGAAAAAGGAGGAAGACCCAGTGGAGCATCAAGTAGCGCAACTTACTTAATCCATCCAACAACTTCAACAAAGAATAACAGATCTAGATCTACAAACAGTACCAAGTACTCCATAGGATGTACGAGACCAAAGAGAAGCCACTGCCCAGAGAGAAGTTGAGAGGACCAGAGCATTAGCTTTGGAATATCAACAACTTAGCAGTAGAAGTTCACAGACTTATGAGCAACTTACCGAGGAACCTGAACATAAGACACTGGAGTCACAACTCCAGGAGGCAAAGAAGCAAGTGGTGATAGTATAGGAACAATTGAAGATCTTGTCATTAGTTGAAAGAATGAAAAGATCCTAGGAACAATGCACTGCTTATTAGTAGGTCCACACCATACAGAGCAAAGTCATGGAAGTGACTCAGAGGCTCCAACTAGTCTAGGACGAAGCTTGCCAACTATTTGAGGAGATTGAAGGTCGAGGAGCAGAGCTGGAATAAGTAGTCACTTCAGTAGAACAACACTTAGAGGGACCTGTGAATGAGGCAGTTATTCAAGAGTTCGTTGAGCAGGAGGCCTTGGTGAAGCAACAGGTTGAAGAAGCTCGAGCTAGGCTTGAGGCTTTTGAGGCAGAGATACCTAGATCAGTGTGACTTGGGATGAGTCACAGGTGAGTGTTGGGGGCATGTTGGCCCTTGACCAAGTTTTGGAGATCCTTGGTCAGTTTTGACCCCTTTTGGGACTTCAACAGGCTGTCGAAGGTAGAGTGCAAGTCAAATTGGAGATCGAGGGATCTCGTCCCCTTTTAGGGAGTTTTGGGTTTTGGGCTTATGTAACGGGTTTGGGGATGTCAGCCCATGGGTTTACCCATGTTTAGGCCCATTTTGTAATGTATAAATAGAAATCTAGGTGATGCAATTAGGGGGGGTGGTAAGGGAAAGTGAAGGCCAATGTGCTAAGTGCAAGTGGTAGTTGTAAATGCTTTGTGCATACTGCGTGAGACTTGCAAGGCTAAGTGCAAGTGACTATGTAAAGGATTTGTGCTGTAACCTAGCTCAGGGAAGGAGGATCTGGCGAGGTGTACGCATATCTCATGTTCTATGCAGAGTAGGACCTTGCGGCTCTATGCATGTAGAAGATTGACGTAAGACAATAAAGAGAAGAAGAGTTGGTGGATGTAGCCCCAGGCTGGGGGTGAACCACGTATATCTTGTGTTGTGGTTGCTTTGTGCATTATGGTTGTTTTATGGTTCATATGATTAATGATTAGTGCAATGATGTATGCTTAGATAAATATGATAGCTTAGTGCCTAATGATGTGAATAAGATGCTAGATATGATCTATGTTGATGTGTTTAGTGCTTGAATGCGTGGAATCTTGTTGAATACTGTCCTGCACTGTAATTACGGTTTATGTGCATTGTAGACAAAGGCTAATTACTAATGAACGAGAACCGCTAAGTGCTCTTTTAAAGTGTTTTAATCACAGATCTGTGTCCCAGCTAAGGTTGCAGACACTGGAGTCCTGTAACCACCCCTACCTCTACCTCGGGTGAGACTTCATCTGCTTCATACGTGTTGTCGAAAGGGTCGATAGTAAGGGTTTTGTTGGTGCACTGCTGAAGCGTTGAACTTTGGGTCTGCCCCTGTGCCAACAGGTGATAACCATATTGCATAGGAACACCAACAGGACCATATCCAGGTTGTAGCGAGATGAAAAAACTATATGGTCCTCCCATATACGATGGCTTTCTGGGTTGTCCACCTATGTAAAGTGGTTGTCCTTCTTGTCCACCGATGTACTGTGATTGAACATATGGACCTCCTACATACTGCGGTTGACCTATTGGTCCCCCTATGTATGGAAGTGGAAGGGACTTTTGAGTCTGAATTGTGGGGTTTATAGATTTATATGGCGTAGTTCCTTGCGAATGAATGCCCATTGAATTGGGTTGAGTCCACAAAGGATTCACAACTATAGGATATGGATGTCCAGGATACAGACTAGTGGTAGTAGGGATAGAAGGACTTACATGAGTGTTTTTTCCCCATGCTTGTTGATGTTGCAACCATGTAGGTTTACCCCAGTAAAAAGTTTCCTTGTAACATAAGGTTGCCCCCCGACTGAAGGTTGGACTCCCATTGAATATTGACCTCCAATGTAGGGAGTACTAATTTGTGATGTGTGAGGTGGAGGTTGAGTATCTTGTGTAACCATGGTTGTGTGAACGACTTTTTTGCTGACCATTTGACCTGTGGGATGACCAAGTAAATCACTTGGTGTGTGCATGTGTGGAAAAAATGAAGCAAAAATATTACCCAACTCATGTGAAAGAGGAGATAAATGTGCAAGTGGTTGAGTCAGGGTCACCTGGGTCACTGATGTTTCCGGTAAAGAATAAGAACCAACAATATGAACTATGGGAGTTGTGGAAAAATATGAATTCCCAAGTCCTTTAGGAAAATAAAAAATCGGTGGGTTCATGCCAAAAGATGGTGTAATGGTGGAACCAGGCAGTACATGATAAGAAGAATAAGAATCATCATATCTCGTGGATGGTGGATCAAAGAGTGGTTGGCCAACTGGATTGGTAAATGAAGGATTCACAAAAGATGGCAATATTTCTATGAAGGTTGGGACCGGTTCTTCAATGTGATGGCCACTTCCAAGAGAAATGCTCCTAGTTTCAGAAGTGTGATCTATGATCATTTCTTCGTAAGAATGATTATGTTTTGGTTCCTGAGTATCAGGTTCCTTGCCTTGTATATTGTGAAAATTTTGATCCTAAGGCCGACTATGAAAAACAAAGAAACAAACTCCTATGAAAAGTAAAATCAATCAACCAAGCAACAACAAATTTAAGGATCTTCCGAAGATAGGATATCAAACTGCCAACGAATAAGTGAGAAGAACTTACCTCGACCTCCACATAATAGTCCTTATTGGTGCAAGAAACCCTCGATTTCGTGGGATCACCCTCCAAGGGTACTGAGAGTGTGATACAAAGTATTCCCCAGGTACTGTGGGAATACACCCACAATCACCTCTGTAGGTACCTCGGAAAGGCCACCAAGGTTACCAACTCATAGTCAGCCTCTGGGGGGGGGTACAGTTGACAGTCAGGACTGAACGTATGGGAATGATATCAAAGTCCGAATCTCTTCAAGAAAACTAAAGACAAGTGGACCGATAGGACTCCAGAGGACCCCAAATGCATTCAGAGTTCATGAAGCACCGAGACCAAATGAAACCAGTGGTTTCTCAAGAACAACCCCCAATATATGATCTTTCCACTATGATTGGTTAATCTTTTGAGGGGTAATCTACACTGCTCTCCCGCAAAAAACTTCGGGTTTATCCCTTGTGTGAGAGGGGGTTCCCAACTATGCTTATACAAAAGTTGGATTTAAACGCTCTTTAGTGTTATATAGTCTCTTTAGTAGTCTTGGACAATTTACTCACTTCACCTAGTCCAAATACCCTAATCCTAAGCTACTGTTGGTGTGTTAAAAACAAAAAAATATTCGAGTTGATTTTATTAGTGCATGGTTAATTTTAATGGATTTTAACTCAAAGGGTTCACGGAGATGAAACTGATGATGTGTAAGAGACTTGACTCCAAAATAATGCAAAATAATGCTATGGAGTTCTTTCTTTTGATGAATTCTACGTATGTGAAGGAGAAGAGTTCTATTCTTCTTAACACAAGCAAGCACTCAAAACAATGCAAATTTCAATTTTTGGGATCAATATGATGCCAAAATACCAAGAAAATGTTTTCGAAAACCAAAATGCACATGCAAAACTAGCTATTTTTCCAAACATAAACCAAATCAAACTTCCTAATGAATGCACAATTTCTTCGTTTGATTAACTATGCAAGGAGATATGCAAACTTTTCGCTTCTTATCTTTCAGATGAAAAAAATCTAAGTTTAAAACAAATAACTACGAGGAAAAAATAAATCAAACAAAGTTCACTCAAATTGATGAGAACTGAAAGAAAACAAGTAGGGAATAACCTATTCAATCAAGAACTCAATGATGCAAAAGAGAAAGAAAACAAACACTCATGAAAATCCTCAAATGATGAGCAACAAGAAACAAAAATCAAGCTAGGTTGTCATAAGAGTCCTAATCATCCAAGAAGTGAGATGTTTCAAATGAAGACAAGAAGGCTCAATACCAAGCAACCTTTGCAAACCTTAGTTGATGAACAGTCCTAAACAATCAAGCAATCTGAAATCTTTATGAGACGAAGATCAGATAAACTCAAAAAGGAAAAAAGAACCAAGGGATCGTGTTAACCCAAGGGGACCACAAGTAAGAGAAAATTTGCAAACTCAAAGGATAAAATTAAATGAGTGATAAATTCCCAACTCTTAGAAAAAAAAAGTCAACAGTATTCAAAGGTCTCTGAGAAAAAATTCCCTCAGGATTAGACTGAGAAAAAGTGAGAAAAAAAGGGAAGAAAAACCCAGAAAAGGAGATCAACGTTCCTATTTCCAAAGAGACAAAGTGCTACAACTCTCTGGTATACACTACAGGGGAGCGTTGATAATAGATCAATGCTCCGGTATACATAGCAAAGGAGCACTACTCTTAAAAAAAACTAAGAAATAAGGCTTAAAACTCAAAAAAATTTGCCAAAACATTTGTGAAATATTCAATGAATAAGAGAGAAAGGGAAGAAGATCAGAAACAAACAACAAATATGATCTAAAGGTGGGAAAAATCTCAGACGATCCAAGGAAGGACAAATCAATGTCCTTCCCCACTGGAGTCGCCAATTTCTGTTACAAAAATATTCCCCCGCGGACATGTGAACTTTCCCTTGGATTACTGACCTCTAAACCAAGAAAGAAAAACACAAGTGGACACTAACATCCCTTTGAATTTATTTTAACTAATCATAAAGAGAGAGAGGGAGAAAATGTGTGATGCACCTAGTTTCGAAGTTTGTCCTCGCTGCTTCCAATCCGATCTTGATCTCCAAACTCCTTAGCACAAATTTTTACCTACAATGCAATAGACAACAAAGAGAAACAGATAACTCCTACTCTACAAGATCAGATAAAAAAATCCATCTACAAAGATTGAAGGAACAGTAGACAAGCATATGCAATAATACACGAGCTTGAAGGAATTAGGCCAAGTATATTAAAATGAGAACACAAAGAGAATACTTAAAAACATGGATGATGATGCAACACTCCTCCAATATCCCCTCGTCCAGCCCCTGGACGATGCTACCAAGATTTTAAGTTTGATATCTAAAAGATTCCTTTCTCCAGAATCAAAGGTTTGATACTTCTAATAATCCCTCTCTTCTCCATGGAAAGCCCTCATTATATAGGATTTGCAGGGTTAACCACCATGGAGAAGATCACTCATTAGATCCACTAAAATGGGATCTCCAAGATTTTTAGGGAGAAAATATGTCTCAAGGATTTTAGTGTGAAAATATATCTCAAGGTTTTTAAGGAGGGAATATCTCTCAAGATCCACCAAATTAGGATTTTGGTTTGAGAAAATATCTCAACCATCCAGGAGATTCTCAATCTCTCCTTTAGATTAGGAAACTAAATGTGAGGTGGATTCTCACACTAAATTAATTTCCTTTTTATGAATATTAATAAATAATTCATATGCACATAGTATTTTGACGTTCATATGATACATTTTTCCTCCTCATTGACTAGGGATTGTGACAAATGTTCTTTCATGGTGTCAAGGGGTCAAAACACATATAAACACATAGAAAAGTGCATGTGAGACTTAGTAAGGTGCATATGACACTTTCCGACACTTGCAATACTTACCAAGGTGAATACAACACTTTTACGACACTTGCAACACTTAGGGTGAGGTACTTAAGTGTGGCATTTTGATGTGTAAAAACGATCCTCCAAATATCAAGAAAACACACTTTGCAAAGTCATCAAAACAAATTAAGTCTGAATTTCAAGCATACAACATATCATGGAGTTAGCCCAACCAATCCGAGTTCTAGTTGTCAGGAAGTAGTAGTATGAGACTCCGACAACCTTATATTATGTGCAAGTCCACCAACACAATTCTAGAAAGTATGAGAGTTGTTAACAACGATTCCATTTTTGTGCAGATTTATCAATGAAATCACACTTGTAGATGACAAATTCGACGAATTTCTACAACCCACATATACAAAATCATTTTTCCATGTGACTCAAAGGCGTTTTGATAGCTACAACTCGTATGGTGACAATGATTGGTCAAAAAGAAGATATAACATCTATACCACATGATCCGAATCAGATACAACAAGAACTATTGGCTATCGAAATAGGCTCTAAGATGATCGACACAGGAAAAGTTTAAGGCTATGGATTGTTACGAGGAAAATATCTCTCTATGGCTAGGGAAAAACCACAACAGACAGAAATGACTGCAGAAATCAACTCTATTCTCAAGTATTCTATATAAATAAATGTGCTAGCAAGACAAGATAAAAGGCCTACCTCATCCAGACGTTCGATGAAGTCCACCGTTGAGCACTTGACCCAAAGAAATACACCTGCAACTAGTCCTCAACAACCAAGAAATGCAATCATATGGTGATAATATATGATGTTATCACATTCAATAACATAATCCATTAACCTTCATAACAAATATGCCCATGGAATAATAATTCAGATATTTGCAAGATATCAATTGGACGAGAAAAGAGTATTTCTATTAAGATATAAACAACATAAGTGAATAATTTACAGACTTCCGTGTCGGGACGATTCAGAACCAAGAAACTAAGTTCCTTCCAGCTGGGCTTCCACCACTTCAATCCTCCACCAAAGGCAAGATCATATAAGAGAGACAATGAAGTTCTCACTCAATAAGGGAAAAGCTTGGGGGATGAACACTGTGTTCAGAATTAAAGGATAAAGGGATACATACTCAATGTGAAGTGAATAATTCTTCCAGAGTAACTTTTCTCTCAAAGTTGAATTTTTTCTCCTCTTTTCCATAGCTCAGAATTGACGCATTTATAGCCTTCAAGTGGAACTAAAGGGCCGAGTCGGAACGTTTCCAGTATATGGAAGGCCAAGGATATTTGATCTCTTGTCGTGACATGGAAACCCATCACCATTTTTCAATTTTGGGAATATTTCTCGATGTACGTGGGCTATAGTGGTGCAACCTACGTATACACATGTTGTATAGTAGGCAAGGTGCGTATATGTGGAAAAATTGTATTTTTAGCTCTGGGATTTGCAAAAAGAGATTAAAAGTCTACATAGGGAAATGGAAAAAGGCCTTCTATGAAAGATTTCATGGGGTGAGACAAATCTTGCTATAACAGATGCCCCCTAATGTGTGAGGTCAGAGGAGTATTTGTGATGGCCGAAATACATTATAAAAAAGAGAAGTAGAGTAATGGGGACCTAGCTAGAAGAACTAGTTGCTCATTACCATCTGTACTGATTTTGCATACATGGCTGCCAATTTGAATTACACTGCAAATCCATGTGAAAATATACCAAACAATTGTTCGTGGTCATGAATAGGAAAATACAAATGTGGTTACATGCCAAAGGTTGTCATAGTCACGAACAAGGCCCAGTTGAACCAGTCTCAAAATCAATTTGAAGATGTCTGTATACAATGGAGTACAATGTGATCTCCCATGATCACTAAAGTCACATAGGTACTGGTCCAATGCAAAGGAAGCAACAACTCAGGAAAGATGTGGCTACATATTGATGTCTTCAAGTCTTCTACACAATCTGCCAAAGGTGTAAGTCTACATCGTGTGAATAAAGGAGTTGAGGTCGAACACAACGAGACTTTGTTTTATTACTGGTCATTGAGGTATACCGTTAACAAACATGAGACATCCTACCGATGATGAAAGTAGGTATCAAGGAAATGAGTACATTCTTACAAGTGTGAATAAAGGAGTCGGGCTCGAACACTTGAAGAATCCATCGATCATGAGACATTGATGTATTCCCAACTATTGATGGCGACAGAAACTGCCACTAATAACTGCAAGCCTCTAGGTACTCATAGAACTCTAGGTCTCGTTTCCAGAATACATGAGCTAAAGTTGATGGAAGGAGACCCGCTGAAAGGAGATCATTAAGACATCTCTCATCATTCAACATGAGGTATAAAGCATGAGATTGATGATTTGGAGGAAATCATATGAAGAACATGTTCACGAACCAACGACCTTGTGCGTCTTTCACATGTGCCAAGTGCAAGAGATACATGAAAAAGACCCTCTAAATAGAAGGCAATGAGGAAAAATGTTGACAAAGGAGAGGAAACCACCAATAAAGATAATGGAATCCAAGACACTGTACGAATCCCAATGTGTGAATATATGTATTTTTGTCGAACACAAGGGAAACCACCCAGTCAACGACCAATGATGAAATGTCGACTGTTGGGTTCAAGGTTACCTACCAATGAGGAAAGTATGACCAGGGTGCGTAATAGGACTACACCATCATGTGATTATGAGACAAAATGAGGGTATGGCCGACATGCAAAGTCAAGAGTTATAAGGAATGGATGACACATGTTGATAGACATCCTTTGAACAAGAGCATGAGACATATGGAAGACTCTGACATCATAGACTCAATGATGGAACCATGAGATGCAGGAGGCATCGATCAAATTCTCCATAGGGATTGGAAGAGTAACCAGTCGGGGGAGAAAACTCTTTATAACGAGATCAACTTCCTAAGGCAATGTTAAACCAAAAATTATGATGACAAGTGGACTCAATAACGTTGTTCTCTGTTCAAAGGTGACATGACTGCTGCCAATATAAGATGATACTCCCTTCCGGCCTGTCTTTTTATTTTTTTTCATAGTCAAATGAATGCTATGATACATAGGAGGAAACAAGTGTCGCAAGTAAGAAAAACTAGTTCTAGCAGTGGAACATACCTATGCTCAATGCAAGGAGGTGCATGCAGGATGTTAGCATCGGAAGTCACTCCTGGATTGCTTGCAGGAGCAGAGCCCGACACCCATCAGTTTAATGTCACGATTTGTTTATAGAGGGGTGATCAAATGATAAAGGCTCGATGAGATATCACTCTAACTCGGGGACTGGATCTGGTACGTAAAGAACAAAGGAGGTCTGGAATCCTAACTTCAGTTAGTGGGTTGATTAAAAAGATGAACAGGTGGAAGACGTAGCAAGAAAAGTGAACAAACAACTTCAGGCAACAGGCTTTCACCTGTTCATCTTTTTAATCAACCCATTGGCTGAAGTTAGGATTCCAGACCTCCTTTGTTCTTTACGTACCAGATCCAGTCCTCGAGTTAGAGTGATATCTCCTCGAGCCTTTATCTCCATTTGATCACCCCTCTATAAACAAATAGTGACATTAAACTGATGGGTGTCGGGCTCTACTCTTGCAAGCAATCCATGAGTGACTTCCGACGCTAACATTTCTGGCGCCGTTGCCGGGGATGAAATTGAATATTTTCCCTGGGTAGAACGACATTGAGCCTCTTAATCCGAAGGTGCATCGGATTATCAAAGCCTTTCAAGATTGCTAACATGCACCTGGCGACTCCATTGTGACGACTCCACTGTGGCGGACCTGCCCTATCAATTGTGGCTTTTAGGGGTAGGCATACACGGTCTCATCCACAACTACCTCTAGCTACGCCCGAAATAGATCCAGAGGCGGTGCTCAGAAGGGGAAAGTCCTATGAAGAAGAAGCGTCCATCACTGAACCAAGTAATCCACCACATCCTTCTGTGGGAGCTCCTTTTTCTCCTCCTCAGTTTTCCGACAGGCCTGTTTCTGCAGTTTCTCGTTTCCTAAATTTTGGGAATGTTCCTGTCGAGTTTTCCTCTCCTGGTCTGGGACCAGAGGGTCAAGACCTTGTCACTCCCCTCTCCCCTGAAGCTATACCCTGGCGTAGACCCAGGACCGCAGAACCCTACGCCTAGCTTAACCACTCCTGTACAAAGAGGAGCACCCGCTGACTTGAGCTCGATAGCCTTCTCCTTAAATCCCCTCTTGTTCCCCACTCCAATTAGAGGCTCATTCTCAGTAGCCCCTTCGCGAACTCATTCTCCTCCAAATTCTCCTCCACCTAATATTCCTATGGCTGGTGCTAACCCCCCTCTGACCATAATGGAGGCCATTATCGCCGCTAGGTATGCTCCCCTTGTGCTACCGCAGCCTCTCAACACCCTCCCAGCAGATGGTTACCTCAAACAACTGCCCAGGTTTACAGGTGAGGGGGACATAACTGCAGAAGAGATCCTAGAAGCCTTTTATAGTTTCACAGATGATAATAACATCATGCACGCGGACGTATGGATGAGGATTGTTGTCCATAGTCTCCAAGGAGAGGCTAGAAAATGGTTTAAGGCCCTGCCTCCTGGATCTATTGATGGGATCGAAGCTTTAGATAATGCCTTTTTAAGACAATGGGGAGATAAGAAAGACTTCATGTATTACATGATAGAGTTTGGGTCTTTGAAGAGGAAGGAAGGAGAGTCCGTCTCCGATTTCTCCAAGAGATTTAATAAAATGTACAACAAAATCCCTGCTGAGATAAAACCCTCTGAAGCCTATGCAAAGATTACTTATGCTAGCGCCTTTGATCCCTATTTCCGCCTCTTGTTGAGGGAAAGAAGAGCCACTACTCTGGCTCAGATGCAGGATGCAACCGTGGAAGTAGAGTCTAATATAATGGCTGTTGACCGACTCAGAAATGCTACTTGTAGGAACATATCCAGGCAGAGGCCTGAAGCTACCTCATCCAGTTCCTCTCCCCTGCCCCTTCAGGCAGATGAGATAGCTAGGGTACTCAAGTCACTTTCTTCTAGGATGGAAAGGTGGGAGTTAGAAGGGAAGCCCATGTACAAAAATCCCCAGAATGCCGATGGTAGAGGTTTCAGGAGATCTGATAACCATGGGCCACGGGCCTTCCCAAGGGAACAAAGAGACAAAGACAGAGAAGACCAGAGAATTCAGGCCCCTTTTCAGAACAACTTTGTGGCCGATGAGGAGGAAAGAGAAGCATATGAGCTTGACCCTGAAATCCACTGCTTCGAATACACTCCTCCTTTTCCTCATCTCACTCAAACAACTTATGAGGAGTCTCTCATGGATAGTCAGCTAAATGAATTGAGCAAGGGAGACAAGGTTAGTGGCGACTGAGGCAGGTATAACCTGAGGTCTGACAAAAAGACAACAACACCTGATATTCTTGAGCAGTCCACTAGAACGGAAAAGCCTGCTAACACAGTAGCCGACAGTCACAGAGGTAAGAAGGCTCAACCCCTCTCTCCCACTGTCCACAATCATGTTCCTGAAATAAGAGAAATTCCAAATCCTACATCTTCTTTTAATTTCGAGCATGAGATTCAAAAGATCAGAATCCCTGTGCCCCTCACCGAGCTAATTAAACATGAAGAATTAAAAAAATGCTTCTCTAAGCTTTTACAGCCTGAAGTCTCATGCCTTCCCACGAACTCCATAAATCTCCAAGATGAAAAGCCAACAGTTGTCCTAGGTCCCATGGTAGAAGATAGAGATGATTCATCCCCTCCCTTCTACACATCCCCGAACATACATGATAAAGTGTTGCACAACTGCTTGATGGATTCGGGGGCTTCTCACAACCTCATGCCCAAAACTGTCATGGAAGAGTTAGGACTAGAAGTCACCCGAGCCTATCATGACCTCTATTCTTTTGACTCCAGGAGAGTTCAGTGTCTCGGAGTTATTAAAGACCTGGTCGTGACCTTGTTTCAATTGCCCATGAAAAGCCTGGTCATGGATATTGTAGTGGCCGATGTTCCTCCCAAGTTCGGTATGTTGTTGTCAGGATCTTGGATAAAAAGACTGGGCGGAACCTTGCAGATGGACCTCACGTATGCTACCATCCCAGTGTTCAGAGGGGAGCATAGAAGACTATACAGGGAAGCCCAACTGGCCTACATAATCAGTGATGAAGCCAACCCTACCAACCATCCCATCTTTGCCTTGGACACTGATTTAGGCTCCAGTTTACTACAACTCRCCCATGCYCCCRAGCCTCCTCTCAAACTCAGAAAGYAGCCCMCMATTTCCCCTAAACTTCCTCCCTCCATCACCCCCATCTRGAAACTGTTYTTTGATGGAGCCTCTTCCAGGGAAGGCGCTGGAGCTGGGGTGGTTTTTGTGTCACCTGYTCAGGAAACCATATCTCTGTCATACAAATTAGAATTTGAAGCYACCAACAATGTRGCAGAGTATGAGGCTCTTGTTYTRGGATTAAGAGCYGCGAGGGAAATGGGAATTCARGAAGTAGYAGTGTTCGRTGATGCAGAGTTGGTGGTCCARCAGATCARAAACGCTTATCAGGCTAAGCATCCTCRAMTCAGAAGCTACATAAATGAGGTKTGGGACCTAGTTGACAGTTTCTTCTCAGCATTTAACATTTCATTCATCCCAAGAGAGGAGAACACCTTGGCAGATTCCTTGGCTACATCGGCTAGCAATTTCAAAGTACCCTTGCCGCCCAAATTCAGATATGATGTAGAGGTAAAATACAGGCCCTCCATACCTGACAACGTCAAAGATTGGAAGGTATTCGAGGATGATCTCGAGGTTAAGAGGTTCTTGGAGACTGTCGAGGAATTTTCAGAAATGCACATTGACCAAGACGGCGTCTCAGAGGAAGAGCTCGATGGGGGTAATTGTCTGAATAAAATTGCAGAGCGTGACATTGTACAACTGCCCAACAACCATATTCCCAGAGGACTGGTTCCTTTGGAAAGACTTTTTGATGGAAATGATGTATTGTTAAAAAGAGAAGTCTCAGAGGAGGACGCTGGTACTATTCAGTGCAACATTGGGACTGAGGGTGAGCCCAAGTATGTCAAATTGTCAAGAAGTCTGACAGAGGA
Organism: Picea engelmannii; assembly: GCA_009831015.1. Classification (NCBI taxonomy): domain Eukaryota; kingdom Viridiplantae; phylum Streptophyta; class Pinopsida; order Pinales; family Pinaceae; genus Picea; species Picea engelmannii. The sequence continues at coordinate 371,779 of ML781171.1, read as the reverse complement.
GCAGAGGTCTGAATACATTGGACTTTTGAGGGAATTTGTGGATGTTTTCGCCTGGACGTACGAAGACCTCAAAACATATGACATTTCTGTCATCGAGCATAAAATCCCATTAAAAGAAGATTCAAAGCCATTTAGGCAGAAGCTGAGACAGATCAATCCTATGCTGCTGCCTATTATGGAGAGGGAAGTGAAGAAGCTGCTTCAAGCTCAGATCATTGTACCATTGAGATATTCAGAGTGGGTGGCCAACTTGGTGCCAGTAAGGAAAAAGAATGGAGAGATCCGACTCTGTGTAGACTTCAGAAACCTGAACAGGAGCTCACGGAAGGATAACTACCCCTTGCTGATGATGGAACATATACTGCAGAGGGTGACAGGAGCTTCCAGGATGTCCATGATTGATGGATTCTCTGGCTACAATCAAGTCTCCGTTCTGCCTGAGGACATGGAAAAGACAGCGTTCACCACTCCATGGGGCACATTCATGTATGCCAAGATGCCGTTTGGATTAATGAATGCAGGGGCAACGTTCCAGCGCGCCATGGATATAGATTTCATCGGGGAAAAGGATAAATTCGTGGTCATTTATCTGGATGACATCACAATTTTTTCAAAATCTGATAAAGAGCACTGTTGTCATCTCAGGAAAGTTTTCCTAAAATGCAAAAAGTTTGGCATTTCATTAAACCCCAAGAAATCTATGTTCGCCATGCAGGAGGGAAAGTTACTGGGCCACATAGTATCAGTAGAAGGAGTCAGAATTGACCCCAGAAGAGTTGAGGCGATACAAGCCTTATCAATCCCGAGGTCCAAGAAGGAGGTCCAATCTTTCCTCGGTAAAATAAATTTTCTGAGGAGGTTTGTGCCTAACTTTGTTGAGGGGGTAAAACTTATAACAACCATGTTGAAGAAAGAGAATGAAGTAAGGTGGACCCCTCAATCGCGACATTCCTTTGAACAAATCAAGAAGGCCCTGACTGAAGCTCCTGTTCTTATCAGTCCTGACTACTCAAAGGATTTCCTTATCTTCTCCTTTGCCTCACCTGACACAGTGGCTGCTGTTCTATTACAGACAAACAACATTGGGCTAGAGAAGCCTATTGCTTATTTCAGCCAAGCATTGAGGGATGCCGAAGTTAGGTATGATACTATGGAGAAGCAGGCATATGCTCTGGTAAAATCTCTCAAATCTTTTAGAACCTATGTCCTGCAGTAAAAAATCATCGGCTATGTCCCCTCGGCTGCTGTTAAAGACATTCTTATTCAGCCTGACATAGACGAGAGAAGGAGTAAATGGATAGCCAAAATTCTAGAGTTCGACCTGGAAATAAAACCCACCAAATTGATCAAAGGTCAAGGTTTAGCCAAGCTGTTGGCTGAGGAAAACTGCCAAGATTTGGGAATAAGTTTCATCAACGAATGCTCAGGTATTCAGCAGGATCGACTGCCTGACGTAGACCATCGAAGGGAGCCCCCATTGGCTCGATGTCCTTGGTATAAGGATGTAATATACTTTCTGCAGGAGCTGTGGCCTCCAGATGGCCTGCAAAGAAACAAAGCAAGAGCTCTAAAGCTCAAAGCAGTCAGGTACTGCCTGATCGATCAAGTGTTATATTGGAAAGACCTCTTGGGGGTGCTTTTAAAATGCATCAGTCCACCGGAGGCCGAGATGATCGTGGCTGATTTTCACAGTGACCTGTGTGGAGGGCACCATTTCTGGAGAGCCACAGCCCACAAAATCCTCAGGGCTGGATATTACTGGCCTACCGTGTTCACCGATGTCTGCAAAAGGGTCAGAGCCTGCATCAAATGTAAAAAATTTGTAGGAAAGCAACAACTCAGGTCTCTGCCGTTAAATCCGATTGTGGTTTCAGGGCCTTTCCAACAGTGGGCCTAGATTTCATTGGAGAAATTCACCCTGCCTCCAGTGGGCAGCACAGGTGGATCCTGACTGCTACAGATTTCTTTACCAAGTGGATTGAAGCTATCCCCACCAGGAGTGCTTCCCACAAGGTAATCATTGGATTCTTGGAGGACCTCATCACAAGGTTCGACTGCCCAAATAAGATTGTCACTGATAATGCAACCGCTTTTGGGTCTGAACCGCTAGCCAAGTTCTGTGAACAGTTTGGGATCAAATTGATTCACTCCACCCCATATTATCCACAGGGAAACGGTCTAGAGGAATCCTCCAACAAAAGCCTGATAAGAATCATCAAAAGGTTGTTGGAAGACAACAAAAGGGCTTGGAATTCAAAGTTGAAATTCTCCCTATGGGCTGATTGGGTGACTACAAAGAGATCTATTGGTCTCTCCCCTTTCCAGTTAGTCTACAGAGCCGAAGCCGTCTTCCCTTCTCAGCTGGCCATTCCCGTAGCAAAATTCTTCCAGGATTATCAGGAAGAGCCCAATGACATGATCAGAAGGATTCATTAGCTAGTAGAAGTCCAGCAGGTGAGGGAGCAGACAATGGACAGGATTCAGGACCATCAACAAAGGATCAAGCAAGTCTTCGATAGGAAGGCCAAGAAGGAGCGGTTCCAGATAGGAGACCTGGTGCTGAAATGGGATGCTCCTAAGCAAGATAAGGGCAAACACAACAAATTTGAAGCCCTGTGGGTGGGGCCTTTCAGAATCTCTGAGACTTTCTCAAATAACACGTACAGGTTGCAGGATTTGGAGGGTGAAGGAGTTTTCAGCAGCCCAGTAAATGGGCACTTTCTTAAAAAATATTTTGTCTGAGACTCCAGTGGCTCCTATGTTTTGTAAATATTGCCTTTTCTGTTCTTTGTTTTACTTTTTGTTTCGGCTTAGTAAGTGACTCCATAGCCCATCAACAAGGCACTGGAACTGCAAATATGTTATTAGAGCATCGCGGGGACGACTCTATCCCCCATGGAGCCCGATGTTAGTAACAATTGTGTTATCGGGGTTTCAAAGGGTAAGAGAGATGAGACCTTTCGAGTCTCGAAATACTGATGGAGATCCTAGCCGTTGATCTTGGCAGGACACGCGTCAGACATCAGGAGGAGAGTCGGGTTTCAGTTCATCGGAGAATCGAAGTTTCTGGAGGCAAGAAACTCTTACATGAAGGAATCGCGATAAGCGATTTCCTGATTGGATCATAACCGTCCATCAGCAGGGACACGTGGCGAGAGATCCCACAGAGTCGGGGATCGGGGAACTGAAAGTCCCGTGCACATGACAACGGGAATCACGATATCCTGATACGCGATTTCCCGATGGAGTTAAGGACCGTAGTGGGGGACAGGTGTTGGAAGGTCAATTCCTGTAGGGAGACAACGCCAAGTAGCATCGGCATATCAGGAGTTGGGGATCTGTGAGGACAGTGGGTCACAACAACGCAGGTGCCGATTTCCCGATGGGAAAATCCTGATAAGAGCAGAGAAAGCGCCATGGGCCAGAGAAAATCTGGACCGTCCGATCCAACTGGGACAGGTGGCATCCGGTCGGCATATCGGCTATCGAGATTTCAGGAAGGTGGCACCCCTCATTTCTTGCATTTTGAAACCCCGAACCCCGAATTTTCGATAGCGCCCAGAATTGGGCCCACGGATTTGGCACCTGGTCATCGACCAAAATGGGGTAGTTTTATGAGGGCCCATTTAAACCTCTTATCACCTTCCACCTCTTCTTACTGCCTCTCATACCCCGATGATAAGTATCCTCAATTTCATCATCTTGCACTCCTAGCCACCTACGCCTCAGCTAATTGCCCCCACCTTGTTCAGTCACCGAATATCCTCTGCTGTCCCCACGTCATCTTCTTGTGCCACATCGCATCTTCGCCTTTAGCTCCTAAGAGCACACACATACCCAGTATCCTATCTGTCATGCTGATCACCTCAGCCTTGTCAGCTCCGTCCACATTGGCCAGCCGAGGCCCCCTGCAGAAATCCAACAAAGCAGCAGACAACCAAAGGTAGGCTACCACATCTCCCAAATGAATATTTGACCAGAGCCTCTCAGGTCCCGATGAATCAGTTAATGCAAAAGAGGAAGGTGGGTGATACATCATCTCCTTCCTTAAATATAAGGTTAGAAAGGAGCGTGTACAGAGATAGGCTATCAGTCCCTCCTGACAAAGATCGTGTCTGACAGACGACTGCATGGGCATTTTGCCCAACGTCTGCATGCGTAGCCTAACAGAGAAGCTCCTCAATGTCAAGCATTGAATTCATGATATGATCACGCCTTCGGCGCCTGAGTCAATTCCAAGTATATGTAGGATTTTCTGCCATTTTTGTGGGTATCAATGGTTGAGCAGAGCTCCCGGATGTAAAGTTTTAATGAAGCACTGATACTCTAATTATGTATGAACTTTTGAGACTTCTTGCCTTATGAATGCCAGTTTCTTTCATATCTTTGTTTACACTATGTTAGAGCAGCTCGGAATTGGAGGATCCAGTCGAGCTGTAGCTATTTTAGGATGATGTTGTAATCGATCACTGTAATAGTTGCACCGTCTCTAATCAGTTCTTGTGATTTTCCCAGCACTGAGTGACTTGGAATTGGAGGATCTAGTCGAGTCCCCTTTCAGTTTCTTGAGACCCTGAACCAAGCGGATCTTGCATTCAGAGTCTTTCTTCTGCAAACTACCGAAAGCCTGTTGCCCGAAGTTGTGTGTTCACTTTTCTTGCTACGTCTTCCACCTGTTCATCTTTTTAATCAACCCACTGGCTGAAGTTAGGATTCCAGACCTCCTTTGTTCTTTACGTACCAGATCTAGTCCCCGAGTTAGAGTGATATCTCCTCGAGCCTTTATCTCCATTTGATCACCCCTCTATAAACAAATCGTGACATTAAACTGATGGGTGTCGGGCTCTGCTCCTGCAAGCAATCCAGGAGTGACTTCCAACGCTAACATTTCTGGCGCCGTTGCCGGGGATGAAATTGAAGATTTTCCCTGGGTAGAACGACATTGAGCCTCTGAATCCGACCAGAATGGAGGCCATTATCGCCGCTAGGTATGCTCCCCTTGTGCTACCGCAGCCTCTCAATGCCCTCCCAGCAGATGGTTACCTCAAACAGCTGCCCAGGTTTACAGGTGAGGGGGACATAACTGCAGAAGAGAACCTAGAAGCCTTTTACAGTTTCACAGATGATAATAACATCATGCACGCAGACGTATGGATGAGGATTTTTGTCCATAGTCTCCAAGGAGAGGCTAGAAAATGGTTTAAGGCCCTGCCTCCTAGATCTATTGATGGGATCAAAGCTTTAGATAATGCCTTTTTAAGACAGTGGGGAGATGCCACCTGTCCCAGTTGGATTGGACGGTCCAGATTTGCTCTGGCCCATGGCGCTATCTCTGCTCTTGTCGGTATTTTCCCGTCGGGAAATCGGCACCTGCGCTGTTGTGACCCACTGTCCTCACGGATCCCCGACTCCCGATATGCCGATGCCACTTGGCGTTTTCTCCCTACAGGAATTGACCTTCTGACACCTGTCCCCCACTACGGTCCTTAACTCCATCGGGAAATCGCGTATCGGGATATTGCGATTCCCGTTGTCATGTGCACGGGACTTTTAGTTCCCCAATCCCCGACTCTACGGGATCTCTCGCCACGTGTCCCTGCTGACGGACGGTTCCGATCCAGTCGGGAAATCGTGTATCACGATTCCTTCATGTAAGAGTTTCTTGCTTCCAGAAATTCCGATTCTTCGATGAACTGAAACCCGACTCTCCTCCTGATGTTTGACGCATGTCTTGCCAAGATCAATGGCTGGGATCTCCATCGGTATTTCGAGACTCGAAAGGTCTCAGTTCTCTTACCCTTTGAAACCCCGATACCACAATTGTTACTAACACGGGAGATGGACACTCAGGGGAATGTTACCTCCTGGGTATAGGGTGTCAAATTGTGAAGGATATAAATGCGGCTCTGCTTGGTTGAGGATGGAAAAATGTTGAGGCAAACGATTTATAACACAAATCGAGAACCAACTATAGGCTCAATATTTCAAGTAAGGGCATGAGATGCAATCATGACTTAACGCAAAAAAATGTCCTTTTTCATAATATTATTCTACTTGTTTTGAAAAAGGGATAACCTTGTACCAAATAGATGTATTTTCAAATCCAATTTACGAGTGTGAAAGAGACAAGTTCACTCGGCAATATTTTCGCTTTTTGAAAATGAGTCGGAAAAGGGCTTAAATCAAACTCGGCTGGGACTCCTCTAGGTATAGGTTAGTATGTTTATGAGTGAGAAATGAGGCTCAACATAAAGTCATGTATTAGCTATAAGGGACTCCCGATCCTACAGAAAAAATCTCTGCATGGGCACCAAATGGAACAGAGGTTCTAACTAGGGTACCCATGTTTGGTAAGTGTCTACCATTTGATAATGACACGTCTTGTAGCAGATGGAGGGTTCCGTGTTGCAAAAAATGGGTCCTTACCTAAGGCATATGAGTGACAATTATAGGACAATGCAAATGTGCATGATGGAACGAATACCTATCCTATATGTTGGGTAGCAAAAATACCTATCCGTAGTTACGAACGGTCAACATAACACTAAAAACTGCAAGAATCCTTGGAGAAAACTACAAAAACCAACTCAATCCACTGTTGTATTTGTCCATTAGGCGAAAATAATATTCGAAACTATATAAAGTGGGTAAAAACTGCTATAAATAGTAACAAAAACCAAATTTTACTATGTCATTTGACATTTTTACCCAAATAGTGAAAATTGGACCAAATTACCTCTAATGTTCAACTGGTGATTGTGGGAGTGTCGAGTGACGGAATCAGAGACCATCTGGACCATGTAATTCCTCTCCCCCCACTATTCCTTTCTAGTGGATTACATTTTGTATTTAGGTTTTAAAAAATGAGTTATTTAAGGCACAAATTAGGTATTTAGGTCTACGCGGGTTACCACTCATCGGGTCACGTATACGCGAGGTTATATGTGACTGTGTAAAATACAAACTGCGTGTACTCAAACCTATATGCGACTGTGAATGTTGCAGCTTGGGGAGATGGGAGTGGTATGAATATAGAAGAGTACATAGATGCTCACTGTATAGTAGGGACTAAGAAGGTCGGGAGTCAACTCCCCATCTGAGCGATCAACAATCTAAGCCTCAAGATTGTTGTCCTCATTTTTACCAAGATCACAGGATCAGATTCATTGCACCAGGAATCAAGGCCGATCATGTTATATTCTATGGAGTGCTTGAGACCCACAATGTACGATTGGTGCACCTCACTACTGGCTAATATGAAAATCTAGTTGATAGAATGAGAACAAGGTGACAAGAGGAACTTTAGGTTTGCATCTATCTTGTGTAGATTTTTCTTCGACCGAGTTCCAGGTTTGGGACCTAGAATCGAGATAATTCCTCGAGGACCTCATGATCCAACCATGGCACAATGGACTGAAGTAATGAGATGATAGGGGGGAGGTAGGGTGCCCACACCCTACAATGATGATTTATTTTATTGGTGGAGATGACAGGTCATTTCTATGGATGACTACCCCTATGCAGGGATTGAATTCAAAGGGGGCCTTGACATGCCACTGCCACCAGGGACTGACTATGGGGACATAGGTATGTCAAAGTTTTTAAATATTTCATTTTTTTGTATAGTAAAACAAAAATAATTTTGGATGATGCTTAAGTACTAACTAAACACTTGTGTGATGCAGATGTAGGTCCATGATGGCCAGGAGGGCTTCCATGACATCATCGAAGGCACCGGGGAGATGAGGCGGTGGGAGGAGAAGCAGAGAGAATCCTTCAAAATGTGCAGGGCAACCTGTCTCGTTTGACACATAGGATTCTGATGGTTCATGTAGAGGATCTGTCGGAGGCCATGCAACGACAGGTGATTGGTGTGCGTAGAGCTTGGGAATATGAAAATCCTAAGTAGACCGAAGACTCCATTGACATCTACCAACCAAGGGAAAACTCGATAAGCAAGCCAAAGACAAAAAACAAAGGGAAAATATATATACACTAAATTACATTAGTATACAAAGAGTTACGCCCAAGCTTGGGGCTCAAGCGTAATATCTTTTCAAGTAGAGACCATTCTTGGGCTCAACCAACATGTTCCCTTCATAATCTTCTAACTCATAGGCTTCTTTTTCTAAGACACATCGCACAATATAGGGACTGTGCCATATGGGCTTGAACTTGCCTACCCCTAGCGATTCTTTGGCTTGATCATATAAAAGGACCAAGTCACCCTCAGCGCACAACCGAGGACAGACAAACTTATTGTATTGGACCTTGACATGCATTATATTCACTTCGATAGTCGTAGAGGCATCTCGATGTTGATCATCAAGGCTCTCTAGGCGTACGAGGCGTCGCTCGAGATAGGAAGTGTCAGGGAGGAGCGTGACTGTCAATCTAAGAGAAGGGATTTCAAATTCAATAGGTAATATTGAATCCACACTGTGTACTAAATGGAAAGGAGAAAATCCGATGGCAGTATTGATCGAGGTTCGATATGCCCAGAGTGTGGGATATAGCATAATATGCCAGTCAGATTTGTTCTGGATGATAGTTTTCTACAAAATGGTCTTGAGAGAATTGTTGACAACCTCTACCTGTCCATTTTCTTGGGGGTAGTAAGGGGAAGAATGAAAATGCTTCAACCCCAGCTTGGATGCTAGCTCTTCCATTATTTCATTATGAAATTCACTTCCATGATCAATGCCAATCTCACTCAGGATACCGAACTTGGCGATAATTTGATTGAAAACGAAGAAGGAGATAGTCTTCCCGTTTGATTTAACTGTAGGCATGACCTTGACCCACTTAGTAAAGTAGTCTATGGCCACTATAATGTGTTGATGCCCCCCAACTGAAGTTGGGTTGCAATCCAGAAAGTCCACCCCCCACTTGGTGAAGGGACCGATGGTAATGAATGGATGGAGAGGGGCTAGATGAAAGAGCATTTTCCGAGTGAAAACCTAGTAGGGGTGACACTTCTTAACCGCTTCAACGGAATCTTTAAAGATAGATGGCCATAAATAAATGGCTCACAAAATTTTCTGGGTTGTCGCAAGACCGGATAGATGACCACCACAAGCCCCACTGTGGCAATCGTTTATAACTGACTCGACTTCTTCATGAGTTAAACAACAACCCAGGATATTGTCTATTCCTCAACGATACAAAGTGTCGCCGATGATAATGTAATTCTTAGCTTGGTATCATATAGGTCGTCTGTCATATTGTGAGAGATGCTGAGGGAAATTCAAGGTTTGAAAATAGAGAACAATGTCTCCATACCAGGGGTCGGACGATGAGACAAGGAAAATGTGTTCGTCCAAAAATGAATCAACATGAAGAACATCCTCTTCCAATCATGGGAAGTCAGATATTAACTCTACAAAGACTAGTGATTTCTTGGATTTTGCAGAAGCAAAATCGAGTTCAAATTATTGTAAAATGACAATCCATTTATTGTATTTTCCCCCTATGATACGCCTGGTAAGGACGTATTGAAATGGATTGACATAGACAACCATAGTAGTTTTGCAAAGAAATATATAATGGCGTAATCGTTTGACTACATGGACGGCATCCAAAGCTAGCTTTTCAACGTGAGAATATTTGAGCTCATGACCGACTAAGTTTTGACTAAGATATAGATGACGTGCTCACGGAGCTCATCATCTTCCTGAACCAAAACCATACTAATCGTCTCTTTGGACATGACGAAATAAAGCAAGTAATCCCTATTGTAGTTAGGAGACTTCAGTAGGGGCGTCGATACCAAGGCTTTCTTCAAAGCATCGAAGGATTCCTGGGCTTGCTCATCCCAGATAAAAGGGGTGTCCTTCTTCAAAAGACGCATGAAACCATTAGTAATATTGGCATAGTTTATTATAAATCGACGTAAAAAGTTATCTTTCCCCTGTAAACCTTGAAGTTGTCAAATAGTACGCGGGGGAGGCAATCATAATATTACCTCAAGATTTAAAGGATCTACCATGATCCCAGTCTCAGAGACTAAAAATACCAAAATATGTCCCGACCCAACGCAAAAAATGCATTTATGAGGGTTCAACTGGATTCTATATTGACGACATCTTTCAAAAACTAGTTGAAGGTGCTTAGGGTGATCCACTCTCTTACAAGAGTGACCAGCAATATCATCAAGATAAGCTTCAACTATATTCTTAAGATCATGGAATGCGAAGTTCATAGCACGTTGGAAGGTTTCTCTGGTGTTTTTAAGGCCGAAATGCATATTCGGGTATGCGAAAGTAACCCAAGGAAAAATAAATGGCGTCTTATGTTGATCCTCAGGTTTAATTTGAATTTGGTTATACCTTGAAAAATCCTTCCATGAAAGAAAAAACCTCGCTTCCCGCACACTCGTCGGGAATCTGATCGATGAAAGGTGTCAAGAAGTTGTCTTTAGGACAGACTTTGTTTAGGTCTCGAAATTCCATGCATACACGGATGATTCCTTGCTTCTTATTCACAAGAACAAGATTGGATACCCATTCAGTCAAGGGAACCGGGTAGATAAAGCCAACATTAAGTAGTTTCTCTACCTTTGCCTTAATATAAGCAGGGGCCTTCCGGGGATTGACAGCTCTAAGACATTGTCAAAAAATCTTAGCATCTAGATAAGTTTTAATATCATGCTCAACAATTCAAGGGTCGATTCATGACATCACTTCATATGACCAAGAAAATACATCTCGAAATTCCTTGAAGAGTTTGGTGTAGATTAATATTTCTTCTGGCGAACAATCCACACCGATGCAAACTCGCCATATTTAATTTGACATAAATGTTGTGCTTATAAGTGGAACTACGACATGACCGACTATCTTGCTCAAAGTATATCAAATTTCGTCTTGTTTGATTCTAGCAAGCTCTGGGAGAAAACAAGAGCGATGATGCATATCATCCCAAGGTTTGTCAGACCCATTCATGGCTTCGATGATAGCTTCATTCGAGGGAAAATTCTCATCGGGGCATTCATGTGAGCAAGACAACGAAGTATCCCACATGGGCTTAAGAACATGATCCTCCTCATTCATCTGCGAGGTGGTAAGATCAAGATCGACGGAAGAGTCAAGAATAGATTGATATGCTATCTCCATTGCCGATAGTGGCATGGACATTCCAACATGCGACTGACCTTCACAAGATGAATTTGAGGAAGGTAGGGTCCAAGGATTGTTAAAATAGGAAGTGTGGAAAGGAACAGACCTCTCGGAAGAAAAGGGCCTACTGGAAATGGCGTAAACATGGTGAATCGGTGCCATGAAGTTGAAGGTACCCATAAGGGATGAATACATTCCAACACCAATATTCTCATTTTTCGGCTGATAATTGTCAACCACGAGGATTGAAGGTCCAAGAGATGCACTGGGACTAGCATACGAAAAGGATAACTGGTCTACCGTCACAATCTTCCCATTGTGAGGAAAAAAAAGAGTGAAAAATACGGACGATATGACGACAGTCATAGCATAAGTCTAATTGCATATTAGTAACAAGTTATAATAGAGGGGAGCATTAACCCGCTAAACATCCACCTCTACCGTCTTCCCACCTAACTGGACCAGAAAGGCAAGAAGAATACTGTGAGGGCGGAAGGAACGACCATCAAAAGCAGTCAACATGGTCGGATATTGAGAGAGAGTAGGAGAGCCGAAATCTTTCCAACAGATCAAGGACATCACACATGTTGCAGGGCCTTCATAAAAAACTACATGCTTGATGGTATACTTTGAGTAACCCACATGGATTTGGAATGCCACATGGTAAGGCAAGCGAGGATTCACATCTGTAATGTCAAACTTGATAACTTTCGAGCCACTGGGGTCTAGAGATCCTAACATAGATAGAAAGACATTCCTCTATGAAGGACACGTCTGGAGTACCTCCAGAGATGACATCACACAAGGGGTTTGACCCAGGTCCTCAACAATAGATTAATTCTGGGAGGCTCTAGCATTTGGATTGTGGGTAGAGCGCTTGCGTAATCCTTTCGAAATATGAGGCAGTGGCTCTTGTTTTTCGATTTGTAAAGGCGTCTCCAGAGAAGGAGGATATTCTAGACCAGGTATAGTTTGTGAATAACTGTAATCGCGAGACCGGGTGGCTACATTAACCTGAGAATTGACCATATTGATACACAAACGGTCATCGTCTTGTGTCGGTGGGTTTTGACTTCCACCGACCACATTTCCGACATTGGAGGAGATCGAGGCCATGTGCTAGTTATGTGGGAAAGGATTTGTTAGCACACCGGGCGGTAGAGATACGAGCCTCGTAGCTTTCACAAGTTTGGGGCATAAATGAGTAAGATGATCATTTGTAAAAATCTTACAGGGAAATTTCACCTTACGCCTTTCTTTCTTGCCATCACTAACATTATTATCCGTCCTCTCATTATTACCATTTTCCTTGGGTTTATTATTATTTTTCCCACCCTGACGATTATTATTACGTCCTTTCTTCTTATTTCATCCTAGTTGTTGGTTACCATTTGGGTCGGTCGACCATTGCATTGAATTTACATCTGCTGGCTAAGTCGGATTGGAAGACACAAACGAAGTTGGCCCTCTTACAGACTGGTTTAGAGACAACTCTTTCAAATGGCTTATCATCGAGTTTGTGGATTTCACATTGGCGGATCCTACAATGCCATTGGCATGAGATATAGGCTTTTGTCTAGGGTCATAGTTTGACCTCGGTGCGTCCGAAAGAATCTCGTATAACATCCCAGACTGAGTGTATATAAGATCTAATTTCTGGGCTTTGAATATTGCTTCTTCCTTAGATGTAACCCCGGATGTAGCAACATCCTTCGAAATAGGAGGCTGTAAAGACTTAAGGAACCATTCTAACAGGAAATCTGGGGGAATGCAGGTCTTGATCAACCTTTTTCATCTACGCCACTCCTAGATGTGATATGAGATATGAGTGGCTTTGTCCTAGCATAAGGTCAAAAGAAGTTCTAGGCCAACATCGTAACGAACTGACAATTGGAAGTGATTAAGGAAGACTAGCACCATCTGACTAAAGGTCCCATATGCCCCCCTAGGTAGCTCGATATACCATTTCACGACAACCCTTATGAGGGTGCGTTGAAATAAACTTAACTGAATGGAATCATCATTAAGGGAATTCGAAGAGAACCATAGGTGAAAGGTGGTAACGTGATCACCAAGATCCTCGCCATTCTTGCCTTCGAATTTTAGAATATCCGAAGGAAGCTTGGTGGGAATGGGGGGGCATGTAGGATCATGACACACATGGTCGTTCATCAACTTAGATAAGTTTGGTAGATTGAGCGTGTCTATAAAATGGTGATGGGGTTGCAACATCTGGCCCCAATCTCCCTGGAAATATTGTGTTTGGGGAATCACAACCCATCTAGGGTTCTCATAAGCACCATGGCTATGTCCGAGATTTTAAGACCCTCCTCCAGGTTGATTCATAAGAGGTTGGTTGGGCACCATTCCAGTAGGAATGTTCTGATGAGGATTATAAAAACTATCCCCAGCCGGAGTGGCTCCGGGTTGGGGGTTTCCCAAGGTGTGAAACTGACCTCCTCTGGGTGTGAATCTGAAGGATAAAGGTGGATTTTTCATGCCAAACGTGTTGGTTAGAATTGGCACTGAGGAGGTGAGGGTATAGGATGAAACTTGAGCAAAATCTTGCCTGCTAGGTAAGTTACTCCACCCAAAAGAAATAGGATTAGACCTGAGGTTAAAAGAGGGAATTCCTCCCAATGTAGGGGTTGTTTGAGGGATATGAGATCCAACAAATGAGAACAAAGTATAAGGAGGATTTGTGCCCCCAAGTCCAATGCTAGCATTAGGGCCAGTAACTAGGATGGAGTTTGAAAACTGCGAAGTAAAATTTGACATACCATAGGAAAAAGGACTAGAGGCCATAGGGATGGAATGAACATTATAGCCCGGTGAGTGACCAAGAGACCTGAATGGGTTCGTGGAAATATGTTAACCATTTAATATAGAACGGACAACAATGATGATAGGTGCCTCCAACACTACAACCATTGTGGCTGCAAGAGTCAAAGGGGTGCCATTAACTATAGTAGGTCTGGGAGTCGAGGGGCTCCCAGTATTTTGATGACTCAGTTCAGTACTCATCCTTGTGGAATCACAAGTTTTATGAGTGGAGGTGTGTGTACCACGTTTAATAACTCTACGCCTTTTAGAAGGCAAAGCCTCAAAATCTGGTGGTAACTATAGCAAGCGGTGAGACTGGCGAGGAAGCTGGTCCGAATCCACGGTGACTTAAGATTCAAGATATAAAAACAAATCCTAAGGCCAACTAGTAATCAAATAACACACCAAAAATAATCAACCAACCAATATGCACACAAACTGGATAAAGTGGATGAAAGGAACCTCCCTCCCTAAAGTAGGTATGTCTCGCCCAATAGGGGACTGAGACTCCCTGCTAAAGATCGGAGGTATCATAATCAATTATAATTTCCCTTGTGGGCTTAACAACTAGTCGGTTAGATCCCCCCAGAGAGGTAATCCTCCATAAAGGATGTGTGTTTTCCGACCCTTATCTGACCCAGGGTACCTACAGAATAACCCCTACAAGTAACCTATGTGGCACCTAAGTCAAGCAACTAAGAAACCATGGTATAACTGATGCATAGACTAGCAGTCTTAATTCAGGTCCACTATATGGGTGGGGTAGCAAAGACCGAAACCTTGAAATCACCACCTCTCACAGAGGTAAGGGTACTAGCAAGATCCCCAGATACGAATAGATCCCCAGAAATATCTCTGACGCTAAGAAGGTATCGGGGGGATATTGTTGATACTGAGAGGGGGTTGAATCAATATCAAGTAAAATTTAAAACTTTTTTCAACTTATACTTAAACCATTCAACTATATCCAATGAGCAATGAACAATAGTATAAGAGTTACACCAATACACCACAATACACCATGCACAATATATGAGAAATTATCAATAGTTATTGTTCAAGGGAAGTAATGACTTCCAAAGGTAGCTACATCTTCCAAATGTAAAGGGAGGGATAAACCTCCAAGAGGAAGATACAATCCTCCAATATCAATAGAGAGTTTAACTCTCCATCCTTGCCCCTTCCTTCCACCCAAGAATATATGAGAAATAATAAAACTTTACATTAAATCATCACCATCAACCAATCATCACATAGAACCTGATAATGATTCCTGAGACTTCTTCAATTTCTGCAATTCTTCAATTCTTGGAGTACTCGGATCCTATAGATAATATTACTCAATGTATTCTCTGAAGTTCCTCCAATTTTCACTCCTCAAATCCTCCCCAAAAAGAGGTTATAGAAAGAATGATAGACTTCATTCAATTCTGGTCTATTCAGAAGACCCAACTTGTACAACATGCCCCGCGCTCAATATTTAACATCCAATTCTAAAACTCTCACACAAGAAACTACAGTCCTTAAAATTTTCAATGGAAGTGGTCCCACTTCATTTGGATTATGTATGAAGAAGTTATGATTGTTTTACCCGGAACACCTGTTTATTGACTAGCTTCAGGACTGGTCACAAACCCTATCTTCCACAGAGTGTATCTCCATAATTAGAGCGAATCAAGAGCTTAAATTTTTACCAAAGGTACCTTGATATGGATTCTCAATACCATAGTGATTTCACCATCTGAATCGTTATAGAATAAAAGTTATATCAAAAATGGTAAGATGACCTGAAAATAACATACCTTAGAACACATCACCAAAAGACTTCATCCTCCCTTGAAATACGACCTTCTTTTCTACTTATTACCTCTAGAATTTGACTTGTATCAAATGAATGTATAATGATGTTTATTTATACCATTTATGTCACTTCCTTTTAACATTAGGGCCGACCTGACACTTTCTTATTTTGTAATTCTTTTCTTTAATTATCTTCAGGGCCTACATGTACTTCCTTCTTCAATTCACTTTGCCATCTTCAAAAATTCATTTCTCCTCAACCATGAGGATCCACGTGACATGCCACATACCTCCGGAAATAACATGATGTATACTATCCATCCATGGGTGTTGTATATACATGTGCAGTTTCCTTCATGTCCAAATACCTTCATCAATCTTGCTGTCCAAAACCCATGACTAGGGTTGACATCAATGACAACAACCAATCTTCCAACAATCTCCCCCTTTGTCATTGATGGCAACACTCATGCTCCCCCTATTATCATGAGCCTAATTTCTCTCCCCCTTGACATAAATGGAAAAGGGTATGGCTTTTCCCGCTGAGTTTAATGGAAAAAGGTAACCTTCTTCTTTGGGGCTGCACCCCCTAAACATGTGGCACTCAATAATACTTCATCCTTATTTTTGGTCTTTGAGACTTTTTCTTCCTTGGAATCCTTTTCTGCGGCTTCTGTCTTTTCTCTCTTCTTCATGTCTAGGATGTATATGTTGTTCGGTCTTCTTTTGCAGTTGCAACCAATCTTCCTGAGTTATTTTCTCTGATTTTACATTTTCGAAAGTCAAATGTAAGAGTGTATCCTTGATCACACATTTTACTAACAATGAGTATATTATGATTCAAGTCTTCAACCAATAGAACATTCTTTGCTTTTACATTTTTTCTTCCAAGCTCTACTACACCTTCTCCAAGTATTTTGGCAGATGCGTCATCTCCAAATGCAACATTGCCACCCTTTCTCTTCAAGATGATGAATTTGTCTTGATCCCTGGTCATGTGTGAAGAACATCCACTGTCTTTACATTCTTCAACGGTTAATGCAATTCGACAATATTCATTGTTTGGAATCTCTTTCCTTCTCCATATTGTGGTTGGCATAGGGACATCTTCATTCATATATATGCAATATCATGCTTTGTGACCAAGATAATTGCATTTGTAGCATATAATATTTTTTTTCCATCAATAGGTAAAATGAATTATAACTTATGTTGACAAATCCACGATTATTTCCATATCTTCTGTTTACACCATTCATGTTTCTTGCGTATTTGTTCCTTTCATTGATTCTACAATTAATTGCCTTATGTCCAAAATTTTTGCAAGTATAACAATGACCAAGAAAGAAATTTTGATACCTGGAAGTAAGTGACCTTCTTTGTGATGTATTCCATCTGGGTTCATGATCTACTCTTATGTAGTTTCCTTCATACCGATTGAAGCTTCTTTGATTCCTGAAGGTAGGAGGTCTTATTGGATATTCATCTCTTTTGTAATCATTCCATCTTTTTGGTATCCTGGTCCACTTCTCATCAACTATCTGTGTAGCTCTTTCTTCAACCTTCTTGTTAGTATTTGCATCTTCTTTGTATGAAGTTTCACCCATGCATCCAAGATGTGTTAATTCTTTTGGCACTTGAGAGTTTCTTAAGCTCTTCCTCAATGAGACAACGTCTTGTTCAAGTTTCTCACAATCTTCTTCTTTCTTTATCATTTGGACCT
>ML781171.1:325900-354266 GCA_009831015.1 Picea engelmannii | reverse complement strand
TGAAGTTTCACCCATGCATCCAAGATGTGTTAATTCTTTTGGCACTTGAGAGTTTCTTAAGCTCTTCCTCAATGAGACAACGTCTTGTTCAAGTTTCTCACAATCTTCTTCTTTCTTTATCATTTGGACCTTCTTTACTTATGCTATTCTTCTTGCTTTTTCGAGTAGAGTTTTCAAGGAAATGGTTTCTTCTCTTAGTTTCTGAAAGTCTTCTAATTGTTTCTTTAAGCTTACAACTGTCTTTTCATAACTACCCAATTCACTTCTTAGTTTTCTATGCGTGTCTTTGAGCTTGCTATTTTCAATCTCAACATGCTTCAATTTTTTAAGATTCTCATCTTCTTGTTGAATCATTTCTACTTCATGATTTTATTATTCTTCATTGTCATCTCTTTCAATCCTTGGATGAGGACATTCAAATTCAACATGTTCTACTCCTTCACAATTAAAGCAAAAGAACTAACCTCTATTTTCTTATTTGAAATCTGAGATGTTGTAATCTTCTTCAACTTCTTCTTCTTCTTCTGCTTCTTCCCTTGCATAAAGTTCTTGTATCTTGTCCCAAAGATCTTTTGTTGATGCACATTATCCCACCTTGGATTTCACTAAATTTGTCAATTCATCCAGGACGGTATCTATTGCCAATTTGTTGTTCCTTTTTGCTTCCTTCTGAGCTGCAGTCTTTGGTTTCTTCAAAGCATTGTATCCTGAAGCAACTGAGAACCAAACATCTTCCCCAAGAGCTTTCAAGTAAGTTTCCATTCTATTTTTCCAGTATTCAAAATTGATTCCATCAAATGGTGGAATCCCATTTAGAATGTTGCCTTCCATTTCTGCATAGGATCTTCCTTCCGGTGGTTAAACTGTACTGAAGGTAACCCGCTCTGATACTAATTGTTGATACTGAGAGGGGGGTGAATCAATATCAAGTACAATTTAAAACCTTTTTCAACTTATACTTAAACCATTAAACTATATCCAATGAGAAATGAACAATAGTATAAGAGTTACATCAATACACCACAATACACCATGCACAATATATGAAAAATAATCAATAGTTATTGTTCAAGGGAAGTAATGACTTCCAAAGGTAGCCACATCTTCCAAATATAAAGGGAGGGATAAACCTCCAAGAGGAAGATACAATCCTCCAATATCAAGAGAGAGTTTAACTCTCCATCCTTGCCCCTTCCTTCCACCCAAGAATATATGAGAGATAATAAAACTTTACAATAAATCATCACCATCAACCAATCATCACATAGAACCTGATAATGCTTTTTGAGAATTCTTCAATTTCTACAATTCTTCAATTCTTGGAGTACTATGATCATGTAGATAATATTACTCAATGTATTCTCTGAAATTCCTCCAATTTTCACTCCTTGAATCCTCCCCAAAAAGAGGTTATAGAAATAATGATAGACTTTATTCAATTTTGGTCTATTCAGAAGACCCAACTTGTACAACATGCCCCACGCTCAATATTTAACATCCGATTCTAAAACTTGCACACAAGAAAATAAAGTTTGTATGATTTCTAATGGAAGTGGTCCCACTTCATTTGGATTCTGTATGAAGAAGTTATGACTGTTTTACCTGGAACACCTATTTATTGACTAGCTTCAGGACTGGTCACAAACCCTATCTTCCACATAGTGTATCTCCATAATTATTGTGAATCAAGAGCTGAAATTTTTACCAGAGGTACCTTGATATGTCTTCTCAATACCATAGCGATTTCACCATCTGAATCGTTCTAGAATTTTTTTTTATAGCAAAAATGGTAAGATGACCTGAAAATAACATACCTTAGAACACATCATCAAAAGACTTCATCCTCCCTTGAAATCTAGCCTTCTTTTCTTCTTATTACCTCTGAAATTCGACTTGTATCAAATGAATGTATAATGATGTTTATTTATACCATTTATGTCACTTCCTTTTAACATTAGGGCCGACCTGACACTCTCTTATTTTGTAATTCTTTTCTTTAATTATCTTCAGGGCCTACATGTACTTCCTTCTTCAATTCACTTTGTCATCTTCAAAAATTCATTTCTCCTCAACCATGAGGATCTACATGACGTGCCACATACCACCAGAAACAACATGATGTATACTATCCATCCATGGGTGTTGTATCTGCATGTGCATTTTGCTTCATGTCCAAATACCTTCATCAATCTTGCGGTCCAAAACCCATGACTAGGGTTGACATCAATGACAACAACCAATCTTCCAACAGATATCCCCTCAACCGACCTTGCACGACCTCGTGATTAACTCCAGTGTAAGCGGAGCCTCCTGATATTACTACTTATACAATGGATTTCTCCACTCCCTTAGTCAGACACATATGTTGATTTAATAGCCTTGGAGAAGTTTACTCACAAAATCCTATTCCAAGGCACTAAATCCTAAGCTAGTTTGTGCACCCTAGAAAATAAAATCGTTACTAATCAATTTTAAATTATAACGTTAATTTTAATGGCCATGCTTACTCAAAAGGTGTGGTCGTGAAGCTAGTGATGTTATGAATCAACAAGTAAAGTAAATGAATATGAAAACAATGCAAAGTCCTAACTTCAATTTTCAATAAATGATATGCTTCTTAAAAATGCAATTTTCAATTCAATTATGCAATTCTAAATAAAAACGAAATCTTTCTTTACATGCATGTTGGCACAGGGGTAGACCCAGGTTTCAACGCACCAACAAAACCCTAACTACCAACCCTTTTGGCAACAACTGTGAAGCATATGAAGTCTCACTTGAGGTAGAGGCAAGGGGGGTTGTAGGACTCAAGTGTCTACAACCTAGCTGGGACACAGATCTGTGATCACAATACTTAACAGAGCACTTAGAAATTAACATTCATTAGTCTTTGACCCTTATTCACATCACAGGTAAAAACCCTAGTTATATAACAACACAATATTCATGAAGATCTAAATATATCTAATCGTTCAGCATAGAGCATCAAAGTAGATCTAGTATTCATTTACATATAAGGCACTAAGTTACTACACTAGATGAATCTAACATACATAAAGATTACAACACTAAGAATAAATCACATCAATAACATATCAACCACATCGCACAAAGCAACCACAACACAGGATATACATGGTTCATCCTAGTGTGGGGCTACGTCCACCAACTCTTCTTCTTCTTATTTATTAGCTTCTTCCAATCTTCTTACATGAATAGAGCCACAAAGCCAACTCCGCATAGGACAGGATATCTGTGTGCACCTTGCTAGATCCTCCTTCCCTGAGTTAGGTCCAAGCACAGAGTCTCTACACAGTTTGTGCACAAAGCACTTACAAAACACTTGCACTTAGCTCTGCAAGCCTTAACACGTTCGTGCACAAAGCCAACTAGACATGCACTAAGCCGATCAATGATTAGTAACTAATTCTTACATTGCCTAGATACTTATTTATACATTACAAAAGGGTCCTAAACATGGGTAAGACCCATGGGATGACATCCTATACCCGTCACATAAACCCTAAACCCAAAAAGCTCGTAAAAGAGGTTGAGATACCATGATCTCCGCTTCGCCTGGGCGCTCTATCTTCGACCAACCTGTCGAAGTCAAAAAAGTGGTCAAACATGACCAAGGTTCTCCAAAACTTGGTCAAGGGCCAACATGCCCCAAACAATCACTTGTGACTCGTCCTGAGTCACTCTGATTTGGGCAATTATGCTTTGAAGGCCTTGAGCTTGGCTCGAGCTGCCTCGACTTGCTGCTTCACCAGAGCGTCCTTCTCGATGAACTCCTGAATGAATGTCTCGGTGACAGGTCCTTCCAAGCGCTGTTCCACTGTGGTGACCACTTGTTCCAACTATGCACCTTGTCCCTCAATCTTCTTGAAAAGTGTGCAGGATTCATCTTGTGCCTGCTGGAGTCTCTGTGTCACTTCCATGACTCTACTCTGGATGGCGTGGATCTGCTATTGAACTGCGCACTGTTCTTATGACATTTTCATCTTCTCAACCATTGAAAATAGTTTCAGCTGCGCTTGTACTGTCAAATCTTGTTTCTTTGCCTTCTGAAGCTGTGATTCTAATGTTCTTAGTTTTGGGTCCACTACAAGGCACTCATAGGTCTGTGCGCTTCGGTTACTGATTTGATTGCATTCTAACTCCATTGCCTTGATTCTTTCGACTGTGCTCCGGGCAATTTCTTCCCTCTGATCTCGCACTTCCTGCGGAGTGCTCGACACTGCTTGCAATTCCAGTTTTTCTACTCTTGCTTGAAGCTGCTGAATGGCTTCAACGAGCTTCCCCACTTGGATCTCAACTGTCTCTTCTTCCATCGATGCCAATCCTGGCACAGAGCGAAGTGCTTGAGTGAATGCTTCTCTAACTCCAATATGTTCTATGAGTAGCTGATCCTTCTCTCTCTAGATCTACTCTTCGTCCTCTGCAAACTTCATTTGGAGGTCATATTTCTATTTCTTCGCAACCCTACTTTGCTCTAGATCTTCCTCCTTTGCTTTATTCAAGGCCTCTGTGGACTGTTCTTTTTCCTCTTGTGATCGACGAAGGCGAGCCTTTGTCGCATCTGCTAATTGACGTAGTTGGGAAAGCTCATCTCCTACTTCTATACCCCCTAATGACAACGACGCAGTAGACACTGCACAACTCGAATAAAGAGCATGTAATACCCCTTTGAGATCCACCTCGATCTTGTCATACATTGTCTTCTATTTTTCTTCGTTTCACTGCAAAATGTCCTCTGAAGTATCTGGTATAGCTATGATGATGAGGTCAATATCATCCACCATAAGTACAGTCTGTAATTGAGGCTTATTGGCTCGTGACTTCTTCTGCGCTGAAGGTTTCTTTGGAGAAACCTTTCTTTGCTTTGACATCTCAGCCTCTGTAAGGGGATCTTTAGGCAATGTCACTTCGCCATGTTCCTGCTTGTCTTCTTCCCCTTCATCCTCTTTTTGGTATACTTCGTCATCTCCTCCTCCTCCAGGTGACTCCGACATAGTTTCCCCTTATGCGCTATTTATTTCCTACACCTCTTCCTTCTTTTTCTTCTTGTTGCTGCTGGGTCCATCATATTCTTCTCGGGTGACCATAGGAATTTCGATGATATCAGGGTTGGAAGGCTCCGTCTTCTCGAATGGTATAAGGAATTCATCCAACCACTCCTTAGTTATCTCCTCCATGTCTTCATCAATTAATTTATAGTACGACTGCAACTCCTCCTTGGTTTCATCCCTACACACAGTGATGTAAATGAAGTGCCTATCTACGCAAAACTTCGCTATTGGCCTGAATAGATGGAGTGTATTCGGAGTCATTCGGGGGAATGCATCAATGGCTCACATGAGCTGTAGATAGTAAGTGTGGAATACAACATTCAACTTCACTTCTTTGCCATATCGCTCGAGTACCACAAGGTGGTGAACCTCGCAGCCAGTGGTTCAGATGGCTCGACTTCAGGGAAGGTTTCTCCTTCCGGCATCTCCCAAGCGACAAAGGCAACGAGAATCAACAACCAGCTGAAGTGAAACTTGTAGCCCTAGTCTTGCACTTCGTGACAATCTTGCTCCAACTGGTTGATGAGGTAGCTCACCCAGTTCATCTGCATCCATTCAAAGCACTTTCCTACGAGATCGATGATGAACCCCGTGAATTGCGTTGCTCTATTCTTCCTGACGATCTTTCTTGCTATCAGCTGAAAAGCTAGGTGCACTAAGCCATTTTGGATGGAGGCTAAATTTTATCCCCTCTTCCCTTTCTCTACATCGCCATAGGTGTCCTTTATTCGCTGCACTAGGGCATGATTTGCAGCCTTCCCTGGGTAAAAATCCTGAGGGTCTGGTCCCTGCATGCTCAATCCAGTGATCTGGTGGATCAACGCTAGATCTACAGTGATGCACCTATCCAGCCATAGGTACCCACCAAGGAAGCACGACAGGAGGAGTTTAACGCACACGTTAACCTCTTGATGTCTACCGAAGTGCGATATCTTCATCACATTAAGGATTTTTGATCTCGTGATGTCCATGGTCCACGACTGGGGAACTATATTTGACTTCTTCCCCGTTGTCTTTGTTAAGTACTTATGTGGCGTGAGCATTCCATAATTCTTGCGGTCTCTTAAGTTGAAATCACTGATCTCGAGCGTCAGAATCTATCCCAATTGCGGTCCAAGTGCATGTATGCCCTTCGGGAGGTACGCAGTGATCAATGTATAGTCAAAATATCTTGGGACACTGTCATGACTAACTGCACCATCCAGAGGTGGGATATAGTCGGGCAAGATCGATGAGATGAGCTTCGCATTCACCAGGTCATCGCGATGCTTACTTATTTTCTCTGTCATAGTTCAGGATGGCCCAGATCGACGTGAATTCAACGGGGATGCTTGCAATCCTCTCATCAACGAAGCCTATGCTCCTGCAGACATGACCTTCTCATCCATAAGGTCTATTAGGATCTCCTCGAAAGACATCTCTACTGCACTAAAGTCATCCGACATGCATGCTCTAGGTTAGATATCTCGGATAGGTGAATGGACACTCAAGGTAAACAAAGTAGCTGGCGAGGTCTCAAATACACTGTGTGGTAGCAATCAGTTCTCTATGGGCTCAGATAATCACAATTTGCAAAAGTGTTCCCGGTAATACATTCGACGGATTAAATAGACAATGTCGTAACAGACTCCTCCAATGAGAAGGAATGCCTCAATCAATATGATTCCATCCGTTATGGCATGGTCCCAAAGGTCCAATGGCGATATTTCTGGCAATAACTGGGTTTCTATCCTTTCTGGAGCGTCATTCTAATGGCCGAGACGCCTCTAATGATCATGTTGCTTTGCCGTGGCAAAGTGTCAGTCTACACTGTTCTGCTGTTCCGACGAGGTTTAAGTTATGCAAGCCTTCCTTCTGCGAAGTCCTTTTTGGAATATCCTATAATTTTTCTAGCTTTTCTTTTTTTTTACTAAGCTTTCTCACTTTCTTCCCTGTGATTTGCGTCTTTGGATTACTCTTTCCATTCCTGTTCTTATCTTCTCTTATCATAGTAACTTCGCACTACTGATGGTCGTTCATAGGGTTCGAAGGTAATACAGATTCTGAAGTAGGTGTTCTTCTCTTCTGGATGGATAAGTTCTTTAAGCCTTCTTGTGTTCTTTCAACTTCGACAACCAGGTCTCTAGCCCTCAGTTGCTTCGAATTTTCCTCTTGTTCTTCTATTAAGCACACTATTCTCCTAGCCATGAAATCCCTTAGTTCTTTCTTTTTTTGTTCTATAGCATCCTCTTCTTTTTTCCTTCAGATATGATCTCTCTCAATCCAAGTCCTTCCTAACAAAAGTGCAAAAGGAGAGTTGTTCTCAATAAACTTAATGACCTCAAATTATTCTTTTGTCGATGTTCCATGAACACTCATAGGTATATGAGTAAGTCTTACACATAGGGTTATCATATTTCCTTTAAACAATCCTATTCCTCCCAATGAAGGAATCATAGCAGGCTTTCCCAAAATTTCCCAAGTACTTTATGGCATAATGTTCACCTGTGTTTCTGCATCCAATACACAGTCTATGTTGAAGTCTCCTATTCTTGTTTCTATGCACCTCTTCTCTTTTAAGATATTTGGTAAACTGATGTCTCTATGATCATTCATGGTTTATTTCATATGCAATAATATAGCCTCTGATTCTTTCTGGTTCTCTAGTATATTCTTAGTATCTTGACCTTCTTCATGCTTTTCTTGTTTCATGTTCATCTTCTCAACTTTAGCAATCATTCTAGGGAAATCCAAAACTTCATGTCCAATAGCTTTACAACAAAGGAAAATAGGACCTCTACCAGGGTATTCCTTAGAAATATGCCTCGGTCTTCTGCAACTATAACAAAGAGTTAATCACCTCTTTCTCTTAAATGATCCCCAACCTTTCTGGTACTGCAAACTGGGATCACAGTGATGGACCTGCAAAAAATTCTTTCTAGGGTCTTGCATCCACTTGTTAATCCAAAAATTCTTTCTATGCATATGAATAACATATATTTCATTAAATTTATCAGATCTATTCATATCAAATCTTATTTCTTCTCTACTGACCCGAGGTTCATATCTTTTAGGGTACCAACAAAGCCTAAAACTATTGGCCCTTCTGGTGAACCAGAAGGCAACAAAACACACACAATGTACTGCGTAGTCTCACTCGAGATAGCTTTTATGGGTGGCTGTAAGACTCAGGTGTTTACAACCTAGGATTGAGTAGGAGATAGAGGGTCTGCATTCCGAGCCACTACTTATTAACTGTATTACAAATTACTATTATCTGACCTTTGGAATTAAACAATGTAACATAACTGAACTAAATAGTATAATAACTCATTCATTCATCGCATTTAGTATTTAACTAACAACAATAAACAAAGATACACATGCATTCATCACATCACACAGTTATTACCATGGTTCACCCCCTCCCGAGGCTATTTCCACAAATATTTGGCTCTTGACTCTCTTATTATGATAGTTCTATAATTTTTGCGCCTCGCGCTTACAATTCTTCTCAAATTGACAAGATCTCTGTGAGGCGAACTAGATCATACCAGGCTCCTTAGCCTGCGATCTAATCCTCGATATATACCTCCTGCTCAGCTCTCTCGTTACCAGTACTCTCTTATTGAAGTATTGCCTAAAATGGAAGCTCAACCTTCGCAAAATCTCTGAACTTATGAATCTCTGGACTCTCGAACTCTCGAACTCTTTAACCCTTGAACCAACCTCTCTTTGATACTTGCTTGCCTATATTTATATCTATCAAGATATTCAGTTGTTTCCACAAAAACACTTACCAAAAACCCTAACTCTTCTGTCGTTAGTTCCTCCTTCTCCGCATGCATTCCCTGCTTCGTTCTAGCTATCGCCTCCTTCTTGCATGCGCACGTGTTGTGCTTCTTTCTAGTTGTCACTTTCCTCTTGCATGATTTCCTTCCCACGATTTCTCTTCCAGCTGTCGTTCTTCTTCGTGCACGCTTTATTTCCCATTTCATCCTACTACCAAGAGGCCCCCAACACTAACATGTGACTTGTCCTGAGTCACCTAATCTTTCTGAGCTGCGTCGATCTCTTAAATGATCATTTGGAACTTTTCCCTTAGCTCTGTTGCTGATGTCAGTGCCTGTGCGGTCTTCTCCTTAATGGTTTCGATGATCTGAACGACCACTTCATTGCTCAGTAGTCCTAGGCATTATGCCTGGGTCTGTGCTATCTATGCTCTATCCGCTTCTGCCTGTGCGAGTACTTCTGCCACCCGTTCCTGTAACAGTTCTATTTGAGCCTGCTACTCCTGTTTCTGTGTCTGTGTAGTGATGAATTCTGCGTGCATCTTATTCAACTCTTGCGTCCCCTTTATGCGTTCTGGGATCGATATGATCTTCTGCTTCTACTTGGGTTCTTGGATCGTTGCATTGATCCTTTCCTCTTCTTGGTCTCAACGTTAAACCTGTGGATCCTCCTCCAGTATTTTCCAAAGTTGCGCCGCTTTGTCGAGCAAGTCAGCTGCTGTTGTGCTAACTTTTTTCTCCATCTCCTGTATTTGCATCGTTGTTGCCTGCCTCCTTTTCTCCTTTACTGCTGGTGGAGTCATTGGTGTTAGCTGTTCTCGGAGATCCCTGATATCCTTCTGGTATTGCACAATTGCCTACGCAATATGGTTGATCTTTTCTGTGGTTGGGAGGTCGTTTCCCTTTGCAGTGTTTGGAATTTTCCCAAAAGTTTCTCCCACTTTGTTTTCCAACTCGTTCCTATGTTCTATCTCCTTTTGAGTTTCTAATTTGGCTTTCTCGTACTCGTTTTCCAACGCTTCCCATTGCTTTGTTGTTTTCTGTAGCTCGACTAAGTTTATATGTGCCTAAGACTGCATCTCATGGTCGACGCTACCTGTAATTTGTACAGTTCCCTTGATGACATCCATGTCAAGACCAACTAAATGTGGTCCAAATCCTTCAGTGGTGTCTGTCCCACTATTTCATCCATTTGCAGCATGTTCGGTTTTATGTAGACCATTGTGGATGCGTGTGGCATTGGAAGAGCTAGGTCTCATTCTTCGATCTCCACTCTTTTATTTTGTTTGTGTTGTCGACTGCTCTATGCCCCTGTTACTACTTGTGCTATGGGCTTCTCCAAGTGTCTTGAGGAGCTGCCTTATTTCTTCCAGCTCTTTCTGTAGCTTATCCCTGTGATGTGTTGCGTGGTCAAAGTCTTCCGCCAGACAATCCTGGACCATTCTGGAAATCATTTCTCCATCGTCCTCCGTGATCATCAGGTTTGGTGACACTCGTTGTGCCTTTGATTTCTTGCATGCACATGTGACCTGTTCATCTGGTCTCTTATTTCCCCTGGGCTCCTGTGCGGTGGGGTTTGGGGTGGTCTCCTGCGTTCCCTTGGTTTGCTTTGGATGTTCCTTGGTCTCTTTCTACCCCTTCTGGGTTCCTGTCTACTCCGACCCTTTTCTTGTTGGAGATTGTCTGTTTTGGCCCGTCCTTGGTTTCTTGGGCACTGGTTTTTGAAGAGGCTGTGTTTCTGTCTGCTTTGCCTCTCCTTCTGTGGGTCCTTCTGCTACTTCTCGAGGAATGAATGTGATCTTCCATTCAATAGAACATTTGTTGATGACCATGTCTATATCCCCTTCTGTGATATAGTAGTGAATCGGTAGCCACTGATTATCAAGATCCTGCCTTGGTTGTATCCACATGGCTTACCTTGTTGCCCAGAAGTTAGCAATGTTCTCATATCGCGTGACAGATTTTGGTGTTATTCTCCATGTCCAACTAATCGATTCGTGCATATGTCATAGGTATGCTTTGAATATAATTCCATTTTCCCTCTTTTGTCTAGTCTGTGGCCCTAATCTCAGTATTCGATATCTCGCTCCCTCAGGTTGTGGTCTTGTAGAAAAAACTACATATTTTGGTTCCTGCCATCCCATGAAGGCTATAAGGGTTATTAACGATGAGTAATGAAATTCAGTGCCAATTTCCTACATGTCCCTGAAGTCCATTTGGAATAAGTTTAACGGATAAGGTACCCATCTCATGAAGGTTCCTTCTGCGCATTGAGCTGCAACTGCGATGACTCCTGCTGGTATTTCATCTTTGCGGCATTTCCTTAGCAACTTACAGGATAAGATATTTGTGCCCAATTGTGTTGATGGGTTGTTGATACATTTGATTATAATTCCTCTTGTTCCCCTCGCTGTGTCATATTTCTTCTTCATTTCCTCTGCTAGCGCTTTTTCGTTGGATTTATCATCCAGAATCAGTGCGGGATCCATACCTTGGCTGGGTAGTCCTATTATCTGGGCGATAAGGTCCACTGTTATGGGGATGGATCTGTCCAGCTATATATCCCCTCCATGCATAACTGCTAACAACTTCTTGACACATGCAATCGCGTACTGGCCTCTGCCAAAGAGTGGGAGTTGTAACAGTCCTAAAATTCCAGTTCGATCCAGTCCAACTGCCCACTGATGCGACTGACTGATTTTTTCTCCAAGTTGGTTGACCACTATATTCTACACGAACACTTTGGGTGAAAGTTCTAGGTTGATGCAGGAGCATCTCCTAGTTCAAGCGAGCCAGCGCGGAATGCAAGTGGATAGCTGGACAAGACAAGCACAAGTTTTGAAATTGTCTCGAAGATATGCGCCAACCTTAAATGAGATATTAAAGAGAGGCGTACTTTTATGTTGTAATCAGAACTTGAGCGTCTCGCTCGCATCTAAAGTAGATAGAGGCATTTATGTTGAGATGAAATAGGTAGATAAAATTTAATATTAGATTAGACAGTTTTAGAATGAAAGAGGGAAACGAGATATAGACACCCTCATTGTGCATTGTAACATAATTCTGAGCATTGAGAAGAAGAGCATGCAGAGAGCTGTGTAAGAACACCCATGTACAGGTCTTGAATTAATAGAAGGAAATTGATTCAAATTCATGGCGTTGTGTTATTCTCTATGTATGTATGTTGATTGATATGCTCATAGATGTTTGCTTCCTGTTATGCATTTGCTGTTATGCTGTGTATATGATTTCATGTGTTGAGATTGAAGTCTGAGAGGAAGTGGAATGAGTTTCAATTGTTTCTCTATCTGAAAAAGGATTCCTGTAAGGAGTGCAGTTGAATTCCTCCGCAAGGAGTGCGTTGACAGAAGGCTCAGATAGTTTAACACTTGTTCTCGTTCACCTAGAAGTGAAATTGGGTTATAGGAGCCATGCAAGGAGTGCGCAGGGTAAGGAAATTCTCAGTTGTGAATCTGAGTAGAGTATTGAAGGACTGCTGCTGCAGGAGTGCGCAGAGTCGAAGGTATTCAACACTTGGAAGTGTCTGATAATTTCCGCAAGGAATGCGCGCAAGAATATTCTCTAAGACTCAGAGTCGTGAGAAAGCTCAGGAGAGATAAAGCCTTGAAGCTACTGAAGGTAGCATAAGGAGTTGATGCATATCGAGTGTCTCAAGGCGATGGAGGTTTGGGTCACAATTGATTAAGTCCAGGAAGGAGTCCTTGGTTCACTTCGTGAATGTATCGAGGAGAAGAAGATAAACGGTCAGGATCTTGTAGAGAGGATTTTGCGAAATCCCGCCAGCCGTCTGATCTGGTAAAGAAGTGGGGAGGTTACGGTTACGTCCGGAGTTTAAGCTCAAGGAATTGTGGACCATCGAATCAACCCATAGTTACACGTCAACCGTCCGATTTGATAGGAGTTGCATAGGGTTTAAGCCTTCGTGAGCAGAGTGGAAACTCCGAGAAGCATCGGAACATTGAGGCGTCGGAGTTCGGGAAATCGGGGATCCCGTGGAAATCCTGACGAGCTCAGAGTCGTCCATCTGTTGGGACAGGTGGCAGGAACTAGGAGTCATCGGTGTATCGGAGGTTCAAAATTCAAGAGTTCGAGACCCTTTGAGTCTCACAATAGTGAAGGGATCATAGCTGTCGATCTCAGGTAAGTCACGTGCCAGTTGGCCGCTCGATCGGAGATTTGGTCATCGGGGTTCATAGGAGTGAGTGGATTTGATTTTTCATTTGGCAAAGTCCAAGGTTCGATCTGAACCATCCATCATTTGGGACACGTGTCGGAAGATCTGACGAAGTTGGGGTTCGGCGTATCAGAGATCTTGAGGACAAGATACTCTTGCAACTTGGAATCGCAAAACGCGATATCCCGACAGGCTAAGGAAATAGTGTGGGGCCACAACGGAGTCAGAGTGGTGGACAGGTGGCATGCCTTATCAGGGTTTCACAACAAGAAGTGCCGAAATGTTGATAGTAGGATTCGCGATCCCGCGAAGTTCGAATTCCTGATAGGGGTGACGAGACGTTGAAAGGTCAACCTCGCGCGTGTGTCGGAGTTTCGGCATATCGGGACTCGGGAGTTGGAGAACCGAGTTGCTCGACACCACGAGTGTCGAAACCGTGATAAGAAAAGTTTCGACAGGATAAAGGGAAAGGTCAGCGTTGATTTGACTCGGGATTCGGGGATTCGAGAATCCTACGGTCGACCACTGACCTCGCGAAGTCGCGAAGTCCGATTCCCTGATAAGTAAAGAGAGGGGATCTCGTGAAGAGTTCTGTGGGTTCAGATTTCCCGATAGGGAAATAGAAGGACATTGTAGTTCTTCGGGCCGTGATAAAGGGAGGATCCTGTGAGCGGACATGCCTTGCGAGTGCACCTGCGTCAAGTGGTATCAGAGCTTAGAAAAGATTCTTTGGTTTCTGTAGCAGGGAAAAGGAGAATTCACCATGCCACCGAGAAGAAGAGATAGACAATCACCCGATCCAGAGGAGGAAAGGGAAATGTCCAGAGGAAGGGGTAGGCAAGTGCAGAATCCAGAAGTAGAAAGAGATCTGCATAACTTACGCGCTAGAGTTGTGGACATGGAGATAAGACAAAGGCGCATAAATGATGTAGGAGATATCAGTGAGTCTAAAAATGAAGATGATGTTGGACATAGAGAAGAAGAAGTCACAGCAGAAGATGTAGCAAATGAGCGCTTACTTAAAGCTGTTGCATGAATGGGTGCAAAGGTGAAGATGGACATTCCAGTTTATGAGGGAAATCTGGATGTAGAAGAGCTTCTAGACTGGATTAGAGCTCTAGACACCTATTTTGACTATGAAGATATCGAAGAGGACAAGAAAGTTAGGCATGTCATCACGAGATTAAAAGGACATGCAACCTTGTGGTGGGATGAACTACAAGTGGATAGGCGTTGCCAAGGCAAGCAGAAAATTAAGAGCTGGGACAGGATGATTGCAAAGATGAAGGCAAAATTCATTCCCAGGGACTATCAAATTTCTCTGTTCAAGAGGATGCAGAACCTGAGACAGAAGCTGATGTCAGTGAAGGAATATACTGAGGAATTTTACAGGTTGAATATCAGAGCAGGTCATCGCAAAAGAAATGACGAAAAAGTGGCCAGGTATATGAATGGCCTGAGATATGAGATTTAGGATGAAATGAGTATGGTGACCATCCGAACGGTGGAAGATGCTTATCAAATGGCTCTGAAAGCTGAAGAGAAGATGAGCTGAAAGAAGAGTCAAAGGGGCCGAGGTAGAAGTTAGCCCAGAGGCAAATCGGTTGCCCAAGAAAAATATCAGAAGCCCAAGGAAGACTGGAAGAAACCTCAGACTTGAGTAGAGAGAGGTGGAAGTTCACAGCGAGGGAAATACGCTGAGCAAAGAGAGAAACATACTGAGAAGAGAGGAGGATATGCTAATAATAATAGGTTTCCTCGTACTAGAGGTAGAGGAAGAGGAAGAGGTGGAGTAATCACATGCTTCAAGTGTGGAAAAAATGGGCACAAGTCATTCGAGTGTCCAAAGAAAAAGAAAGAAACTAGAGAAACTCACATCGCCGAAGCACAGGGGAGAAATGTTGAAGCAGAAGATGCTGAAGGCGGAAGATCGCTGGTGATGCGAAAAGTCCTCTTGACACCAGAGGAAGAAGTGGAGAGTTCAGTCCAAAGGACGAAACTTTTCAGAATAGCTTGCAAGACCAAGGGTTGGGCATGCAAGGTCATTGTGGACAGTGGTAGCATGGACAATCTCGTTTCAACCGAGATGGTAGAAAGTCTAGAGTTGGAGACGACTGATCATCCAAGTCCATATAAAGTTTCGTGGCTACAAAAAGGACATCAGGTAAATGTCACCAAACAGTGCTTAGTTGAATTCAAGATAGGAGGATATAATGATAAAATATTGTGTGATGTTATTCCTATGGATGTTTGTCATCTATTGCTGGGTAGACCATGGAAATATGATAGAAATGTGATTCATGATGGGAGGATGAATACATATAACTTAGAAAAGAATTGGAAGTCTCATATGTTGCTTCCAATTAAGGATAAGGAGGTGAAGCTGGAAGTAAGAAACACAATACTTCTCATGAGTGGGAAGGAACTCCTTACCGAGGTTAAGAAGAAGGAGGATCCACAGTTCATTGTGGTCAGAAAACTGAAGATTGTTCTGACTAGCACAAGAGTAGATGATTTACCAGAGGAGGTTCAGGAACTGCTGGAAGAGTTCGCTGACATTGTAGTGGATGAATTACCTCATTCGTTGCCACCGATGAGAAGTGTGAGTCATCATATCGATCTCATACCAGGAGCTAGTTTACCAAACAAATCCGCGTACAGATTAACGCCACAAGAGAATGAAGAGGTCAAAAGACAAGTCCAGGAGTTGTTGGACAAAGGTTTGGTCAGAGAAAGTTTGAGCCCATGTGTTGTTCCGACAGTACTCAGTTCGAAGAAAGATGGGGGTTGGAGGATGTGCACTGATTCAAGGGAGATTAATAAGATAACCATCAGGTACAGATTTCCATTGCCGAGGATGGATGATATGATGGATTGCTTGAGTGGAGCAAAATATTTTTCAAAGATTGATTTGAAAAGCGGATATCACCAGATTCGCATGAGAGAAGGTGATGAATGGAAGACAACATTCAAAACAAACGAAGGGTTGTATGAATGGCTTGTTATGCCGTTTGGCTTAACAAATGCGCCAAGTACCTTCATGAGGTTGATGAACGAAGTCCTGAGGGAGTTCATCGGGAAATTTGTCATCGTGTATTTGGATGACATACTGGTTTTCTGTAAAACCGCAGCGGAGCATCTGAAGCATTTGGCTACAGTGATGCAGAAATTGCAGCAGGAGAAGCTGTTGATAAACATGAAGAAATCCTCATTTATGAAAACAGAGCTCATTTACTTGGGATTTGTTATTTCGGAAAATGAGTTGAGGATGGATCCAGATAAGGTGGAGGTAATAAAAAATTGGCCATCACCAAGGAACATATTTGAGGTGAGAAGTTTCCATGGGTTAGCTAGTTTCTACCGAAAGTTCATCATGAATTTCAGTGGAATCAGCGTAGCGATGATGGATACAGTGAATAAAAGACATAAATATTTTCACTGGACTGAAGAGGCTGAGAAGAGTTTCAATTTATTGAAATGAAAGATCACGGAACAACCAATTTTGGTGTTGTCGGATTTTCGAAAAACATTTCAAGTGAAATGCGATGCAAGCGGATTTGCGATAGGGGCGGTCTTGAGTCAAGATGACAGGCCAATTGCATATTTCAGCGAGAAGCTGAATGAAGCGAAAGTGAAGTACTCCACATATGACAAGGATTTTTATGCCATCATTCAGGCATTGAAAAAGTGGAGGCACTATTTGATTTCGAAGGAATTTGTTTTGTATAGTGATAACCATGCATTACAGTTTGTGACTCAACAGGAGAAGTTGAATCATAGGCATGTTAAGTGGGTTGAATACATGAAGAATTTTACATTTGTGATTAAACATATTTCTGGTACTGCTAACAAAGTTGCTGATGCTTTGAGCAGGAAGTGTTTGCTGTTGCAGGAATTCAAAGTCAAAATGTTGGGTTTTGATGATCTCAGAGACACGTACGTAGATGATCTAGATTTTCAGGAGGCATATGAAGCAGCTGAGAATCCAGTTCTCAGAGATAGAAGACCATGGATAGAATACATGATCCAGGAAGGATTGTTGTTCAGAGGCAATCAGCTGTGTATTCCAAAATGCTCCATGAGGGAGAACTTGCTGAAGGAGAAACACAGTGGAGGATTGGCCGGACACTTCGGTCATGACAAAACATTCACAAAGCTGAGAGAATCATACTTTTGTCCAGGGATGCGATTAGAGGTCAAGAGATTTGTAGACAGATGCAGAATTTGCCAGCATTCGAAGGGAAAGAAGCAGAATGCAGGTTTTTATCAACCATTACACATACCTGAGAAGCCGTGGGATGAAATTAGCATGGATTTTGTATTGGGGTTGCCAAGAACACAAAGAGGATTTGATTCGATATTTTTGGTGGTGGATAGATTTTCCAAGATGGCACATTTTATCCCATGTCAGAAAACTAGTGACGCGACTCACATCGCAAACCTGTTTTTCAAAGAAGTCATTCGACTTCACGGCTTACCAAGGAGCATAGTTTTGGACATAGATACGAAGTTCATAGGGAATTTATGGAGAACCTTGTGGAAGAAGCTGGGAACTAACTTGTTGTTTAGTTCAGCTTATCATCCGTAGACGGATGGACAAACAGAAGCGGTAAACAGAAGTCTAGGAGATTTGCTAAGAAGCTTGGTGACAGAGCACCACAGAAGTTGGGACAATATATTGCCGTAGGAAAAATTTGCGTATAATGACTCAGTGAACATGAGTACAGGGAAAAGTCCATTTCAGATTGTTTATGGCATGAAGCCGAGGGGAATTTTTGAATTGAGGGATTCAAAACAGACTGCGACTAGGAGTGCTAGTGCAGAAGAATTCGCTGAGGCGATGAAAGAACTTCACAGCCAGGTGAAGGAGCGACTGCTGAAATCAAGCCAAGAATATAAACGCAGAGCCAATCAGCATAGAAGACAACTTTAGTTCAAGGTTGGTGATCTGGTTCTTGCACATTTGAGAAAGGAAAGGTTCCTGAGAGGAATGTATAACAAATTGAAGATGAAGAAAATCAGACCCTGCAAGGTCTTGAAGAAAATGGGAGAAAATGCTTATGAGATTGAATTACCCGATGGGATCGGAATTTCTCCTATATTCAATGTCTCAGATTTATACCCATATAAACCTGAGGACGCAGAAGTAGAAAATGAGCAGCCAGTGATCCAGTGGACAAAGCAAATGCCAGTTGCAGAGAAGCCACAGATGGAGTGCATACTGGACAAGAAAGTGGGTAAGAGGACCAGGTGAAAAGAATACTTTGAATATTTGGTCAAGTGGAAGGGCCATCCAGTTGAAGATGCCATCTAGGAGACTGAAGCGGAGATACAGAAGCATGGACATACCATGCAGGAGCTCATGGACAGGAGCCCATGAAAATTTTCAAGCGAGGGAGTATGATGCAGGAGCATCTCCCAGTTCAAGCGAGCCAGTGCATAATGCAAGTGGACAGCTGGACAAGACCAGCGCAAGTTTTGAAATTGTCTCAAAGATATGCGCCAACCTTAAATGAGATATTAAAGAGAGGCATACTTTTATGTTGTAATCAGACCTTGAGCGTCCCGCTCTCGTCTGAAGTAGATAGAGGCATTTATGTTGAGATGAAATAGGTAGATAAAATTTAATATTATATTAGACAGTTTTAGAAGGAAAGAGGGAAATGGGATATAGACACCCTCATTGTGCATTGTAACATAATTATGAGCATTGAGAAGAAGAGCATGCAGAGAGCTGTGTAAGAACACCCATGTACAAGTCTTGAATTAATAGAAGGAAATTGATTCAAATTCATGGTGTTGTGTTATTCTCTATGTATGTATGTTGATTGATATGCTCATAGATGTTTGCTTCCTGTTATGCATTTGTTGTTATGTTGTGTATATGATTTCATGTGTTGAGATTGAAGTCTGAGAGGAAGTGGAATGAGTTTCAATTGTTTCTCTATCTGAGCAAGGATTCCTGCAAGGAGTGCAGTTGAAGTCGTCCGTAAGGAGTGCGTTGACAGAAGGATCAGATAGTTTAACTCTTGTTCTTGTTCACCCAAAAGTGAAATTGGGTTATAGGAGCCATGCAAGGAGTGCGTAGGCTAAGGAAAATCTCAGTTGTGAATCTGAGCAGAGTATTGAAGGACTGTTGCTGCAGGAGTGCACAGAGTCGAAGGTATTCAAGACTTGGAAGTGTCTGAGAATTGACGCAAGGAATGTGCACAAGAATCTTCTCTAAGACTCAGAGTCGTGAGAAAGCTTAGGAGAGATAAAGCCTTGAAGCTACTAAAGGTAGCATAAGGATTTGATGCATATCGAGTGAGTCAAGGTGACGAAGGTTTGGG
The DNA here is from genome assembly GCA_009831015.1 of Picea engelmannii. NCBI lineage: Eukaryota > Viridiplantae > Streptophyta > Pinopsida > Pinales > Pinaceae > Picea > Picea engelmannii. The sequence goes on along the minus strand of ML781171.1, from coordinate 334,897 downwards.
TCATAGTTGATTAAGTCCAGGAAGGAGTCCTTGGTTCACTTCGTGAACGTATCGAGGAGGAGAAGATAAATGGTCAGGATATTATAGAGAGGATTTTGCGAAATCCCGCCAGCCATCTGATCTGGTAAAGAAGTGGGGAGGTTACGGTTACGTCCGGAGTTTAAGATCAAGGAATTGTGGACCGTCGGATCAGCCCATAGTTACCCATGAACTGTCCAATTTGACAGGAGTTGCATAGGGTTTAAGCCTTCATGAGCAGAGTGGAAACTCTGAGAAGCATCCGAACATTGAGGCATCGGAGTTTGGGAAATCGGGGATCACGTGGAACATAGATCGACAAATCCATCATGGAAATCCCAACGAGCTCAGAGCCGTCCATCTGTTGGGACAGGTGGCAGGAACTAGGAGTCATCGGTGTATCGGAGGTTCAAAAGTCAAGAGTTTGAGACCCTTTGAGTCTCGCAACAGCGAAGGGATCATAGCTGTGGATCTCAGGTAAGACACGTGCCAGTTGGCCACTCGATCTGAGATTTGGTCATCAGGGTTCATAGGAGTGAGTGGCTTTGATTTTTCATTTGGCAAAGTCCGAGGTTCGATCTGAACTGTTCCTCATTTGGGATGCGTGTCGAAAGATCTAACGAAGTCAGGGTTCGGTGTATCGGAGATCCTGAGGATAGGATACTCTTGCAACTTGGAATCGTGAAATGCGATATCCCGACAGGCTAAGGAAATAGTGTGGGGCCACAGCGGAGTCAGAGTGGTGGACAGGTGGCACGCCTTATTGGGGTTTCGCAGCGAGAAGTCCTGAAACGTTGATAGTAGGATTCGCGATCCTACAAAGTCTGAATTCCCGATAGGGGTGATGGGACGTTGAAAGGTCAACCTCGTGCGTGTGTTGAAGTTTTGGCATATCGGGACTCAGGAGTCAGAGAACCGAGTTGCTCAACACCGCGAGTGTCGAAACCGCGATAAGAAAAGTTCCGACAGGATAAAGGGAAAGGTCAACGTTGACTTGAATCGGGATTCAGGGATTCAAGAATCCTACGCTCGACCACTGAACTCGCGAAGTCACGAAGTCCGATTCCCCGATAAGTAAAGAGAGGGGATCTCGTGAAGAGTTATGTAGGTGCAGACTTCCCGATAGGGAAATAGAAGGACATTGTAGTTCTTCGGGCTGTGATAAAGGGAGGATCCTGTGAGCAGACGTGCCTTGCGAGCACGCCTGCGTCATAGGTACTTAGTGTCATTTGAGACATCATGGTCAAAATACTTGAGATTCCCAATGTGACCCAGTAGCTTTGGTTCTACCTGTACTCCCTTCGGTATGCATGGTAGCACAATTTTTGCTGTCGGTTTCTTACGAGGTGAGATCGGTATCAGAATTTTGTCGTCCTGCTGTGGTGCTTGGTATGAAGTTCCAACAATCCCCATTTTCTGTCCTATAAGCCATTCTGGACAAGCTGAGGTAGTTCCCACTGTCTCTTCTATCTGTTGATCAAGGCTGGGTACCTGTGGCTCGTCGGATTTCCCTTCTGATCCTCGATTCTATGTTGTGTCGTTACCTTCCTTGGCTAGTTTGGGGCTTTCTGGTAGCACTTCCTGTTGAGGTTCCACTTCTTCATTAAGAGGTTCCCGTGTTTCTGCTCGCATATCCTCTTTCAGTTCGCTGCGTTGTGGCCACTGACTCTCTTCTTGTATCGGTGCAGGGCTCACCGGTGATATCTCCGGGAATGGGATCTCATCGATATCGACGATCTTCGATTACTGCTACTCGTTTTCTTCCAGCGGTCCTTGTGACCTAGTTTGAACTCTGGTCGGCCTGGCGGCTGAGCTTGGTTCAATGGATTTTGGTGGTGCCATAGTGGTGAGTATTGGGCGTCTACTCTCTGTAGAGGTTTGTGATCTTGCTCTGTTCATTCGAGCTGCTGTGGCTCTCTCTATGTTCTTCTTTCGCGAATAGAAAAGTTGCTTCCGTGCTTGCATGTTGTAGGGGCTTGTCCTGAAGCTTATCAAAGACACTTCCTCCATGATGCGATTGATGCACCATATCTATGGATTCAATGCATGTGTGACAATTTCTTACTTGCCATTACGCTTCTCTGGCCATTTCCAGTTGGCGTGTTTAATGTGACGTCCCATCAGTGCTTGTCGTGCCTTAATTCCGCTTTGTGTTGTCCTGTCATCTTGCTTTTGCCAAATTTCCGTTTCCCGTTCTTTTGTCTTAGGCGTGTGACTGTTACTCTTGCCTTTACTGCATTCACATTTCGAGTGTCCTGTGGATTTTTTTTTTTTTTTTTACTGCGCGGTGGGTGGTTGATTGTCCTTGTACAACTTCAGTCGGCTCCTGTTGATCATTCCTAAGAGATATACACCTTCTAGATATCTTAACTGTACAACTCCACCATCCGTTACAGATTTTACCTTGTATGGTCCTAACCAATGCATTCTGAGCTTTCCTAGGTGCTGAAACGATTTTCTATCATAGAGCAATACTAGATCTCCTTCCGTGAAAGTCTTCTTCTTAATGTGTCGATCGTGCCATGCTTTGTCTCTGGAATTCTACACTTGTTAATGGAATCCTTCCAGGATTCGATCTTCCTCCATTGCTAGCAACCGATGTAACCTTTCTTGTATCGCGCTGCGTTCTGTCATTTGTGTGATAGTGGCTACGCGTAAGCTGGGTATTAAAAATTCCAATGGTACTACTGCTTCTTGGTTGTAGACGAGTTTGAATGGTGTGTGGCCTGTCAAATTATTACATGTCATCTTATATGCCCATAATAATGCTGGTACTTTGAGGTCCCAGTCATCTCTATTGACATTATAGATATTTGTTAATGCGTTCTCTAGAACTTTGTTGAAGGCTTCTACTGTGCCATTTGCCTATGGGTGATACAATGTGATTTTATGGTGGTGAACTTCAAATTCTTCAAGCATCACGTGGATGGTACAATTTATGAAATGTGTGCCTTTATCACTCACAAGAACTCTTGGGCACCTAAACCTAGTAATTACTTGTTCGAATAAAAAGTGTGCAACAGTCTCTGCGCTACAATCCTTTACTTGTGCGTCTTCCACCCATCTTGTTAGGTATTCTGTCGTGGTGACGATGTATCTTGCCCCTGATCTTATGGCTGGTGGGTTAATAGGTCCCACAAAGTCTATTGCCCATTTATCAAATGCCTGTAGTGTCACTTGCGGTCGTAATGACATCTCATCCCTTCTGTTGGGTTTGTCTACCCTTTGATAGACATCGCATGCCTGACAATATTCTTTCGAATCCCCATGGATCGTTGGACACCATAGTCCTGTGAAAAGTACCTTCTGTGCGGTAGATTTTCCTTTATAATTTCCTCCTACCAATCCCTCATGGGATTTTGATAGAATCCTTGGTCATTCGTGCTCAATCACGTACCTTCATAAAAAAATTATGTGCCCATTTTATATAGATGTCCTGCTATCAGTTGATAGTCGTCTATGCGAACTACCAGGTTCTTCTTCTGTGTAGTGGTATACTCTTGCGGTGCGGTACCTGTGCTCAAATACTGGATGATATCTGCAAAGTAATCATCAACAATTTGTATCGAGAATAGATGTACATCCGAAAATTTGTCTTCTAAGCTTGTGGGTTCTTCTCCATTGGTGACCCGTGATAGGTGGTTAGGGCCTGCATTTAGTTTCCCTGGTTTGACGATTACTTCGAAGTAAAATTTCTGGAATAACAGTAACCATTGGCAGATTCTCCCCCCCAACACTGGATTGTTGACTAGGTACTTTAGGGCTGAGTGATATGTAAACATATTAAAATGTTTTCCCAGTAAGTAGTGTCTTAACTTTTGAAGTGCATAAACCATAGCTAGGCCTTCTCTTTCCGTTGTGTTATAATTCTGTTCTGACTAGGATAATTTTCTTATTGTGAATTTGCTATCGGGTGATCCAAGTCTCCTCTTCCTGGCTACACTAAGATAACTCCAAGTGCTATCGCTGATGCATCTACATGCACATGGAATGCTTTTCCTTAGTCTGGGAATACTAATATCGGTGTAGTGACCATATTTTCCTTCAGGGTATCCAGACCGTGTTGACACTTGTCATTCCATTGGTACTTTGTATCCTTCCTTAATAGTTTTTCCATTGGTGCTATGATTTGTGCATATCCTTTGATAAATTTATGATAGTATCATGTATGTCCTAATGTATCTTGTAGTTGACGGGCTGTTTTCGGCATTGGTAAATTGATGATGATGATGACCCCTGTCGGATCAACCAATAGCCCTTGTTTGCATACTATATAGCCCAATAGTATCCCAAACGGTGTTCCAAATATGCATTTCTTTATGTTCAGTGATATCTGACACTGTCTGCATCGCTCTAGCATCAAGCATAAGACTTCTACATGGTTTTTCAATAGACTATAGACTATACAGTCATCTAGATATACTTTGAGAAACTGGTGGATGAATTCTTTGAAGGCTGCGATAACCACTCTGGAGAAGATTGCTGGTGCATTCTTCAGTCCAAAGGGCATGACTGTATATTGGTAAGATCCCCATTCCATCGTGAATGTGCTCTTGTATCTATCCTCCTATGCTATCTTAATCTGATGGTAACCTGAGAATCTGTCGGTGAATGAGTACGCTTCGTGTCACCTCACATTCTCTAGTACTTCATTCGTGAACTATGTAGGGAATGGGTTGTGTAGGCATGCATCGCTCAACTTCCTCAAGTCGACGCATATCCCGATCCCTCTTCCTTGTTTCTTGTCCTGTACGACCATCGGGCTTATCCACTCTGATTCCTCGACTAGTTCGATTATGCCAGCTTCAAGCATTTGGTCAATCTCCTCTTTAACTTTCTGTTTATATATAGGGTTCAGTCTATATGGTCATTGTTTGATTGGTCTCGCTTTGGGTCTGAGAGGTATTTTCATTTCTCCCAGTTCGCCTGCTATACCTTTCATCTCTGTAAATGTTGTAGGAAATAAGTCGTTGTATTCACGCAACAATTCTGTAATACTTTCTATTGTTGGGTCATCCCAGTAGTCTCTAATGCTGGCCATGTTGGGATGTTCCGCTGTACTGATGTTAACTTTCTTTACCTTAATTGGCCTGAAAATAACTTCAGATTCTATTTGTGGTCCCTTCACGTCTCTGTCACCCTCTGCTTCTGCAATCTGAATGTCACGTGGGCTCTCTTCGTCTGGTATGTCCTCCTGTACCTGGTAACATGATAGTAGTTCCTTGACTGTTCGTTTATTTCACTATTTCTCTTCGGTAATGAATTCTACTTTTGGATCCTCAATGAATATGACTCCTTTGATTCATTTTAGAGTTGTGTCTATGTTGGGGTTCTCATGCTCGAATGAGAAAGTGGTGGTAAAGTTTTGCTGCAATGTTGCCCATGTTGTAGTTCCTTTGCGTAGTTCCTGATCTGTATACCAGTTCACTGGTATGCCTTCTAATGTATGAATAAGTGGTGAGGCCATTCCTCAGGTGGTGTCAATTTCCACAACATTTCACACTCCCTCACATGTTTCGTTGGTGTTCCAAATCCTTCATATTTCTACTGTTTGTTGTTTTTCTCTGGTGCATCGAACCTTATTTGCAGTAGCCTTTTACATTGGTACTAGTTTGTGATGGTCTCCTTGTGTGCGCCCCACCATGTGGAGGGTGTGGCCTTGAGTGCTAAGTCCAGTGCTAGTAGCCTCGGGTTCTCTAATACTTCATCTTCATATTGTGTCAATAATGTTTCCAAATCATTAAGTCCATGGAAACTGGGTGGTATTGCGATTTCTATGCCTATCCATTGTACTACGTGGTCTATTCTTGCACATCTTCTCGTGGATACTTCATGTAGTCTTTGCTACCAATTTTCTAACCCGGTGTTTGAATCCGTCATGCATGAAGTAATACTATGCCAACTGAGTACCCCGTCTGTAGTTGGGTTTACATAATCCTCCTCTTGCACATTTTTCCTGTATAACTGGCCGATTTCCTCTAAGTTTAGGCAAGTGGGTTCTACAAACCTTTCCCCTTATGATGGATCTAGTGGTGCTATAACCCTGTAATCTCCAGATTGAAATGTTATTTTTCTTGTTTTCAAATTAATTATGGTCTGGTTGTCAAATGCCCAATCCAGACCGAGTAGTGTCGGGTATGGTGTTGTGTCATCTACTATTTCGATGACTTAAAAATATGCTTTAGTGTGCACACCATCAATATCTACCATTACGCCCATCAACCTCCCGATTGGTAGAACTCTGTGTTGGTTCACTAGTTTTAGTTGGTGTTATCGGATAAATCGGTAGGTGCGGACACTAACTGATATCCCTAGATCCAACTAGATCTAGAACAAAACACACCAGAACATGATGCTTTCCTTAAGTTTTAAATATTGAATTTACTAACTAAAGAGGGATGGGTGACATACCGTTTAAACGTCGCTTCCTCTCGCTATCTCCATCCTAGCTCCCTTCCAACACTCATACAATGATGAACCTGCAAAAGAACGCAACCAACCAAAGTGATAGTAATAGCATAAAATCAATATAAACCTATGTATGTGATCAAGGAATCATACAATAAAACACAACAAGATTTATAGGAGAGAATCATATTATTGTATCATATTAAATGTGAAAGAGAGATTACAACCATGGCCTTGATGTTGTAAGGTCCCTTCCAACTGTCCTTCATTCCCCACACACTTCCACTCCAAGAATTCTAAGAGCATAGATCTGACAATATTCACAATCTATCTTGACAAAAGGAAAACTCAAAGACACTTCACCCAAGCTAATAATTCCAATCCAAATCCAACTTAGCCCTTCTCCATGAGAGCTCCTCTCCTTTTATAAGTTGAAGAGGATAAGGTGAGGAGGTTAGGATGATCCCACTAAATCATGAAAGCGAGTAATATCCAAACCATTTGGATGCCACCTCACCATGGAAGTTTCTCCTTCTAGAAGATTCAAGAAAACACTCATTTTTCCCACGTGTAAGCATTCTCGCACCCTGCCTATAGAGCAACCTGCGAACCTCTCGCAACCCAGCTATGGTGAAACCTGTGAGAATCATGCATTCTCGCACCTTGCCTATATAGAAACCTGTGAACATCCTCTTTAATAGGGTTTTTGCAAAGGAGAATGCAACTTCTTTTCTCAGGAAAAGTTCTTCTCTCTTCTTTCTTCAGGAACTCGGGCCACTGACCCCTCTTAAGGCAAAATATAGGTTTACATCATTAACGGTCACAGGGATGACGAAAATAATGTGTAATAGAGAGCCCCCCAAAGTATGAATTTATAACAGATTGATAGCTGAAATACTTTGTCGAGTGTGTGTAAGGAACAAGGAACAGTTGGTCGGAAACCTGCCAACAAACAAGGAAATACAGTACAATAATATATCATCACTGAGGTAGGCATTCCCATACTCATAATACAAATGACTCAAAGCATAAATACCGACATGCGAAGATCCATGTCAAGTAAGACAGGTCATGGCCACCAACATACACTGTGGATCCATGCCGATATGACTCAAATCTAAACATAGCCACCAAAAATACACTGTGGATATATGTGTTAAATACTCAAATTTGAACATAGCCACGAGACATACAATGTGGATCTATGCAATATTACAAATTGAATATACTCCAACGCAACCTGAATCTGTCAGAAAAGATCCAGGGTCTTCATCTCCACCACTATATAGCACGAATCTAACCATGTGAATACATGTGTCGAAGTCGAACATGGTATAAACCACTTGATTACCGGTCATTAGTGTATACCATTAACAAGCATGAGGGAAATCACCATTAATATCAATGACTCCCAAGGTACACTAGTACAATCCAACGAATGTGAATTAATGAGCTGAAGTCGAACACTCGGCGGAATCTCCTGATCAGGGATCAATAATGAAAACCCACTGTCAAAAGCGAGGAAACCTGCCATTGAGGCATGCAAGTTCCAAGGTACCAATTAGTTTCTAAGTCTAATTCTTGGATAATGAGTTGAAGTCGACAAGAAAAGACTCGTCTTAGGAGGGCCTTGATGTATCCCACATCAATGACACAAAAATAGTAACAAGATTTGATGTAGATAAGAGTAACAAGTGATTCAGGACTGACTTAGGGATGGCCGACACAATAGAAGGCTTTAAGGACTGCAGAAATGGCTGACACAATAGAAGGCTTTTCGGGTTGGACATCTTTTTGAACATATTGACGACACAACAACTGTCTTGGAAACACTGACTCAACAATAGGGATCACATACCAATTTGTAATCTTATAAAGGAGTATGATCAAGAGACAAGCGGGTTTTCCAACCTAGACACAAAGCAAGTGAAAGGGTGTCATGTTCAAAAGTGACTCTTCCATAAAATACAGGTTTAGATACATTTCTTTCCCAATTTCCCCCCCACCATTTCTGGCGAGTACCTCTTTATTTTTACACAAGCTTGAGGAGGATAACATATGCTTGCCGATGTAAGCTCATCCTTCGGACGAGTCCCTCGAAGTATGTTTAACGAACCCTAGGAAGGAGTGGTTCGGTCCCATATAGGCCTTTCAATGTTTCTTTTACGAGTCCAAAGAAAGAAAACTCGGGGGGTTTTCATGTTTAGAGAGTCTGAAAAACACTTAAAGAGAACTCTCTCAGTTCCTTTTTCGTAAAGTAGTCTGATGAGACCGAAAAAGAGATAAACTATCGCTCAACATACATTTTCTTCAAATACTTTAACGAGCGTGAAAAGAACAAGATCGCTCGGTAATCTTTTCATGTTTAGAGAGTCTAAAAAGAGCTTAAAGGGAACTCCAGGGGGTTCCTTTTTTGTATAACCTTTAAGAGTCCGAAAAAGTGATAAAAGTATACTCGGTTACATTCTCATTGATTTACGAGCACGAGAAAGAACAAAGACTAATCTCGGTAACTTATTCTCATGTATTTACGAGCATGAGAAAGAACAAAGACTAAGCTCGGGATTGTTT
>ML781171.1:314938-325850 GCA_009831015.1 Picea engelmannii | reverse complement strand
CTAAGCTCGGGATTGTTTTCATTTTTACGCAAGCTTTAAAACAAAACAAAACTATGCTTGGGATAGATTTTAATTTTTACACAAGCTTTAAAACTAAACAAAACTATGCTTGGACCCGGTTTCATTTTTACACAAGCTTGAACCAGAGGAAATTATGCTTGAGGTAGCTGGTTTCATTTTTACACAAGCTTGAACCATACAAAACTATGCTTGCGACTTCCCAACACATGGTTGGTACTTAGCCCCTAGCTTAAGAAGCTAGTGGATCTAACTTCAACATGAAGTCCAGAGGCTGTAAGAAATGTCCCCCAAGCTTTGTTTCATACAACTGCAAAGATGAATGAAATGAAGCTTCAAATACTAGACATAGGACTTGACTCAAATAGACAGGGGGGAAACTATTTCATTTTTTAACGAGCTTGACACAGAAGCAAGAACTATGCTCATAACCTCTATTTCATTTTTTAACGAGGTTTCCACAAAGACGAAAAAACTATCCTCGTAAGTGGTTTCATTTTTTAATGAGCTTGAAATTAGAAAACTATGCTCATAGACCTCTGTTTCATTTTTTAACGAGGTTGCCTCAGAGACATAAAAACTATCATCGAAGTCTCTCATCTTGATCATGGATTCCAAGAGGACAATGCTCCGGAATGACACCATGTCAAGGGACAAAACTCGGTCATGGCTTCCATGAGGTCTTCACTGGAAGGAAGAAACACACTCTGGAAGGACACCATGTGGAGTGTCGGGACATGAGTAAAGAGATCAGGCTCTAACAACCCTATCAAAGAGATCACCATGTCAACTAATGGATCTAAGCCATCAGAAGTTGAAGCCATGGGCGACAATGCCACATAATTGACCTGTGGCGGGGGCAATACTGTCTGTATATAAGAACCATTTAGGGAGGCAATCCAGTCGGGGTCAATAAATTAAATTTGATCAACAGTCACAACTTGTCCATCGTGAGGGAAAAATATCACATGAAAAATAGTAGACACAATAGCTTTCATTGCATAGACATAATATTTCCCAAGGAGTAAAGCGAAATCGAAGGGGTCCTGGACTACCATGATGTCAATAAAGACAGTTTTCCCTCCCAAAGTTACAGGAAACTGAGGAAGGGTCCCCAAAGGTTGATTGGTTCTTCTGTTAAAAGCTAACAGATTCTGCGTAACCGGTGAAAGTGGAGGATAACCCAAAGCTTGCCAAGCAATAGAGGAAAAAATACTAATGGATGCACCTTCATCTATCAGTGTTTGAGGAATGTCTCGACCACAAACTTGCACTGTAATATGGAAAGGAATGTGAGAGGGAAGACGAGATCTAGTTAGCACACCCCAATCAAAACGGATAGACTCATAACTTGGAGGAGGTTCCACGGGAGAAGGAGGAATACCCACCGCCATGGTAGATTCTGTATCAACGAGAAAAACATGGGCAATATCGGGTTTACTCTCTAGCGGGAGAGTAGGATCGATTGATGATGAGATCATATTGACCACTTGGGTTTCATTCTCCAAGGAGAGAATGGGGTCGACGAGTGGATATGGATCGATCACTTGGCTGACATTCTCTAACAGGAGAGTGGGATCGAACGAGGATGGGATCAGATCGACCAATTTAGGTTCGCTCTCTGAGGGGAGAGCGGGATTGACCAAGGATGGTATCGGATCAACCTCTTTGTCAACTGGTTCAACTAAGGACGTGACCAGATTGACGACATGATCAACCAGATTGATCGATGAAGGGACCAGAGTGATCATTCCATCAACTACAGGTGGGTTAAGAGAAAGCTTGCAATAAGCAGCTGGAAGTTGAGGCTGTGAAATAGTCATGTCTTCCAGGAATTTCGAGGCTTCATCCATATGAGGGAAAATATGAGTTAGATGACTCCCTTTGCATAACATACATGGGAACTTGGCTCTACTTTTCTTCTTCCACACTATATCGTGACTAGTCGATGGGAAGTCATCAACATGTTGTTTAGAGGCTAACGACATGGGTTGGCGAGGATGTGTAGACCATGCTTCTATAACCTTGGATAGACCAGGGCATTCCTTAAGAAGATGGCTACCCTTACAAAGCTTGCAAGGGTACTTGGGCTTACGGGTTGTTTGGGTGATCTTGACATCATCAACACTCCCAACACGATTAACAGTAATTGGTTGTTTTCCAACATATTTAGCAGTGGCTGGAGGTTTTGACCATTGTTTATTTTTCTTCTTCTTATTCTTTCATTTCTTCTTCTTCTTATCCACCGGGTTATTAGCTTCAAAGATCTCACTTGGTGAAGAAGATGAAACGAAAGAAGACCTTGCAAGTGAAGAAGGTGAAGAAGATCTTATTGGAGAAGATGGTGAAGGATTAACATGAGGTTGATGCTCTTGGGGGGAAGTGCTTACGACCGAAGAACTTACTGCATTCGGGATTACCTGAGTGGAAAACAACCATACCGACAATCCAATCGTGAGACCTGGAAGGCTCAAAGTAGCGATGTGAGGAGGACCAATGTTTCCATAAGAAGGAAAGATAAAAGGTTCCCCTAGAGTATGGGTTCCTTCATTGGTGATTTTGGGAATTTTCGCCATATAAAACAAATCCAACCTAGAGTCTGCTAGGGAAAACAAACAACACACGCTAAAAATCTAGTAAGAAAGCAAGCAAACAAAATCTTCTCACAATGAATGCACTAGTTGGTGATGAAATCCAACAACGCGGGAACAATGTAGGAAGGGGCTGAGATAGAGCGGGTGGAAAAGTTATGTTGACGACCTGCTTAACGGACTTACACCCTGGTGCAAGCTCCCACACATAATCGTGGGTATACCCTCCAAGGAGCCTGAGTGAGTTTGGCCAATGTCAATTCCAGGTACCGCGAAGACTTTCCCCTCCACAGTCACCTCGTGTAAAGAATCTAGAGAGATAGGCCACTAAGGTTACCAATTACTACAGTGATTCCTGGGGAAACAATCGACAGTCCGATCCACGCGCAAGGGCAGGGTATCTAGCCCGAAATCAACTTGAAAGGCTTCCACTCATCATTGTGGGTATACCTTCAAATGACCCCCATAATACATGAAATCCCTACACCAAGACCAACAAAGCAGGGTGAGTAACTCTGCCAGTCTCAATGCAACCTCATGATTGACCCTTGTGTCAGAAGGGCTTCCTAGGAAAAAATGTAGTAAGTGGATTTAACTCTCCCTATCACAATATACTATGTTTGTTTACAGCTTTGGAAATTTATCTTTCACACCTATTCCAAAGCCCTACGACTAATCTAATGTAGGTTTGCTACCAGAAAAGATAAAAATCTCTAATCAATTTTTATAAGAGCTTTATTTTATGGTTGTTGTTACTCAAAAGGAAAATGGCATGGACAATATGGTGTTTTGACCGACTCAAAAGTTATGCAAAGAGATGAAGATGCAATCTTTTCATTTCGATGAAAGCTATGCTATGAGAAGGAGAAAACATTTATCATTCTTAGATGCACAATGTCCCAAAATCTATTAAACTCATCAATATCAAGATTCTCAAGAAACGAGAAAAAGGTACTGTACACCAATGCACGATTCATGGCCCCCCCGGCCATGAGGGGGATTTGTTTTTGGAATTTAAGACCAAAAAATGCCAAGAATCATGCAATTTCGCTACTTCAAATGCAAGGATGCCCCCAATCTAATATAAAGCAAGAAATTAAATCTTTTTGTTTCAAATATTTCACTAAAAGCAATAATGAACTTTGTTAAAACAAAGAAACCCAAACTAAAAGTTTTCTTTTAAAGCAAACTATTCAGAAGAAATATGATCTTTCCCTAAACAATTTTAAAGAAAACACATGCTTTGTAATTGAAATATACTCAAAGCAAGAGACTAATCCTTCAAAACCAAACAAAGGCAATGTGTCTAAAAGTAACTCAAATAATGTCAAGCATACTATAAACAGATCAATATAGGCTCCAAAAGCTCAATCCAGCTGATCAAAGCAAAACTGGGTCATCAAAATATGACATGACCCAATCCAAAAAAGTTTACAAACAAGTTCGTAGCCTAGCAGTAGAGTACAGTGCGAGAATTAGGTATTCTCGCAGGCTAGACATTGGTAGGGTGCGAGAAGTTCCCACTGGATCTAACAACAGGGTGCGAAAATCAATGGTTTTCACAGGCTATAGAGAGGTACAATGCGAGAATTTCTGTAATCAAAGAAAATTTTGAAAAAGGACAGGGAATCTAAGTGAACTTCTAGATCCAGAGAGTCTGGATGGATGTCCCATAGACTCAGAAACCAGAAAACAAGCAATCAAAGCAAGGGAGACTAGACTAACTAGGAAACAATCTGTTCCCCAGTGGAGTCACCAATTTTGTTATTAGATAAATTGATAGGTGTGGACACTAACTGATCTCCCTAGATCCACCTAGATCTAGAACAAAACACACCAGAACATGACGCTTTCCTTAAGTTTTAAATATTGAATTTACTAACTAAAGAGGGATGGGTGACATACCATTTAAACGTCGCTTCCTCTCTCTATCACCATCCTAGCTCCGTTCCAACACTCATACAATGATGAACCTGCAAAAGAATGCAACCAACCAAAGTGATAGTAATAGCATAAACTCAATATAAACCTATGTATGTGATCAAGGAATCATACAATAAAACACAACAAGCTTTATAGGAGAGAATCATATTACTGTATCATATTAAATGTGAAAGAGAGATTACAACCATGGCCTTGATGTCGTAAGGTTCCTTCCAACTGTCCTTCATTCCCCACACACTTCCACTCCAAGAATTCTAAGAGCATAGATCTGTCAATATTCACAATCTATCTTGACAAAAGGAAAACTCAAAGACACTTCACCCAAGCTAATAATTCCAAGCCAAATCCAACTTAGCCCTTCTCCATGAGAGATCCTCTCCTTTTATAAGTTGAAGAGGATAAAGTGAGGAGGTTAGGATGATCCCACTAAATCATGAAAGCGAGTAAGATCCAAACCATTCGGATGCCACCTCACCATGGAAGTTTCTCCTTCTAGAAGATTCGAGAAAACACTCCTTTTTCCCACGTGTAAGCATTCTCGCACCCTGCCTATAGAGAAACCTGCGAACCTCTCGCAACCCAGCTATGGTGCAACCTATGAGAATCAAACATTCTCACACCCTGCCTATATAGAAACCTGCGAACATCCTCTTTAATAGGGTTTTTACAAAGGAGAATGCAACTTCTTTTCTCAGGAAAAGTTATTCTCTCTTCTTTCTTTAGGAACTCGGGCCACTGACCCCTCTGAAGGAAAAAGATAGATTTACATCATTAATGGTCATAGGGATGATGAAAATAATGTGTAACAGAGAGCCCCCCAAAGTATGAAGTTATAACAGAGTGATAGCTGAAATACTTTGTCGAGTGTGTGTAAGGAACAAGGAATAGTTGGTCGGAAACCTGCCAACAAACAAGGAAATACAATGCAATAATATATCATCACTGAGGTAGGCATTCCCATACTCAGAATACAAATGAATCAAAGCATAAATGCTGACATGAGAATATCCATGTCAAGTAAGACAGTTCATGGCCACCAAACATACACTGTGGATCCATGCCGATATGACTCAAATCTGAACATAGCCACCAAAAATACACTATGGATCTATGTGTTAAATACTCAAATTTGAACATAGCCACGATACATACAATGTGGATCTATGCAACATTACAAACTGAATATACTCCAATGCAACCTGAATCTATTAGAAAAGATCTAAGGTCTTCATCTCCACCACTCTATGGCACGAATCTAACCATGTGAATACTTGTGTCGAAGTCGAACATGGTAGAAACCACTTGACTACCAGTCATTAGTGTATACCGTTAACAAGCATGCCATTAATGTCAATGACTCCCAGGGTACACTAGTACAATCCAATGAATGTGAATTAATGAGCTGACGTCAAACACTCGGCGGAATCTCCCGATCAAGGGTCAATAATGAAAACCCACTATTGAAAGCAAGCAAACCTACCATTGAGGCATGTAAGTTCCAAGGTACCAATTAGTTTCTAAGTCTAATTCCTGGATAATGAGTTGAAGTCGACAGGAAAATACTCGTCATAGGAGGGCCTTGAGAGAAAGCTTGCGATAAGCAGCTGGAAGTTGAGGCTATGAAACAATCATGTCTTCCAAGAATTTTGAGGTTTCGTCCATATGAGGGAAAAGATGAGTTAGATGACTCCCTTTGCATAACATACATGGAAACTTGGCTCTACTTTTCTTCTTCCACACTATATCATGACTAGTCGACGGGAAGTCATCAACATGTTGTTCAGAGCCTAACGTCATGGGTTTGCGAGGATGTGTAGACCATGCTTCTATAACCTTGGATAGACCAGGGAATTCCTTAATAATATGGCTACCCTTACAAAGCCTGCAAGGGTACTTGGGCTTACGGGTTGTTTGGGTGATCTTGACATCATCAATACTCCCAACATGATTAATAGTAACTGGTTGTTTTCCAACATGTTTAGCAGTGGTTGGAGGTTTTGAACCTTGTTTATTTTTCTTCTTCTTATTCTTTCATTTCTTCTTCTTCTTATCCATGAGGTTATTAGCTTCAAAGATCTCACTCGGTGAAGAAGATGAAATGAAAGAAGACCTTGCAAGTGAAGAAGGTGAAGAAGATCTTACTGGTGAAGGCGGTGAAGGATCAACATGAGGTTGATGCTCTTGGGGGGAAGTGATTACGACCGAAGCACTTACTTTATTTAGGATTACCTGAGTGGAAAACAACCATACCGACAATCTAATCGTGAGACCTGGAAGGCTCAAAGTAGCGATGTGAGGAGGACCAATGTTTCCATAATAAGGAAAGACAAAAGGTTCCCCTAGAGCAGGGGTTCCTTCATTGGTCATTTCGGGAACTGTCACCATATAAAACAAATCCAACCTAGAGTCTACTAGGGAAAACAAATAGCACACGCTAAAAATCTAGTAAGCAATCAAGCAAACAAAACCTTCTCACAATGAATGCACTAGTTGGTGATGAAATCCAACGTCGTGGGAACAATGTAATAAGGGGTCTAGATAGAGCGGGTGGAAAAGTTACATTGACGACCTGCTTAACGGACTTACACCCTGGTGCAAGCTCCCACACATAATCGTGGGTATACCCTCCAAGGAGCCCGAGTGAGTTTGGCCAATGTCGATTCCAGGTACTGCAAAGACTTTCCCCTCCACAGTCACCTCGTGTAAAGAATCTAGAGAGATAGGCCACTAAGGTTACCAATTACTACAGTGATGCCTGGGGAAACAATCGATAGTCCAATCCATGCGCAAGGGCAGGGTATCTAGCCCGAAATCAAATTGAAAGGCTTCCACTCATCATTGTGGGTGTACCTTCAAATGACCCCCATAATACACGCAATCCCTACACCAAGACCAACAAAGCAGGGTGAGTAACTCTGCCAGTCTCAATGCGACCTCGTGATTGACCCTTGTGTTAGAAGGGCTTCCTAGGACAAAATGTAGTAAGTGGATTTAACTCTCCCTATCACAAGATACTATGTTTGTTTACATATTTGGAAAGTTATCTTTCACACCTATTCCAAAGCCCTACGACTAATCTAATGTAGGTTTTCTACCAGAAAAGATAAAAATGTCTAATCAATTTTTATAAGCGCTTTAGTTTATGGCTGTTGTTACTCAAAAGGAAAATGGCATGGACAATATGGTGTTTTGACCGACTCAAAAATTATGCAAAGAGATGAAGATGAAATCTTTTCATTTCGATGAAAGCTATGCTACGAGAAGGAGAAAACATTTATCATTCCTAGATGCACAATGTCCCAAAATCTATTAAACTCATCAATATCAAGATTCTCAAAAAATGAGAAAAAGGTACCGTACACCAATGCACGATTCATGGCCCCCACCCGGCCATGAGGGGGAAAGTTTTTTGGAATTTAAGACCAAAAAGTGCCAAGAATCATGCAATTTCGCTACTTCAAATGCAAGGATGCCCCCAATCTAATATAAAGAAAGAAATTAAATCTTTTTGTTTCAAAAATTTCACTAAAAGCAATAATGAACTTTGTTAAAACAAAGAAACCCAAACTAAAAGTTTTCTTTTAAAGCGAACTATTCAGAAGAAATATGATCTTTCCCTAAACAATTTTAAAGAAAACACATGCTTTGTAATTGAAAGATACTCAAAGCAAGAGACTAATCCTTCAAAACCAAACAAATCCAATGTGGCTAAAGGTAACTCAAAGAATGTCAAGCAGACTGTAAACAGATCAATATAGGCTCCAAAATCTCAATCCAGTTGATCAAAGCAAAACTGGGTCATCAAAACATGACAAGACCCAATCCAAAAAAGTTTACAAACAAGTTCGTAGCCTAGCAGTAGAGTACAGTGCAAGAATTAGGTATTCTCGCAGGCTAGACATTGGTAGGGTGCGAGAAGTTTGCACTGGATCTAACAGTAGGGTGCGAAAATCAATGGTTTTCGCAGGCTGTAGAGAGGTACAGTGCGAGAATGTCTGTAATCAAATAAAATTTTGAAAAAGGACAGGGAATATAAGTGACCTTCTAGATCCAGAGAGTCTGGATGGATGTCCCACAGGCTCAGAAACCATAAAACAAGCAATCAAAGCAAGGGAAACTAGAATAACTAGGAAACAATCCGTTCCCCAGTGGAGTCACCAATTTTGTTATCGGATAAATCGGTAGGTGCAGACACTAACTGATCTCCCTAGATCCACCTAGATCTAGAACAAAACACACTAGAACATGACGCTTTCCTTAAGTTTTAAATATTGAATTTACTAACTAAAGAGGGATGGGTGACATACCGTTTAAACATCGCCTCCTCTCGCTATCGCCATCCTAACTTTGTTCCAACACTCATACAATGATGAACTTGGAAAAGAACGCAACCAACTAAAGTGATAGTAATAACATAAACTCAATATAAACCTATGTATGTGATCAAGGAATCATACAATAAAACACAACAAGCTTTATATGAGAGAATCATATTACTGTATCATATTAAATGTGAAAGAGAGATTACAACCATGGCCTTGATGTCGTAAGGTCCCTTCCAACTGTACTTCATCCCACACTCACTTCCACTCCAAGAATTCTAAGAGCATAGATTTGATAATATTCACAATCTATCTTGACAAAAGGAAAACTCAAAGACACTTCACCCAAGCTAATAATTCCAAGCCAAATCCAACTTAGCCCTTCTCCATGAGAGATCCTCTCCTTTTATAAGTTGAAGAGGATAAGGTGAGGAGGTTAGGATGATCCCACTAAATCATGAAAGAGAGTAATATCCAAACCATTTGGATGCCACCTCACCATGGAAGTTTCTCCTTCTAGAAGATTTGAGAAAACGCTCGTTTTTCCCACGTGTAAGCATTCTCACACCCAGCCTATAAAGCAACTTGCAAACCTCTCGCAACCTAGCTATGGTGCAACCTATGAGAATCAGACATTCTCGCACCCTACCTATATAGCAACCTGCGAACATCCTCAATAATTGGGTTATTACAAAGGAGAATGCAACTTCTTTTCTCAGGAAAAGTTCTTCTCTTTTCTTTCTTTAGGAACTTAGGCCACTGACCCCTCTGAAGGAAAAAGATAGGTTTACATCATTAATGGTGATAGGGATGATGAAAATAATGTGTAACAGTTGGACATTCGAATATCCCAAGGTTGGTTCTCCCATGCATTGCCAGGTTTTCTTGGGTCATACATTTACTTCGGATCCTAGGTCTAGTATGATATCTCCCATATTGAAATCCCCAATGTTGGCATTCAATCTGAATTCCCTACTTGTTCTTCTCCTTGTGTGTAGGTGATTGACAATTTTTGGTTCTAGCTTTTGTTCTGTCTCGTTGCTACATTTTTCTAAGATGTTTTGCAATATTTTCATAGATGAAGGATCACTTAATAGTTTGATGTATGACTGCAAAAAGTCTTGGATAGTACTTACTTGTCCCTTAAGTGACAGTCCTTCAATATGATCCGATGATGGTGATGCTTCATATTCTAGGGCTTCGTGGGTTGGTTGCGTAGTAGAATTCGATGTTGTGTCCTTCCACTGAAATTCTTGTCTAACTTCCTTAAAAGTCTCATTTTCTTTGGGTGCATCGAAGTGCTTCCTTGGTTCAGTATTATTTCTTACCCACTTGTTCTGTGCAGGTTCTTGTCAGACTGTGTCGTTTCCTGTCTTCGTTCCTCCTTAGGTGACTATGTTGATATTTCGTCCATCCTCCCTTGCTTCGACTGAAATCCATTGAACATTCTGATTGTTCTAGTTCCTTTTTTCCTGGATCTTTACTAACAGTGTCAAGCATTCCTCTGTCTCGTGATCCGATGCATGACAATACATACAAATTGTTGGCGTCAATGGGAATTCTCTTGCATAATGTCCCGGTTGCTGACAATTGTGACACATGACTGGTCCTCGACCACGTCCAAATCTTCCTCTAGATCGTTCTCCTCCTTGATAGCTTGCTCTGTCCTTTCTCTGCATGTTATATGGTGGTACCTAGTTGTACTGCGTGGTATTATACTAGGGTTGTGCTGGGTTGTACTGTGGTTACGTATTGTTGTATGGTTGTTGCACAATGTTGTACTGTTCCTGTGCAATATTGTATGGAGCTGGGGCTTGATTGAACTATGGCACTTCTTGCCCAATCATCATTTCGGCCTGTACCCTGTAGGAATCCTATGTTCTCTCCCGCATCAATGTTGTGGGGTATTCTACCCTACGGACTAATAAGCTAGGGCTCTAAACTTATACGCAGAAAATGACCCTTAAGACTTAACTTTTGACCTTCTACCCGAATCTGAAACCCCTTTCTTCACATGCATACAAGAGAAGAATAAAC
>ML781171.1:285258-296762 GCA_009831015.1 Picea engelmannii | reverse complement strand
CTTTTTATTATGAGCAATGTAAGATCAATACAATAGATGGCCGATCTGGAATAAACCTCAGATGGTCGTACAAGAAATAGATATGAGCTGCTACAAAATGCTCCCGACAATACAAAATAAGCCTCCAAAGGCTGGATATACAACGAAGACTAAATCAAGCAGATCTGAGCCGCACTAATGCTCAACCTCCAAGCTGGAAAGTGCCACATCCTACTAGAATGTTGAAGCCCTGAATAATTCTGCCGTGCTACCAAAAGTGTCCAATCATCCTGAGAAATATGCCAAATGATACATTGGGCAACTGTAAGGAAAACCCAGCTGTCCAAATTCCCAAATCCACTCTCAAACCCCGTAGATTCGAATTCTTCACTGAATGGTGTGCCCCACTGGATGACTAAAACCCTAGCCGGTTTGACCCTGATGAAGGAGGCCTCCAAATGCTCTGAAACTCTCCAAGAATATAGATCGGGCTATGAGAATCCCGTGGGAGAAGTATCGGGCTCAGATCTCAAGCAGATTTGCCTAGATCTGAGTTTTACTGAATCACAGGACGTCCCCTATGGCTCCACGACGTCCCAATCTGCAGACAAATATAGAATGATGATAACCCTCCAGAAAATCCCTCAAACTGATGGCCCTGCCCCTACAAACAAAACCCAACTGTCGGAATGGCCCTAGGCCCTCAGGATAAGCTGGATCGAACCTCCCTCGATAAACTGGCCCTGAGACTAGAATGGTGTGGAGGAGTCTTTCATCCCCGAGACCAAGCTGTGGAACAAGGTGAGTGGATATTTCACCACTGAGTTTCTCACAAGGGTTTGTACAACAAAACCCCCAAATTGACTGCTCAAGAGCAATAGCAAATGCTAATCCAAAACCAGAATGAGTAATAGGTGCACCCCAACCTCTTACTTTTACTTTTCCTTCTAATTCTCTGTTGAGTTAGGTTAACTCCCAGGGTTAATATTCTATTTTTCTGTTGAGTTATCTTTTACTCCTTTCCTTTTCCTTTCTTAAGTCAACTTAAAAATATAACTTTTAACTTCTTGACTTTTCCCCCTTCAATGTGAGACTATGACCTAGTGGGGGTGCCCAGGCCACTGAGTCTCCTCATTACCTCTCTAAGAGGTGGGGGACATTACAAGAAATCATATGACAAGAAAATCAATTTGAATGAGAGCAATCTAAAGATAAAAACACTCCAAACCCCCAAAAAGAATATTCAATCCCCAGTATGGTCGCCAATTTTGTTACGAGGAAAATCTCTCTATGGCTAGGGGAAAACCACAACAGACTAAAATGATTGCAGAAATAAACTCTATTCTCAAGTATGCTATATAAACAAAAGTGCTAGAAAGACAATATAAAATGCCTACCACATCCATAAGTTCGATGAAGTCCACCATTGAGCACTTTATCCAAAGAAATACACCCGCAACTAGTCGTCAACAACCAAGCAACACAATCATATGGTGATAATATATGATGTTAGCACATTCAATATCATAATCCATTAACATTCATAACAAATACACCCATGGAATAATAATTCAAATATTTTCAAGATATCAATTGGACGAGAAAATAGTATTTCTATTAAGATATAATCAACAAAAGTGAATAATTTACAGACTTCCGTGTTGGCACGGTTCAGAACCAAGAAACTAAGTTCCTTCCAGTTGGGCCTCCACCGCTTCAATCCTCCACCAAAGGAAAGCTCATATAAGAGAGACAATGAATTTCTCAATCAATAAGGGAAGAGATTGGGGGTTGAACACGGTGTTCAGACTTAAAGGATAAAGGGATGCGAACTCAATGTGAAGTGAATAATTCCTCCAAAGTAACTTTGATCTCAAAGTATAATTCTTTCTCCTCTTTTCCATAGTTCAGAATTGGCCCATTTATAGCCTTCAAGTGGAACTAAAGGGCAGAGTCAGAACGTTTCTAGTATATGGAAGGCCAATGATCATTGATCTCCTGTCGTGACATGGAAACCCGACACCATTTTTCAATTTTGGGCACATTTCTCGATGTACGTGGGTTGTAGTGGTGCAACATGTGTATACACATGTTGTATAGTAGGCAAGGTGCATATATGTGGAAAAATTGTATTTTTAGCTCTAGGATTTGAAAAAATGGATTAAAAGTCTGCATAGGGAAATGGTAAAAGGCCTTCTATGCAAGATTGCATGGGGTGAGACAAATCTTGCTATAACATGGAGGAAGAAGGAGATCAACTTGTTGGCATGAAAGGCCCCATGCCATCACAATTGATATCCATTTTTGTATTTAATATATGTAAATTCACGTAGCATATTGTTGTATGTAAAGAAATAATGAGACTTTCATGAGACCCTTTCCACGTGGGAGAAAAGACAAAAAAATAAAGAAAAGAAGGAGAAATAGATTGGAGAGAAGTTGAAGCGTTGGGGACGCCTAACCTTCCAACTATCCTTCCGATCGATTCAATCCTCTATATTATGTTTCCCCACAATGAGAAAATGGTACTTTGGTTGTGAATGATGTAGAGAGGCTTCTCGAATTTCATCGAGGAGCATAGAAATGAAACAGAGAGCCTGCAACTTTCCCATTGTTTAATAATAAAGATCTTGGTCGAAGCCAAAAGAATGTTGGTTTTCCTGTTTGGGTTTCTAGGGAAAATTTTGAGTTTATGTGTGATGAATATTTGTGGTTGCATTGTTGATGAATGGTAAATGGTGTGCACTATAAATTAATGGTTTTCTATGTATTGTTTAGCCAAGAGAACTTAGTGCATATTATTGTTTGAGCTCATTATATATTAATATGGTGCCCATGGGTCAGTGAGCTAGACTAACAACTCTTTAATCATACTCACACATTGATGATGAAGTTGGAAATCGATGAACCTCTTTTCTGAGTCGTTGCTATTTATTTAGCAGTTGTTAATTTCGTTTTGAAAGTTGTGGGGGTGTTTTCTCTCACTCCCAAAATTGATTTTATGGCTAGTCAACGTCTGTACTTGGACTGTAGGTCGTGCTTCATGTTCTTGACTTTTCCGGGGAGTTTTCCTTTGATCATAAATCATAGATGGATTATATATCAAAGTCTGGGGTTGTCAGGGCGTTTATCAGCTACCCACGAACCATATAAACATTTTTTCCATTTTGTCTACAATTAATTTCTCCCTAGACATGTCTCACTGTTGCTTAATGCCCAACTCAACTTCTAAAACGTTTTCTATGCCAATGAATGTTACAATCGAATTCCATACATTTTTATGCGTCGTGGGTTACCAAAAATCACCCCAAAACATTTTCCTATGCAATTATTTGTCAAATTCGCCCTCCAAACTTTTTTTTACATGTCGTCGATTGTCAAATTCGCCCTTCACTCTTTCTCTTCAGATGTTGGTCACTAGATAAGACTTTCCAAGGTTTCCCCTTCACGATTGGTCACTGAATTTTCCCTTTAATTAATTGTATAATCACAGGTCGACCCTTTCTGACTAGGCATCCCCTTTGGCTAACTTCCTCTTCTGATTCGATAGCCAAACACTTCTGGTCGACCAAAATCCACCACATTTTGACTGGGTTTTCTTTTGGTCAACTTGTGATCTGAATCAGATCCGACAAAAACAATTGGCTATCAACACATTCTCTAAGATTATCTGTTGATTAATTGGGTTGGTTGTCATTGATGTCAACCCTTGAAGAAAGTTCGGTAGCGAATTCTGGTAGCACAATGGTTTGGGTAATGGAACCAAGTTTGTTTGATGGAAAATGGTATGCATTTTGATATATTTTCATGTAAGACTATTCTAGATGGATAGTACATGTCATTTCATTTCTAGTGGTATGTGGAACGTCACATAACTCCTCACGGTTAGAGAGTTATGACCATGTGAAGTTGGAGAAAGGTTTGGGTAATTGGACCCAAGTTTGTTTTATGGATAATGGTATGAGTTTTGATATATTTGCAGGTAAGAATATTCTATATGGATATTAAATGTCATTCCATTTTCAGTGGTATGTGGAACTTCACATAACTCCTCACGGTTATAGAGTTCTGGCCATGTGAAGCTGGAGAACCCTCACGAGTCATCTAGAAGCCCCAAAAGGTCAAAGTAGTCAAAGTGGTTTAAGAGATTTTAGAAGGTAAATAATAAAGTGAAGTAATGAGTGTACTATAAGTCAAAGTGAATACAAAATAAATTATTTAAATAATAAATTTAATGGATAAATTACTAAGTTGACAAGTGGTTAGAAGTGGGTTAACCCTAAAATAAGGAAAGTGTGTTAAGATGGTTAAAAGGTAACTCCTTGAGGAAGCTACATGAAAGTATAAATAAGAGGCAAGGCTCTCTCATTTTAATCACACTTGAGAATATTGAATATCTACAGGTGACTGAGGTAACCAAAGGATATCTAATCCAAATTTCAGAGGGAAGGTGAAGTAAAGAAGGTCGAAATTCAAGGGAGGATAAATTCTTTTGATGATGCTTTCTATGGTATGTTATTTACAAGTCATCTCACCATTTTCACAATAATGTTTTTTCTAGAATGATTCAGACCATGAAATTGGGATACCATTCAGGAAACATATCCAAGTAGGCATGGTACAAATTTCAACTTGTGGGTCGTTGTATTTTTGGAGTTACACTCCGTGGAAAATAGGGTTTGTGGCTAGTCCTAAAACTAGTCTAAAACAAGTGTTTCGGGTAAAAATGTCATAACTTATTCATAATAGATCCAAATTAAGTAAGACAATTTTTTTTGGTTAGAGTACAGTCTTTAGTATTCCGTGTACAATTTTCAGATCCATACAACAAATATTTCGTGTGGGGCAAGCTCTACAAGTTCTCTCTCTAGAATAAGCCATAATTCAACAAGGTATGCCATTTTTTCTATAAATCATTTTCTGAGAGGTTCCAAGTACTGACACCTAGAGGAATTGCATAAATCACACTGAAGAACATTGTGTACTATTTCCATATCTTTATCCATCATAGGTACATAGTTATAATTATTTCAAGTTAGGGTTGTTGACTAATCCAAAACTAGTCATGTGAGACTAAAATAAAGTTTGATGAAAATGCTAGCCTCTTGTTGTTAAAGTTAAGGAAGGTTTGAAGTTATGTGATCATATACACTAGGTCTATTACAGAGTTAAAAATCAGATTTGGATGATGAAATTGACGAGGGCTTTTGGTTGAGATACATGTTGGGTACATGGTTGAGACACGTAGTTGATGAGTTGGCACATGCATGAGGTGTATAGTTGATGATGTTGATACATCTTGATGAGTCATAGTTGATGAGTAGTTGATGCATGATTGGTACATACTTAGTACATGGTTAGAGGCACTTGTTAGTAGTATTGTTGACACATGGTTTATGGATGATGTAGTATACTTGTATTGGTATATTATTAGAAGCACATATTGATCTTGGTAATGATTATGAGTTGTTGTGTTATGCTTGGTTGATGCACATCTTTCAAAGTTTTCTTGGTGATTGATCTTGGTGAGTAGATATGATTTGGTTGATAAGATTGATGAGACAAGTTGTTGTGATAGGTTTTTTGGACAGGTTGTTCTGACAGGTTATTCGTACAGGTTTGGTGTATGGTTGATGCACTTGTCCATGGTACAGGTTGAGGTATAGATTGGTGCATGGTTGATGAACTTGTTTATGGTACAAGATGATTACAAGTTGAGGTACAAGTTGGTGCATGGTTGATGCCCTTGTTTATGGTACAGGCTGATTACAGGTTGGTGCATGGTTGATGCACTTGTTTATGGTACAAGTTGATTATAGGTTGATTGGTAAAGGTTTACAACACTATATCTCACATTGATAGTGTGACAATGGTTCCATCATTCTACCTTTTTTTCAGGGTTGTTGGACGGGGAAAGGACAGGTGGTTGTAGCCGAAGAACATAGGGGGTTGTAGCTAGAGAATTGGGGAGTTGGAGCTTTCCTCAGGTTGTAGCCTAAGAAACTAGGGGGTTGGATCCTCCTTCCAGTTGCAACTAGAAAAAAAAGGAAGTTGGTGCTTCCAATGAATGTGATTCTTAAAGACATATAAGAAAAAACATTATGTGGTTTTCTCCTGCTTTGGGTTTCCACGTAAAACATTGGTGTACTATGTATGTGTGTGATTGCTCATTTTTTCATTGTTTATTTACTCTGCAACTATTTGATGATAATGCTACATTGATATAACACTTGCATTTTAGGGTAAAAAAGGATTAAATTTCTCTATTACTGATTCACCCCCCCCCCTCTCAGTAATCCAAAAATTGGTATCAGAGCAGGTTCCTTCGTGAAACAATTTAACCACTGGAAGGAGATCATGGATTATTTTGAGAATGGAGTACCATTGTTTAATGGTCAAAATGGTTTAAAGTATGAGTTATGGAGTGGAAGGATGAAAGTATTTTTACAGGCACATGGGTATTATATTTGTCTATCAGTCATTACAAGATATGATAGTTCAAAAAGGGAAAAGACTGCAGCCAAGAAGGAATTGAAGAAGAATAACCAAATAGAAATGGATTTCATCTGGGAATGATTACCTAATCTGGTAAGAGAAAAGGTTGGTAAGTGTTCATCAACCAAAGAACTTTGGGATAAGTTACATGGCTTATATTCTTCACCCATCGCAGATTAAGACAATTACAAAGAAGATGCAAGTACAAATCAAGAAGAAATATGTTCACCATGTCAAATAAATTCAAAAGATGAAGAGTACATAATAAACATATGTATGTTGTTTTGATTTAATTGTGAAAAACACAAACATCTTGAAATAGAATGCCATGAAGGAAATGAGACCGAAAAACTAATTGAAAAGGAAGACAATTATGAAGCATAATTGATTAGTGCTTTAGATTAACTAAGAGAAGAAAACAAGTCACTCAAGAAAGAATTGATGAAACAAAAGTAAAGTGTTCACATTTTTGAAGAAGCCCAACATGTCATCGAGAACTTAATAACTCAGCTAGAAGAAGCCAGAAATATTGAAGAAAATCTTGAATATCAAAAGCAGTGTTTGGAAGCCAACATAGAAGCATAGAAGGAAGAAGCAGAAATGAGAGAGAAGATATTAACAGATCATCTTAAGGAAATAACTAACGATCTAAAATAGCTTGAGGCAGAGTTTGGTCAAGAATAGAAAGGACTTGAAGAAGAAATAATCACATTAAAAATTCAGCTTGAAGAAGCGAAAAGAACAGAAGAAGTCATGAAGTCTCAGATAATGAAGAAATAAGAAGAGGTTGAGAAGCTTGAAGAAGAAGTTGTCACATTGAGAAGTAAAATTGTCAAGCTCAACAAGAACGTTGAAGAGACAGAAACATCCACATAAGTTATAGAGAATGAAGAGAAGCACTCAATGTTGCTAGAAAAGAAGAATGAACAAAATATAAAGAGTTATGCAGAAGTACTCAAAGGAAGGAATCATGGTCAACTAGAATCTAAGAAAACTATTGAAGATACATCTTCAAGAAGACCATTCATGTTCAAGCCACAAAGAATCTTCAATCATGATCATGATCAGTCAAGGAAGAAATTCAGAAGGACTACACCAAAAAGAAGATCACTCACTCCCAGGTATGCAAATTTATTTTAAGGTCATTGTTTTTATTGTAATAATTTTGGACATAAGGTTTCAGATTGCAAGGATTATAAAATAAATGTTCAAGATAGAAGTGCATATGTGGACCCACGTAACATTGAATGTTACAAATGTCATAAATATGGACACATAGCTAGTGATTGTAGAAGCATGATTGATACTTCCATGAAAGAGAACACAGATATTAGATATAATAAAGTATGGATAAGAAAACACAAAGAACAGGTCCTAGAGATCGCAAGATTGGCAATAAAATGAGATGAAGAAAATTCTACAGAGAAAAAGAAAGATGTCAGATACATAAAGGTTTGGAAAATAAATGAAAGAAAATAAGGACATGTAAATAAGGAATAGGTTCAAGAGATTGCACTTTCAGGCATTGTAGTGAAAGATGAATCCACCGATAGAAAGAAAGAAGCCAGAGCTTAGAGAGATGATGAATCTACCAATGAAGATGATTATGAATATACCAATGAAGATGATGATGAATACACATCATAGCAGGAATTTTTTTGAGCCATACGACTTAGAGACTCCCAGTTAATATGAATATTAGATGAGGGGAATCTATGTGATAGCTGTGACAGAACAAAGAACCATCCTTCGAGAAGCTTGTAGAGTTTGAGAAAACAGATCCAGAGCAGTCAGTTAGCAGAAGTGCAGTTTGATGGATTAATCAAGACTTCATGATAGTATATTGATAAATGGGTCAACATTATGGACAGTTGTACAAGTAGAGTCTTGGAAAGTATGGACGAGAGCATGGATTCATAGATTGGTTCAAAGAGTGGTTCAGAGACAAAGGAACATTATCATAATGTATGATAATTACATAGGAAATGGCCCGAACAATGCTAATGGATTCCAAATTGACAGATATTTTTTGAACACATGTAGTGCATACAACAATTCACATTCAAAATAGATTAATGCTCATAAATAACAATGAAAAAACTCCTTACGAACTATGGAAAGGAAGCACAGACAACAACCTCTACATCAAGGTAGTTCAATATAGTATTTTATTAATTCAAATTTATGTTGATGATATTGTTTTTGGAAGTACTAATGACAGGTTAAGCCAGAAATTTGCAAAGGATATGTAGAATGAATTTGAAATGTTATTACTTGGAGAACTATCCTTCTTTCCGGGTCTTCAGATATGTCAAAGAAACCAAGGATTTTTTATTTCTCAAAATAAGTATATCAAAGAAATGCTAAAGAGGTTCGAAATGGAAGATTGCAAACCGGATACCACTCCTATGCAAACCGGTTACAAGTTGAGAAAATATGATGATTCAAAGTCTACAGACTAGAGGCAATACATGTCAATGATTGGTAGCTTACTATATGTGACATCATCCATACCAGATGTAATGCAGGCAGTTGGACAGGTGGTATGATTTCAAGCAGCACAAAAGGAATCACATGCATTAATAGTTAAGAGGTTTTTCAGATATCTCAAATGAATAGAAGAGTTTGGATTATGTTATCCAAAAAGAAAGGATATATCACTTATTGCCTACATAAATGCAAATATGGCAGGTTGCATTGATGACTGATGAAGCACCAGTGGATCAAAGTTCTACTTGGGTGAGTGTTTAGTATCATGGTTAAGAAAGAAACAATCATCAATATCCTTATCTACAGCCGAGACAGAGTATATTGCAGAAGCAACATGTTGTACACAAGTTCTATGGATGAAACAAACTCTGACATATATACAGGTTGAGTATGATGATCCCATTCCAATCTTGTGATAATAAAAGTGCCATCAGTATCTCAAAAAACCCGGTGATGCAATCCAAGATGAAGCACATTCCAATAAAGTATCACTTTCTACGGGAACAAGTTGCAGAGAAGAACATCATAATTGAATATGTGGGCACAAAACATCTTTACAAAACCACTTCCAAGAGAATCCTTTGAGTATCTTCGCTAGAGACTCAGAGTAATTTCTACTCCAAAATGAATGATTTTGAATGCTTATCTTATATGTCTTAGATATACACGAGGAAGCACCATAAAGATGACAGTTCAGGTTGGAAGATCAGTTTCAGGAAGAGTTCAGTCATGGGGAGTATCCCCAAGGACAGTTTAGTTAGGGGGAGTAACCCCGGATGAAAATATACCTTTGCCATTGATGACAAAGGGGGATAGATTTAT
Source organism: Picea engelmannii (assembly GCA_009831015.1). NCBI lineage: Eukaryota > Viridiplantae > Streptophyta > Pinopsida > Pinales > Pinaceae > Picea > Picea engelmannii. The sequence goes on along the minus strand of ML781171.1, from coordinate 286,976 downwards.
TATTTGCAAAGGTAAGTGAAAAGGTAAAGGTAAAGGGGGAGAATGAGTGACATGACACCAATATTGCATTAGAGTGTTTCCATCAATGCTAAAGGGGGATATTTTTGATTAATTGGGTTGGTTTTCATTGATGTCAACCCTTGAAGAAGGTCCGGTAGCGAATTCCAGTAGCACAATGGTTTGGGTAATGGACCCCAAGTTTTTTTGATGGATAATGGTATGATTTTTGATATATTTGAAGGTAATACTATTCCATATGGATATTACATGTCATTTCATTTCCAGTGGTATGTGAAATGTCACATAACTCCTCATGGTTAGAGAGTTATGGCCATGTGAAGTTGGAGAAAGGTTTGGGTAATTGGACCCAAGTTTGTTTCATGGATAATGGTATGAGTTTTGATATATTTGAAGGTAAGAATATTCTAAATGGATATTACATTTAATTTCATTTCCAGTGGTATGTGGAACGTCACATAACTCCTCACAGTCAGAGAGTTATGGCCATGTGAAGTTGGAGAACCCTCATGAGTCATCTAGAAGCCCCAAAAGGTCAAAGTAGTCAAAGTGGTTTAAGAGATTTTAGAAGGTAAATAATAAAGTGAAGTGATGAGTGTACTATAATTCAAAGTGAATACAAAACAAATTATTTAAATAATAAAGTTAATGGAGAAATTACTAAGTTGACAAGTGGTTAGTAGTGGGTTAACCCTAAAATAAGGAAAGTGGGTTAAGATGGTTAAAAGGTAACCCCTTGAGGAAGCTACATGGAAGTATAAATAAGAGGAAAGACTCTCTCATTTTAATCACACTTGAGCATATTGAATATATATAGGTGACTGAGGTAACCAAAGGATATCTAAGCCAAATTTCAGAGGGAAGGTGAAGTAAAAAAGGTGAAATTCAAGGGAGGATGAATTCTTTTGATGATGCTTTCTAAGGTATGTTATTTACAGGTCAACTCACCATTTTTGCAATAACATTTTTTCTAGATTGATTCAGACCATGAAATTGGGAGGCCATTTAGGAAACATATCCAAGTAGTTGTGGTACAAATTTAATCTTGTGGGTTGTTGTATTTTTGGATTTACACTCCGTGGAAAATAGGGTTTGTGGCTAGTCCTGAATCTAGTCTAAAACAAGTGTTTCGGGTAAAAATGTCATAAATTCTTCATAACAGATCCAAATTTAGTAAGACCAAATGTGTTGGTTAGAGTATAGTCTATAGTATTTGTTGTACAATTTTTAGATCCATACAACAAATATTCTGTGTGGGGCACACTCTACAAGTTCGCTCTCTAGAATAAGCCAAAATTCAACAAGGTATGCCATTTTTTTCTATAAATCCTTTTATGAGAGGTTCCAAGTGCTGAAACCTGGAGGAATTTGCATAAAACACACTGAAGAACATTGTGTACTATTTTTGTATCTTTATTCATTACAGGTACATAGTTATGATTATTTCAAGTTAGGGTTGTTGACTAATCCAAAACTAGTCATGTGAGACTAAAGTAAAGTTTGATGAAAATGCTAGTCTCTTGTTGTTAAAGTTAAGGAAGGTTTGCTAGTATGTGTTCATATACACTAGGTCTATTACAAAGTTACAAATCAGATTTGGATGATGAAATTGATGAGGGATTTTGGTTGAGGTACATGTTGGGTACATGGTTGAGACAAGTAGTTGATGAGTTGGCACATACATGAGGTGTATAGTTGAT
>ML781171.1:211498-270409 GCA_009831015.1 Picea engelmannii | reverse complement strand
CTGAGGGGGGGGGGGGATCTTTTTCCCAAAACTCCCTAGTTAAAAATCACCATTAACTCATTACTCATTGTTGTCATTTATAACCAGTTAAATGTCAACACATATCAGAAACATATATCAACAATATATCATCAACAAGTCATCACCACAAGGAACACAAAGAACACAAGATGTATGTACAATTTTCTTTTTATTATGGACTACAATCCTTAGGGTTTTTCAACAACAAATGAATAGAGTACAACTCTACAAGAGCACCAAATCTATATGAAAGACTAAGCTTACATTATCAGCACCAATTGAGATGAGGCAACAATCCTCAACATATATCAATATGTACCATAAACAAGTGCATCAACTATGCACCAACCTGTGCCAAATAATCTGTAATCAACCTGTACCATAAACAAGTGCATCCAACCATGTACCAAGTATATACCAATCATGTGTCAAATAATCATCAACAATGACTCATCAATATGTACCAACATCATCAACTATACACCTCATGTATGTGCCAACTCATCAACTGCTTGTCTCAACCATGACTAGTTTTGGACTAGTCAACAACCCTAATTTGAAATAATCATAACTTTGTGCCTGTAATGAATAAAGATTTGAAACTAATACAAAATGTTCTTTAGTGTGTTTTATGCAATTCCTCCATTTTTCACTACTTGGAACCTCTCAAAAAAGGAGTTATAGAAAAAATGGCATACCTTGTTGAATTATGGCTTATTCTAGAGAGAGACCTTTTAGAGCGTGCCCCGCATAGAATATTTGTTGAATCAATATGAAACTGCTACAAGGAATACTAAAGACTGTAATATAACCAACACAATTGGTCTCACTGAATTTGGATCTGTTATGAATAAGTTATGACGTTTGTGCCTGAAACACCTGTTTTAGACTACTTTAAGAACTAGCCACAAACCCTATTTTCCACGGAGTGTATCTCCAAAAATACAACGACCCACAAGCTGAATGTTTTACCACAGATACTTGGATATGTTTCCTCAATGGAATATCAATTGTAACAATATCCAAGAGGGCAAGAATCAATATGAGACTTAGAGGAGCTATACAAGTTGGTTTGAAGATAAGGCAGGGTTGGACATTACAATAGAGGATACTACACTATCATGGAAAGAATGTTGGAGTTGTAGTCAGATCAAGGGGGTTGAAGACTTGATACTCATACTTGTTACTTTTATCATTTTGATATTATATTGACGACCTGATCTTTTGGTTAATTTCTGGTTGAATAGATAAAACAATTGTATGATTGTGCTTATGTTAATTACGTAATTTCATTTATTTAGGTTTATGTGAAAGTTATTTCCATAATTTAGTTAAATTGGTCAATTGATTGCATATTGGGTATGAAGATGCACGCTTGTTATCAAAATTAACTCTTTATATTGTTAGCAATTGATGTATTCGAGTTTACAAGTTAAATAAACTTTATGAACTTTTTCTAATAGGTTATTACTTATCATTTTGTTTCATATCTGATTTTATGCTTGACCCTAGCTGGTGATTAATGAAAAGACATTCCTAGTTGTGATGAATAAACTATTCTTTTGTCACTTTGTGAATGGTTTTTGGTAGTTTGATTACGATTTTGAAACTATTTTCATTTACTTAGAATCGTTCATTTTATATATCTTTTCATTGATTATGATTGGATGTGGATATTATTGAAGTGATCTTGTAAAAGTCACATCATTCATCTACACTTAATAATTACTGAGAATAATGAACTTTTTCTTTTCTTAGTCATTGATCATTTAAATCTACATCTTTTACCTTAAGTATTTCTCTCAACCAAGATAGGACAACTATATTAGTTAGTTTTATTTATGCATAATATTAGAATAGGAATACATTTAGCAAGTTAGAGATCTTCAATGAGAAAGTATCTCTTTGGAGAGAGATACATTTTTTAGTGGAAACCCGACCCACATTATGGAGGATATCATCATCCTAAACAAGAGCATATCCAATTAGGATCTACGATCGAGTGATTCTCCCTCTTGTTGGCATGGAGAATTTTATTCCCCATGCCAAAACTGGCACTAGAAGGAGGAAATATGGCAAGCTGACCCTGTAGAGCCATTCGTTTAAATGTATTTAACTTCTCATGGATCCTATACATATTTCTGTTTTGGAACATGCTTTCAGTTCATCCCATCGTACTGGAAGCATTCCCGGAAAGACAATCGATTCCTTTTCAAAATTAAAATTTGATGGCGAGGGTGTATTATCTACATTTGAGAATATTTCTCAATTAATATTAAATGGAATTCTTTTAGAATATTTAATGATAATGAGATCTGCAAGTTATTCACTCTCACATTGCAAGGTAGAATCAAGAGTTGGTTTGAAATATTTCCAACCAAATCTATTCACACATGGAAACAATTCATGGAGTTGTTTCTTAGTTCTCATGGGGATTATAGTTACAATGAATTGTGTTCATAAGTGGGGAATATTCGTAGACATGAAGGTGAGCTTGTCAATGATTTATTTTCCAGATTTATGCTAATTTGCTTCATATTTCGCAAGGATGATCAAATTTCTAGAGAAGATGCATTAGAGTGGTTTCTTTATCTTAATTCTCTTTCTAACTCATAGGATCGAGAAAAAAATGATGAACATGAAGTGGATTTATTTCATGATATGCATGTTATTGAAGAAATTAGTCCATTATTTAATGATTATTCAAGGTCTAATTTAGTCATAGAACTGAAATCGTTATGCAACAACAAATGTTAGGATTTTGTAATATACAACTTCAGGAAAAAGATAATGTATTTGAGGATTCAAATATTATATCAAACAATGACATTTAAACTCTTGTTGAAAGAGATATGGTGGAAGAAGACTCAATGTTTTTTTCTCAAATAGGCCTTGAAATTGAACGTGTAAGTGATGGCTATATTAATGGTGATATTGCACTTTTTTCTTCTGATATTGAACAAGGTCCTCTCATTCTTACACAAAACTTATCATTAAATTTGAGTTTTCATGATAATGTTTCTCTTGAAACAATTAATGAAGGTTTTTCTATCAAAAGGGAAACATTTAACTATTTACACTCTGAAAGATTTTACTCTTTGTATCTAGATCCATTTGTCGGCCATAGTACTCACTTTGATATTAATGATTTTCAAGTTAAAACTACTCTATGGTTAGATTTTGGTTTGATTCAAAGTGATGGAAAAGTGACTTACAAGAATGAGGGAAATGTTGCCTTTCCATTTAATTCATTTGAAGATTATGAAGAAGAAAATGATCTTTTTATGAACATTGCTTATGAAACACATGCATGCTTATCTAGTTCATCATATGCCATTGGAAATGCTAGCCTGGTTTATAAGTTGGAAAGGGATAAAATAATTTTTGATGTTGAATTAGACATTGATGACATTAAGGAACTTCACTGAAAGGTGATGGTTATGTCAGGATTTCATGTCATCAACTCCAAATCTGAACTTAGAATGCAAAAATAAATACTTCACCACAAAGTATTCATTGTGTCAGACACTCATTTTGTTTCTCTTCATGACATTTCTTTAAAGAAAACGTTCTCTATAAAGCATGATTCTGAATTTTCAAATTATGATCCTGATGGGTTTATACTCTTTCCATGTGTTCTTCACATGCATTAAGTAGCTCCCAATCTGATTTCTATGAGCCAATTGAATCCTGGTTGGAAGAATCATTCTTGAAGAGGGTTCCATTGTATAGTAGATATTATACTCTGACTTTTGTGAATGGAAATTTAGATTTAATTCTTTCAATATTTCAATATGAAGTATTACAATCCCAAGTACTAATACTTGACATGTATCTTTTTGTAGTATTGGAGTTACTTTGATGGTTACATTGGTATTTTGATTTTACCTAGTTTATTTTCAACTAGTATAGTTGATAGAAGTAGAATAGATTATACTATTTTGGATTTTATTTTTGGTTTTCAATAAATTACAATTGTTTGATTATTTTTCCTTTATTAGATTACCTATTATAGTCTGATCTTTATTTTCTAGATTTTAGTTAGTTTTCTTTTTCTTCTATTACTTTTAATAAAGAGATCTTCTAGCTAAACAAAAAATGAATTTCATGAATGGGATGGGAAGGAAAATGAAATGCTTGCATGTTGATGTGCCTTTTGGAAAAGCTATAATGCAAGATAATTATGAAAAAAGGATATATGAGAAGGATAAGATGAATAGATTGGCAACTTAATCTTAAGATTCATGTGTATTTGTCATAGGTTTTCTTTAGTTGATAAACCTTCTCAAATTGAATTTTTTGAACTTTTCCTACATCTTAATTTTCTTTCTTTTAAGCAAGATCAGTTCGATAATGTTGAGTTGATATCATGTTTCGATGCCAACTTTGAAGTTAGATGTGATTCATAAGAGAGTATTGGTCCCATAGAGGATTTTGATCTTTTTTCACCTACTTTTCCTACTGATAAACATGTGATCTCTTGCACATAAAGTTTGAGCTCCAATCTTTTGGAGATCCTTGTGGAAGGACAAAACATGGAATTACTTCTTGTTGATGATGAGACAATACGAGTTTAAGGGGAGGTTATGTCAGTCTCTTATCATTCAAATCTATCTATAGGATCAAAGGAAAAACATAAGGAGAAGGAATCACTACTTAAGGATGAAGAAAGATGTCACTTTCATGAACATTTCATTGTTACTTCTTGAAATTTGAAGGAAGAACCCATCTCTCGTGATCAAGATTGTACCTAAGAACAAACTTATTTTTGTTTAACTACAGAGAATGAAAGATAATCTCTTGGATTTACAATTCTGGATCAATCTAATGAGTGTCTCATTGAGAGGATTCTTGAACCTTCTTATTATGAAAACTTTGATGATATGCCTCCATGATTTTTTACTACTTGTGAACATAATCTTGATAAGATTATCTTTTGAGTTCCAATGTATTAAAAGAGCATGAGGTAAACACTATTCAATTAACAAAACAAGTTGCTTTAGATGTACATGGTATTCAACATTTTATATCTTGTTTAGGAGAAAATAGAGTTGATTTTGATAAGGTTGATGATGTTATTTTTTAAATCTCCCAAATCAAAGCTTTTGATTGATTCATTAATAATTGATAATGATTTGGGAGAGGATGTAATGACCCAAGGGGGGAATATATAGGGTTAAATGTATATGATATGACCACAATGGGGGGAAACATATGGGGATAAATGTACATGTAATGTGTAAATTTATAGGTAATAGGGTCGGCCTAATAGTAAAGGGGCCTCATGTGTAGTGTGTGAATAGGTATATATAGAGATCATGTATTCATTATTGATGACATGTGAATTGTGATGTATGAATGTAATTGGGTATTTGGAGGAGGTTCTCCTATCATTTGAGTTATTGTGTAAATCATCTCTCTTATATATATTGGAGTTGTGATCCACACTCATGTTGGTGTACATGGTGTGTACTCCTGGCTTATTCTGGTATTTTAAGCACTTGGAACAAAACATTTGGTATGCTATGTTCCAAATGCTTAAAATACCAGAATAATCTGGAAGTACACACCATGCACATCAATGTGAGCATGGAGCACAACTCCAATATAGATAAGAGAGATGAGTTACACAATAACTCCTTAAATGATAGGAGAACCTCCTCCAAATATCCAATTACATTCATACATCACAATTCCCATGTCCTCAATAATGAATACATGATCTCTATACATACCTATTCACACACTACACATGAAGCCCCTTTACTATTAGGTCGGCCCTATTCCGTATAAATTTACAAATTACATGTACATTTATCCCCATATATGCCCTCCCTAGGGTCATATCATATATATTTAACCCCATATATGCCCCCCTTGGGTCATAACATAATACCCTCCTTCAAAAATATTTGTGCTCAAAGCTTTGCAATTAAAGGCTTCACATGTGATGAAATCAAGTAATATGATTTTCTTATGTTCCTACTTTCTTCATTCCATTGATCATGATCCATCCATCCAAAATCAATTCTTTTTGGTCTTAATCCTTGGTGGCTATTTGTTGCATAATTTTCTTTCCTTTGATTCCATGTATTCTTGTTGTAAATTCTCCAATTTCTAGTGGTTGTTGGTCTCTGGTAATAACTTATTGAAGAGTGGTTTTGTGATTCCTTGTTTCATGAATATTGATAAGTATTCCATCTTCTTCCTTGATAATGTTGATATCCACCTTCTTGTCTTCCTTGAAATCTTTCTTGATAATACATGCGTCGATATGGTTTCACATTTGACAGTTTTTCTTCACTCTGCACACCCATTTCATCTATCTTATTTTAAGAGACAATGACATCCTGTATCATCTTTCCTTGGTCTTTGATTACTCTATCCTTGGAGATAATACCATCATATTTGGCATGTACATCCTCTAGATGAAGTTAAACTTCTTCAAGTATATTTTGGTGACCTTCTTGAATATTGTCTTCTTTCTCCTTTTGAAGCTATAATGTCACCCCATTTATCAAATTCTGATGTCCTTGTTCAATTTTGGATTTCATTTCTGATTTTGTCTCATTAGTATTTAGGGATTCCTCAACCTTCTTGAAAATTTCTTCTTCAAGTCTTTTGGTAGATTCTCCATAAAATATCCTACTTTATTCTTGATTTTGATCATTATTCTTTCCTTCTTTAAATATCTTCACCTCATCTAGAATTTTTTTGTTATGGTTTCTCAATCTACCTATATCTTCATCTTTCTTTTTCAAATATTCCCTTGACTCGTCCTTTTCCCACTTCCCTTTGCTACTCTTTCCTTGTTTTAATTTTTGAACCTTCTCAATGAGTGTTCCATTAAGGTGTCATATCTTAGATATCTCATCACCCTTCTTATGATATCTTCTTTTGCTTCTTTTAACTCATTTCGAATTCTATACATTGCCTCTATTTTTGTATCCCTAATCCATTTATTTGAGACTTTTTTTTCAAATTCTTATGATGTGTTGTTCCATCTAGTATCCTTATCAATACTCATCCACCACTTCCAAGATTCACCACAAAAATATCTTCCTTCCTTTGAAGGATTCATACCATATTTATTTACCAACCTCAACCATTCCATAGGATTGATTTCATCTTTATCTTCATCTCCTATAAATTTAGGTATTTCCATTGATTCTTAATTGAGGTCTAACCCCAACACTCAGATTACAACCTCAATATATTAGGAATAATGATTTCAAACAATTATAATCCTTTTTCCAATATAATCTTATATGCTTTCTCTTTCCAATGGATTTTGAATCACTTCAATCGGACATCCCAATCAAAAGTAATGATAGTTTTAAGTGAACATACCTTTGAAAACCCTGATTTAGAGTCAGTCCTTTTGGCCGACCTTCCTTTTGATGTGTTTCTGAAATTTTGGCCATTATGACTCTAAAATTTCATCCCATAGTACTTTGATATGTATCCTTTTCAATGCCATGGGTCTAACCAAAATTTTATGTGCCAAATGAAAGTTATGGTAACTTTCCCGAACCTTGTTGATTTTTGGCCTTTTTTGGAGAGCGAAATTGTACATAATGTCATGTGTCAAATATTTAATACCTAATTCTGAAATTTGTATCTAAAACACGAGGGAATGTCCCCTTTCCAATGCAACTGGTTTCATTTAATTTGGATCTTTACTGAAGACGATATGAATGTTTTACCCAGAACATCTGTTTGAGACTAGTTTTAGGACTAGTCAAATACCTTTACCTTCAACAACCCATATCTTAGAAATTGAAATGATACAATATCTAAAACTTTTACCAGGTGAAATTCGATATATTTTCTTAGTATTTTGAAAATCTCATAGTCTAAAACATCACTAAGAAAAATTGATAGCGAAATTCCCAAATTGACTCGTTTGAGATTGTTTTCAGGGCTAGTAAAAATCCCTACCTACCACATAATATATCTCCAAAAATAAAATGACCCAGAACTTGAAATTTGTACCAAGATAACTTTGGTTTGTTTTCTCTGTATCCTAAAAATTTCAGATTCTGAAACTTGCCAAAAAAATAAGTATAGCAAAAATGCCAAGATGACCTGCTTGAAATTGAATTTCAGAGGAGTCACAAACCCTATCTTCCATAGGCTATATCTATGGAAGTGTAATAAACTAGAACTTGAAACTTGGAGCACCTATACTATGATATTTATCCTCAGTCTCTACAAAATTTCATAGTAAGAAACTTCACAGAAAAAAGTTATTCCAAGATGATTTTCTTGAAGCAGTGAAACCCTAGGATCGATGCTCTAATACCAAATGTTGTGTTCCAAATGCTTAAAATATCAGAATAAACTAGAAGTACATATCATGTACACCAATGTGATCATGGAGTACAACTCCAATATAGATGAGAGAGATGAGTTACATAATAACTCCTTAAATGATAGGAGAAGCTCCTCCAAATACCTAAATACATTCATACATCACAATTCACATGTCCTCAATAATGAATACATGATCTTTCTATATATACATATTCACACACTACACATGAGGCCCTTTTACTCTTAGGTTTCCCCTATTACCTATACATTTACACATTACATGTACATTTATCCGCATATATTCCCTCCCTTGGGGTCAGATCATATACATTTAACCCCATATATGCCCCCCTTGGGTCATGTTATCACTCTAGGAAACTCTCCTAGGTTGTAAGTCAGAGATGCCTAGTAACTTAATCTTTTGGTAACTCTTTTCTCAAATATAGGTGTGGGTTCGGATCAAGATGAATATCTAACTCACTGGATTATATCATAAGATTTTCTAAGGACATTCAAACAATGCAAGGCCTTCAAGAGCTATTATCAAATAGGTGAATCAAATGGATAAAGAGACTAATAAATTAACTAGAACATATGTCTATAAAACAATAGATATGATGGGCTAACAGATCAGCAATAAATACTTATGATCCTCTGCTTCCTAATCATATAGTGAGATGACAGTCACCAATGGACTATGTAAACATAGATAAAGAACACAATTCAACTCATAAACATATAACAGAAAGAGAAAAGAAGATCTGACAATAACAGTGAAAGACGCTTGCAGGCTGAACATACTATAGAAAGAATCTCTATCACAATAGCAGTATAGTTTAGAACTCAAAATCGAACCTTTTGTTCATTTTCTGTCTTCAACTTTATATCTTTACAATACAGTTTTCAGATCCTAAATTAATGGATCTAATTTTCTAAATACAGAAAGTAAACAATATTTACAAAAACTAGGAAGAGACCCTCAAGATGAGGTCAATCCATATCTGATGATCTTCAAGAGTGACAGAGTGTTGATGAAGTGAAGCCTAGCCTTCCAAGGCTATTTGATTTGGTCCTCCAAGGATAAAATTTGAATTTGTTGAAGTGTGCAAAAATCCTGATTTTCTGTCTTTGAAAAAGACACTAAATATGATTTAAACGCCTCTTCTTTTTCTTATCCCTCAAAAATAGCCATTGGATTTGACTTGATAATTCAACAAATGTCCATTCGAAGAGGTTTCATACCATTCAAACTCAAAAAATCCCTATTTGGGCAAAACTCGGTGATTCCGGCAGTTACAGGCTTTCGGTGGTTAAGGGGGGCAAAATTTAGTCCTCTTAACCACTGAAAGCACTACTTTCGGTGGTTAAGAGGGAAAAATTTTGCCCCCCTTAACCACCGAATGCTATAACTTTCAAAAATGGATCTGCGGCGAATTAATTTGCGTGGGAATCGCAATGACTCGGATTTTTCTTTGAATTGGATGACAAATGGCTCAATAACCAACAATTGAACTCGAATTCCACTTGGCAACCTTGAAAAATCATGGGATTATGGCTTCTGAGTATGAGTTTGCATGAGGAAATCACGGGATCACGATAATAACAATGACTCTCAGATTCAATATTGAATATTAATGAAATTGAAACAGAAATCAAATGAAGTCATAATGATTCTATATCCTCATGACTGGAGATAATGAAGCCCCATGTGACAAATCAATTCTGTTATCTGAAAATCATGCATGGAATTCTGGATTTCTGCCAAGCCTTAATTTTGAAATGACAATTGGTAGTTAAAAGGAGAACATGGCATAAATATTCAGATAAGATGCCATAAGAACTTCATACCTCACCACCTAGATAAAATTTTGGCGGTTATAACTTAATGATTACGCCCATTTGACATCTGGCTTGTGCAAAAGCATGGGCTTTTTCCTTTTGCACATAGAAACGTTTTCAGTGGTTAACATGCCCTTTATTTTCACCTCTTAACCACCGAAAACCAAGACTTTCGGTGGTTAATGAGCAGGTTTTTAGCCCCTCTTAACCACCGAAACCTGAGATTTAAAGATTTGATTGCCAAGAACAAAATTGATGTTTTTTCCAAGTTTGTATCCAAATAGCAGACCTTCTAACACACCTAAAAAATTTGGAAATGAATTTTTGGACTTGTTCCTATCACCTAAAAATTGGTAAAATGACAGTGCTATTTTAGGAGATAACATCTAGCTCCTACTCGGGGATGGAATCCTCCCAGTGAGGTTCCAAGAAAAATTAGTTCTAGTCGCCTTATCGGTTGGGCTATGGAGTCATGTGGCCTGTGCAATCAGTAGCCTGCTCTGCTTATTCAACTAAAATCTGAAAACAATATTTGCATAGCTTTGAAATTGCAGTTCCATTGGGCATGAAATCATCTGGCTGCCTTTGGCATTGGGCATGGAGTCATCTGACCTATGCAACTATTCTTCTGCAAACCTATAACTTGCATGCAACCTTCTGCTTATTCATGAAATCAACAACTAAAAAAGATCTAACTGCTCGTATGGCGAGCTTATTCCTCTGCCTATCCCTACTCTAACCGGATCTACATTTGGGTTAGGTAAAGGCTGATTTCCATGACATCCATCCAAACAATTTTAATACTGAAACAATCTCATCTTTATCACTGATCAACAAATGAAGTTGTACATGAAACAACAGTGATAAGAGTTCATCCAAGAAACCATACTCACCCATAAACAATGGCAAGCTAAGGAAATCTAAAATCTTCAAGTTCTCTGAAAAGTATAAGTCCATGAAGGTTGCCACTGGATCCTCAAGAAGAACATAAGAATCATGCTACTCATCTATAGCAGACACTTGCTCATCCATGACTATTTCTCTAACAAAAGACGAATAATCTTCTGGTTCTTTTGAGATTAACTCGTGATCATCAAAAACTACAATTTCCTTATCAGAATAATGCTCACAAGAGGATAACAACATAGGATTTCCATCACACGAAAAAGGATCAGCGAAGAACATGTAATCTCTTATGCAGTCCTCATTCTTCATAGACTCTTCTTGATTTACAAATTGATCATAAATTTCACAAGCATACCTATCTCTGGAGGACTCAACAAATATTGAAAAATCCTTACCTGAATCTGAAATGAACCCATATGTTCATTGCTGTTCCAAAACTATTTCAAGCTCATAACTCTCATGCTTAGAATCTGAAATATACTGACATTCTTCTTGCTCATATACTTGTAGATTTTCAAAGAAATCTTGATCTGGGATCCTTCTGGAAACATGAATGTTCTCCTCTACCTCTTAAGCATCTTCAAACAACTGGGTTAAGGATGGAGACTTTCATTCTAACAGAAGAAGGGCAAGTTCTGAATGAAGACCCATAATATAATGTATGATGGAAAATGCCTCTGTAGGCCGGATCTCCAAAGGCATGTCATGATAAACACGGTAAAACCTTCTATTGAAAATAGGCAAGGCTTCATCCTGCTCTCGTTTCAAAGCATACAAATCAACAAGGTGAGAATCTAAAGATTTGTACTCACCCCAATACTTCAAGAAAGTATTAGAGAACTCGATACAAGAGCCAATTGAATCATCTCTCAGACCCTTAAACCATACAACAACATCTCTGATCAAAGATTTAGAAAAATATGTCATGATCACATCTTCCTGAACAATCTGAAAATGATCAACAAAATCCAAAAAGGATTCCAAGTATCTCTCAGTTGAAGCTTGATTTTCTCCGGAAAACCAAGGGAGATATTCATAGCAGTGATAAGGATAAGGATGAAGAAGATGGGGTAGCTTTAAAGGTTTGAACATCTTCGTACGGATCTTAACTTGAAATTTTATGGGCTGATCATGAGAGATGGTAAGTTGTTGACAAGGTTCAGAGATTATGGCAAGAGGGGCTGAGATCTAGACAGGTTTTGAAACAAGTTCAACCTCCTCAAGGTTATATGAATGCTCGGATTCAGAGGGAATCTGAATGCAGAACTCGCCTTTAGGAATAGGTTGAGGTAAAGATATAGAATCTACATCTACAATGCAGGGTTGTTGGGTTTCCTCTTCTAAAGATGGATATATACAAGAAGGATGATGATTTTCTGAATATACAAAGAAAAAAATAATTATCTTTACACGCGAAGGGAAAAGCACGAAAGAGCTGATAAATAAATACAACAGTTCGCGAAGTAGACTAATGAACTGGTACCTGGATTTGAAATTCAACTCCTTCATCTTTTGTCAACCGGATCCTCCCCAGTGGAGTTTTTAATCGTGGAGTCACCAGATAGAAGATTACAACCAAGTAAATGTCTAGGTTTTGTCTATCATCAAAGCTGGATCTGTGTCGTGTCCCAAGGAAGCTGAGCTTCAATCTCCTCTCCCCGACAATGACACCAATTTGTTATCACTCCAGGAAGCTCTCCTAGGCTGTAAGTCAGAGATGCCTGGTAACTTAATCTTTTGGTAACTGTTTTCTCAAATATAGGTGTGGGTTTGGATCAAGATGAATATCTAACTCACTGGACTGTATCATAAGATTGTCTAAGGACATTCAAACAATGCAAGGCCTTCAAGAGATATTATCAGATAGGTGAATCAAATGGATAAAGAGACTAATCAATTAACCATAACATATGCCTATAAAACAATAGATATGATGGGCTAACATATCAATAATGAATACTTATGATCCTCTGCTTACTAATCAGATAGTGAGATGACAGTCACCAATGGACTATGTAAACATAGATAAAGAACATAATTCAACTCATAAGCATATAACAGAAAGAGAAAAGAAGATCTGACAATAACAATGAAAGAAGCTTGCAGGCTGAACATATTATAGAAATAATCTCTATCACAATAGCAGTATAGTTTAGAACTCAAAATCGAACCTTTTGTTCATCTTCTATCTTCAGCTTTATAGCTTTACAATATAGTTTTCAGATCCTAAATTAATGGATCTAATTTTCTAAATACAGAAAGTAAACAATATTTACAAAAAACTAGGAAGAGACCCTTAAGATGAAGTCAATCCATATCTGATGATCTTCAAGAATGATAGAGTACTGATGAAGTGAAGCCTAGCCTTCCAAGGCTGTTTGATTTGGTCCTCCAAGGATAAAATTTGAATTTGCTGAAGTTTGCAAAAATCTTGATTTTCTGTCTTTGAAAAAGATATCGAATATGATTGAAACACCTCTTCTTTTCCTTATCCCTCAAAAATATCCATTGGATTTGACTTGATAATTCAACAAATTTCCATTCGAAGAGGTTTCATACCATTCAAACTCAAAAAATCCCGATCTGGGCAAAAACTCGGTGATTCTCGCAGTTACAGGCTTTCGGTGGTTAATAGGGGCAAAATTTAGTCCTCTTAACCACCGAAAGAACTACTTTCGGTGGTTAATATGGGAAAAATTTAGGCCCCTTAACCACCGAAAGTTGTAACTTTCAAAAATGGATCTGTGGCGAATTAATTTGCGTGGGAATCACAATGACTCAGTTTTTTCTTTGAATTGGATGACAAATGGCTCAATAACCAACAATTGAACTCGAATTCCACTTGGCAACCTTGACAAATCATAGGATTATGGATTCTGAGTATGAGATTGCATGAGAAATCACGAGATCACGATAATAACAATGACTCTCGGATTCAATATTGAATATTAATGAAATTGAAACAAAAATCAAATGAAGTCATAATGATTCTGTATCCTCGTGACTGGAGATAATGAAGGCCCATGTGAAAAATCAATTCTGTTATCTAAAAATCATGCATGGAATTCTGGATTTTTGCTGAGCCTTAATTATGAAATGACAATTGGTAGTTAAAAGGAGAACATGGCATAAATCTTCAGATAAGATGCCATAAGAACTTCATACCTCACCACCTAGATAAACTTTCAGCGGTTATAACTTAATGATTGCACCCATTTGACATATGGCTCATGCAAAAGCACAAGATTTTTCCTTTTGCACATAGAAACGTTTTCGGTGGTTAACAAGCCCTTTATTTTCGCCTCTTAACCACCGAAAACCAAGACTTTCGGTGGTTAATGAGCAGATTTTTAGCCCCTCTTAACCATCGAAACCTGAGATTTAAAGATTTGATTGCCAAGACCAAAATTGATGTTTTTTCCAAGTTTGTATCCAAATAGTAGACCTTCTAACACACCTAAAAAAATTTGGAAATGAATTTTTGGACCTGTTCCTATCACCTAAAAATTGGTAAAATGACAGTGCTATTTTAGGAGATAACATCTGGCTCCTACTCGGGGATGGAATCCTCCCAATGAGGTTCCAAGAAAAAGTAGTTCCAGTCAACTTATCGGTTGGGCTATGGAGTCATGTGGCCTATGCAATCGATAGTCTGCTCTGCTTATTCAACCAAGATCTGAAAACAATATTTGCATAGCTTTGAAATTGCAGTTCCATTGGGCATGGAGTCATCTGGCAGCCTTTGGAATTGGGCATGGAGTCATCTAACCTGTGCAACTATTCTTCTGCAAACCTGTAACTTGCAAGCAACCTTCTACTTATTCATGAAATCAACAACTGAAAAAGATCTAACTTCTCGTATGGCAAGCTTATTCCTCTACCTATCCATACTCTAACCAGATCTGCATTTGGGTTAGGTAAAGGTTGATTTCCATAACATCCATCCAAGCAATTTTAATACTGAAACAATCTCATCTTTATCACTGATCAACAAATGAAGTTGGACATGAAACAACAGTGATAAGAGTTCATCCAAGAACCCATACTCACCCATAAACAATGGCAAGCTAAGGAAATCTGAAATCTTCAGGTTCTTTGAAAAGTATAAGTCCATGAAGGCTGCCACTGGATCCTCAAGAAGAAGATAAGAAGCATGTTGCTCATCTATAGCAGACACTTGCTCAACCATGACTATTTCTCTAACAGAAGACGAATAATCTTCTGGTTCTTTTGAGATTAACCCATGATCATCAAAAACTACAATTTCCTTATCAGAATAATGCTCACAAGAGGATAACAACACAAGATTTCCATCACATGAAAAAGGATCAATGAAGAACATGTAATCTCTTATGCAATCCTCATTCTTCATAGGCTCTTCTTGATTTACAAATTGATCATAAATTTCACAAGCATACCTATCTCTGGAAGAGTCATCAAATATTGAAAAATCCTTACCTGAATCTGAAATGAACCCATATGCTCGCTACTGTTCCAAAACTGTTTCAAGCTCATAACTCTCGTGCTCAGAATATGAAGTATACTGACATTCTTCTTGCTCATATACTTGTATATTTTCAAAGAAATATTGATCTCGGATCCTTCTGGAAACATGAATGTTCTCCTCTACCTCTTGAGCATCTTCAAACAACTGGGTTAAGGATGGAGACTTCCGTTCTAACAAAAGAAGGGCAAGTTCTGAATGAAGACCCATAATATAATGTATGATGGAAAATGTCTTTGTAGGCCAGATCTCCAAAGGCATGTCATGATAAACACGGTAAAACCTTCTATTGAAAACATGCAAGGCTTCATCCTGCTCTCGTTTCAAAGCATAAAAATCAGCAAGGTGAGAATCTAAAGATTTGTACTCGCCCCAATACTTCAAGAAAGCATTAGAGAACTCGATCCAAGAGCCAATTGAATCATATCTCAGACCCTTAAACCATACAACAGTATCTCTGATCAAAGATTTAGAAAAATATCTCATGATCACATCTTCATGAACAATCTGAAAATGATCAAAAAAATCCAAAAAGTATTCCAAGTGTCTCTCAGCTGAAGCTTGATTTTCTCTAGAAAACCAAGGGAGATATTCATAGCAGTGATCAGGATAAGGATGAAGAAGATGGGGTAGCTGTAAAGGTTTGAACATTTTCGTATGGATCTTAACTTGAAAGTTTATGGGCTAATCATGAGAGATGGTAAGTTGTTGACAAGGTTCAGAGATTATGGCAAGAGGGGTTGAGATCTGGACAATTTTTGAAACAAGTTCAACCTCCTCAAGGTTATATGAACGCTCATATTCAGAGGGAATCTGAATGCAGAACTCGTCTTTAGGAATATGCTAAGGTAAAGATATAGAATCTACATCTACAATGCAGGGTTGATGGGTTTCCTCTTCTAAAGACGGATATATACAAGAAGGATGATGATTTTTTGAATATACAAAGCATAAAATAATTCTCTTTACACGCAAAGGGAAAAGCACGAAAGAGCTGATAAATAAATACAATAGTTCACGAAGCAGACTAATGAATTGGTACCTGGATTTGAAATTCAACTCCTTCATCTTTTGTCAACCAGATCCTCCCCAGTGGAGTCTTTAATCGTGTAGTCGCCAGATAGAAGATTACAACCAAGTAAATGTCCAGGCTTTGTCTATCATCAAAGTTGGATCTGTGTCATGTCCCAAGGAAGCTGAGCTTCAATCTCTTCTCCTCGGCAACGACGCCAATTTGTTATCACTCCAGGAAACTCTCCTAGGTTTTAAGTCAGAGATGCCTGGTAACTTAATCTTTTGGTAACTGTTTTCTCAAATATAGGTGTGGTTTTGGATCAAGATGAATATCTAACTCATTGCACTGTATCATAAGACTGTCTAAGGACATTCAAACAATGCAAGGCCTTCAAGAGCTATTATCAGATAGGTGAATCAAATGGATAAAGAGACTAATCAATTAACCAGAACATATGTCTATAAAACAATAGATATGATGGGCTAACAGATCAACAATAAATACTTATGATCCTCTGCTTGCTAATCAGATAGTGAGATGACAATCACCAATGGACTATGTAAACATAGATAAAGAACATAATTCAACTCATAAGAATATAACAGAAAGAGAAAAGAAGATCTGACAATAACATTGAAAGAAGCTTGCAGGCTGAACATATTATAGAAATAATCTCTATCACAATAGTAGTATAGTTTAGAACTCAAAATCGAACCTTTTGTTCATCTTCCGCCTTCAACTTTATAGCTTTACAATATAGTTTTCAGATCCTAAATTAATGGATCTAATTTTCTAAATACAGAAAGTAAACAATATTTACAAAAAACTAGGAAGAGACCCTCAAGATGAGGTCAATCCATATCTGATGATCTTCAAGAGTGATAGAGTACTGATGAAGTGAAGCCTAGCCTTCCAAGGTTCTTTGATTTGGTCCTCCAAGGATAAAATTCGAATTTGCTGAAGTGTGCAAAAATCCTGATTTTCTGTCTTTGAAAAAGATACCGAATATGATTGAAACACCTCTTATTTTCCTTATCCCTCAAAAATAGCCATTGGATTTGACTTGATAATTCAACAAATGTCCATTCGAAGAGGTTTTATACCATTCAAACTCAAAAAGTCCCGATCTGGGAAAAAACTCGGTGATTCTGGCAGTTACAGGCTTTCAATGGTTAAGAGGGGCAAAATTTAGTCCTCTTAACCACCGAAAGTACTACTTTCGGTGGTTAAGAGGGGCAAAATTTAGGCCCCTTAACCACCGAAAGCTGTAACTTTCAAAAATGGATCTGTGACGAATTAATTTGCGTGGGAATCACAATGACTCGGATTTTTCTTTGAATTGGATGACAAATGGCTCAATAACCAGCAATTGAACTCGAATTCCACTTGGAAACCTTGACAAATCACGGGATTATGGCTTCTGAGTATGAGTTTGCATGAGGAAATCACGGGATCACAATAATAACAATGACTCTTGGATTCAATATTGAATATTAATGAAATTGAAACAGAAATCAAATGAAGTCATAATGATTATTTATCCTTGTGACTGGAGATAATGAAGGCCCATGTGACAAATCAATTCTGTTATCTGAAAATCATGCATTGAATTCTGGATTTCTTCCAAGCCTTAATTCTGAAATGACAATTGGTAGTTAAAAGGAGAACAGAGCATAAATCTTCAGATACGATGCCATAAGAGCTTCATAGCTCACCACCTAGATAAACTTTCGACGGTTATAACTTAATGATTGCACCCATTTGACATCTGGCTCATGCAAAAGCACGACCTTTTTCCTTTTGCACATAGAAACGTTTTCGGTGGTTAATAGGCCCTTTATTTTTGCCTCTTAACCACCGAAAACCAAGACTTTCGGTGGTTAATGAGTAGTTTTTTAGCCCCTCTTAACCACCAAAACCTGAGATTTAAAGATTTGATTGCCAAGACCAAAATTGATGTTTTTTCCAAGTTTGTATCCAAATAGCAGAATCTCATATGCACACAATTATATCTTATCCTTTTAGAATGTTGTCTCTAGGATCAAATCTTTATGAGGAGTCAATTGTTAGTGATCTACACTTTGGGAATGAGGAGGATGAGATGTTGGCCTTGGAGTCATTTCAGTTTCTACCGGGAAAATATTTAAGTTCTTGAGGACTTTGTCTACAACAATTAAAGTCAGTATTTCAAGAGTTTAATATCGTTAGACACTTAGACATAGAGGCACACAAAGTTTCAATTGATATACCCAAAATAATGTCTCTAAGCAAAACTAAAACAAGAAATTGGTTGAATAAATATTATTTGAAGAGATTTCGTAAGAATTGCATGATCTAAAATACAAGTTAGGTGTTTGGAAATTTCGAACAAGATACCTTCAATGCATGATATGTTTCCCTAAAGAACATGTTAGGGAAGCATTTCAAAATTTTATTTGCCCACTAGTCCTTGGAAACATTTCTTTGAGTTTGATTAGCATTTCTCAATTATATCAGTATCCGTGTATTCATTCATCATTGAAAAGGATTATTGGCATGAAAGTTAATCATTTCCTTGTTTTTGCCCTCGAGTATATCTGGTGGAATTTATCCAATGAAGAAGGCATTAGTTCTAAAAACATAGGAGTAATTCGGAGAGCATTGCTTCAGTCATTTCTTAAAGTCAAGGAAGATACTATTTCACCTTGTTCTCTATTCCAAAGTTAGAATGCATATAACCATCATTTATTTTGTTCTAAATTTGAAATATTTGAAGGCCTACCTTTTTCTCCTTGAAAATAAACCTTGTATCACTTAATGAAAGATACTTTTAGTCCAAACTTCATCCTTTATGTACTTGTCATGGTAATTTGGATTGTTCTTTACTGATATTTTATGTCAAGTAATGAAAATGGAGATTTCACTTTAAACACTCATGGTTAAGAGTTAATGGATAATAATGAATTTTTTTGTAGAGAATGTTGATAAGGTCAAAATTATATAATTACTCAGCCATGAGATGATGAATGGGGTTATGTAATGTTGTCAAAAGAAGTTTGTATTTTAAATATCTCATCGATATATGCAATAATAAATCGAGCTTGTGAAATATTTGGGAATATTGGATGACATATTTTTGGAAAATGTGGAAGGGAAACATGTGCAAAATAATTCATGCGGGATTTGAGATTCAAAAGTGTCTGCATTTGCATTTTTCCGCCTTTTTTCATTGACATTTGATGTTTCTTTTGAAGCTAATGATTCTTCTTGGGGGATTGTGAAGTTAAATTTCATGAGAAATTGTTTTCCGATGGTGTGATATCATATTAAATGCTCAAACTTGATTTTGTTTGCTAGTTTACATCTTGGGAATCATCTATGTCGATCTTAAAATTTTAAAGGTTTTTTATTTCTAGATTATAGCTATGTTTTTTTCTTTTATTTTTCATTCTTTGGGCTTGCTTATGATTTAATGGTTGATGATTCTTTCCTTGCATTGCTAGGTCAATCTGATTTCCAAGTTTTCCTCTTACTTTTGCTTAGTTAGTTTGCAAGAAATTTGTAAGGAGTTATAAAATGATGAATCAAAACACTTGGGTTGTGATTTAACACCTGTCTGAAATCCAAAATCTTTGCACTTAGTCATATTTACAAAGTTCATGACTTGTAGACAAAATTTCCATGTTTGTGGTGGAACACTCTCGTTACCAAGAATTCATATCTATAACAGTGGCATATTTAAACTTTAGGTTTCTTACAGAGATTTTTTTTTTCGCTCCATCCACTTCACATTAAATAGATGATACCTAAAATGATTGAAGGAAATAATACTTTAGGCTAAAATTTGAAAGTGAGTAATCTTCCAAGAAAATCTAAAATAATTTTCATATCACCCCACTTCCATTTCACCCATTGCATACACAATATCTATATACATATCAAAAGGGTTAAAATCTTAAATGGAAGTTGAAAACACTATGATTAGTGTGGGAAGTACAAGTAAACATGTTGGGGCTATGGACACTTGTTGGCAGTAGGGCCATACTTGTATGATACTAAGACACCTTTGTCGAGGCTATGGACACTTGTGGGCAACGAAGCAATGTTGGATTAAATAGAGATGAAGAACAAACATATGAAACTATTTTACTCACTTAGAGTGAAATCCCTAGGTCACACCTTTAGTCAATCATTTTTTGGTTGAAAGATAAAGGAATTAACCTCATAAATTGGCTCGAAGAGATGGCATGTCAGTTACCTAATGTTCAATACTTAGTGGGAATATCTTTCAAATTCATGGACACTTAGTGGTACCCATAGCTGAGAAATTAGTTCTTAGGGTCATATGGGCTTATATTTAACATTAAGTGTGAATAATTCTTTTAAATAATATTGGATAAAGATAATTTCTTTACCCAATGTGTCGCCATTTGTTGAGCCCTCAACAACTCCCCATAATTTTTAGCAAAAATAAATGTGCCCCCATTAAAATTTTGGGTTTTTAATGCATTTCCTATGGTTAAGGCTACCGTTTTCATATACGCATTATTATTATACTTTTTCATTTTGAAATTATACATATTTGATATTTGTTTTGGGTTTTATGTTTGATCTTTCTTTGGCTTTGCAAGAAATATGGCAATATTTCCTTTAAGAAGGTTAAATAATTCTTCATTGACTTGCTTTAATTGATGTTTTTTTGCACAAATGATCCAGATGGATTTCGGTGGCCTCCCACCTCTTCCAACTGGTTCATTCTGGCAGTTTTCCAGTTTGGCAATTTTTTTCCTAGTTTTCAGGTCCCTGACTTGCGTGGCTGTTTTGAGGCCCTAAACAACGTTTTTAGGGCTCACCACAATCGAAAATTTCTTTTGAATGTTAGCAGCAAAATGTGTATTTCTCAGATAGAACTTTCCAATGGGATATCATGCACCTAAAATAGAGATCGTATGAAAAAGTCACGACCCCAGGAAGTTGATGTACTAACTTACTCAAACGAGGCCCACATGACTTTTGGCACTTCATCTCCTAGGGTTAGGTTTTTGGATGTCTAGGGTTTTTGACATTCCTGTTTATTGTAAAAATGCCTTTAGAGCCTCCTCATTGTAATCATATTCTTGTGAATGAGCACAATTGTCACATATCTTCTCAAAGATAAGCCGCCACCATTCCAACAAGCTTGTTTTCCACTGCATTTTATAGTTTCAGCTTATTTCCTTATTGAATAGAAAACCAATTTTATTGTATCTATGTTATTCTGTGTTAAGCATATTTTAATAATCTGTATTCATTTTGTTCTGCTCATAAAATCCGGATCAACAAATCTAGAAGAGATCATTTGTTGGAATTATTAAACAATGGCAAGAACATATGCTTCATCCTAAAAATCCCAAATTCCGCACCTCCATATCCTGGTCATCTAGAGTTTACTAATCTAAATCTGACATTTCAATTTACTTGTCATTCATTCACATTCCTGATTCTGGATTTCTAAACTTTATAACATCTAATTTCCATTTTCTATTTGTCCATCCTCTATCAACAAAACTTCACATGTTACCCTAGTCTAACGTGGCATCCTTTTACCAATACATATCCAACATGTTAGTCTAACGTAACATCCACACAACATCTTGTATGAAATCTGACAGGACATTTAATGTGGTACCCAAGTCATCCCTTCATCTCTCTTTTAGTTAACATGTTGGATGATGTGGCAACTAATGTGTCCATCTATGGAGGCATTTGGATCCAAATATCCAAGTTAGATTAGTATTATCAAATTTTCGGACACCCGGATTTTGGATTTTATCATTTTATTTTTGTTTTATTTCGTTTGTTTATTTAATTTATTATTTTTATTTTATTTTATTTCAAATAAATGTTATTTTTATTTGGATTAACCAGACATGATTAAGAGGAATTTTTAAATTGCATGTATTTATATTTTTCCCAGTGGCTTGTTGGTTGAAATATCCTGATGGCTCTGGGCTTGGATTTTATTATTATTTTATTTATTTGTTAATATCTCTTTTGTAGGTTGTGAGGACTCTACATAATCATCATAAGTCTGCAAACCCGCAACTTGCAAGTATATCAACACTTAGTCGTTCTTCCACTTTTCTTCTTTTCATACTTAGCCATTTTTTTGTTTGTCGGAGTCCCATTGCAGGGGGATAAAGGATGTTTCAAAAGACTTGAAACTCATGAACCCTACAAATCTACATCCTGCATTTCCTCTCACTCCAAAATGACCCACATTCTTCCCTGCCATACAAAATGGGTCGTTCTTATACTTAGCATATTTTATGATTATGGATGAAGAAGTCCCCCTATATTCCCCCATTTCCATATCCCACACCCCACAAACCCACAATCCCGCAATCATCATTAGCACTCCCCATAACTCATTTTACACCTCCATACTTAAACATTTTTCCACACATCCCGGTACATAAATCGCATTCCCCGAGAACATTTATGATCGTATTTCCAGATTGGTCGACACATGAGGTGAATTAAAACTGTTATTAATTACACAGTTCTAAAAAATTCCCCGCCTTAAAGCCAAATATAACTGTGCACTTAAAATTTTTGAACTAAGAGCTACAATATGTGATATTAAGTAATTACATGAAGAATTTAGTAAGGATTTAAATCCTTGTTGTAAACTCTTACTATGACAATTTACCCACCTTTTCATTCTAATAAACCTTTGCCAAATATGCCCAATAAGAAAATAGAGCTCTATTGTGGCAACAATGTAAATAAAATAGATGCAAGGATCATTCATTCCAATGGTCCAATGCATTTAAATGGTACACAACACTCCCTCCTGAAGAAAAGAGCTCAAATAAAGTTTGGACTTCTAGAATAGCATTGACAGGTTGTATGACAAAGGTATCATATTTCAAGGAGTTGATTCTATAGTGTGTTGAAAATTTCAACAACAAAAAGAGGATTATTCAATTGTAAGGGAAGATGCCTATTTCCTTGGAACCCGTGGTATTCAAAAGGATTCTCAAGCTCTTCGAGCCTACCATGACATTCAAAATTTCACAAGAAGATGCCTTTTTAAAGGCCAACCATGGAGGGTCAAAGATTTTGGATATTTTTCTTCTAAAGTCGTCATACTACTCTGAGAACTCCACCCAAATAGAGGTATGTTCCTTGAAATACCCCTATAAATATTTCACCTAGTTATTTGCTAGAATTATTGGGCAGGAATCCATGGCCACTATCCTAAGATATGTATTGTATGTCTTGCACCTCTCTATTCATGAGAGCGTCTTATTCGATTGGACTCAAATTATTTCGAGTGAAGTTTCTTTCCATCTTGTAAATTTCCATAAAAACAATAAATTCTTTATGAGTTCCTACTTGATTTTCACAATTGCATACTGTCATATTTTTGAAGACTTGCCTCACGAAAGGAGTGTTTATTTTGGAAAAGACATAGTTCAATTTTGGTATCCAACTTTATGGAAACATAAAGCCCCATATCATTTTTATGAAGTTCAGAATGCATTTCTATCTACTTTCAAGAAGCTAGTCTATGGTCCCACCACATCAAGATTGTCTATAGAAGTTGTTGCCTTCTTGGAAGGAAAGGGGGTTTTCAAAACCTTGGACAACTTTAGTTTCATAAGACTAGAGTTTTTCAAGGAAAACCCTTCCTTTCTTCCTTTTATGTGTCAGATAAATTCTTTTCTAATGAAGTCTGCAAACAATACAAGTTCTGGGCACATTTCTTTAACAAGAAGAGAAAAAAATAGGTCCATTCCACTACCACGAAAAATTGGGGAAATCACTATAAAAAATATTTCTCATCTCGATGAACTTGCTAGTCATTTTGATAATTTCAAGCTAAAAGAAGTTAACTAAATTCTATGATTTGACCCCAGTGATTTGTTCACAACACACATGTTTGTATTCAATTACGACTCATCATTTGTAAATACTACCCAATTTAAAAAAAGAGGTGGGGATAATTAGAATCCCATGGAATCCATCCCTGAGAAAGTTCATGGTGATCTTGATACCTTGGTAAACACTAACGACCAATACAAATAGAAGGGTCGAACCATGAGAAGTGGTAACCCCAACCTTGGTTCACCCAATATGTCACGAGAGAGTTTTTCAATGAAAAACAAGACCTAGGGAAGTAGTCTTAGTCAAAAGAATTTCCATTCAGGAAATTTTGGTGGAGGGGATGAAAACCCTTCAAAAGGAGATATTGGGAAAACACATACTTCCCCTATAACACTCAAAAGAAAAATATATGTAACTTAGAAAGGAGAGAAGTAAATTCCAGTACTTGAACCTAAATATATGTAAGTTGACGCTAAAGAAGAAGAGCATGATTGGGCTGAACAAAAATTGTTGGAAAAAAGATCAATAACAAAATAATTGGCTTTTCAAGAGCCATTGGTCTTTGAGGAGGAATCTGTTACATTGCACCACACAACCTTTAATAAAGAATCTAAAAAATTGTTAATTGAAAAAATTAACTTGAAGAATAAAAGGGTTGTTGAGAAGTGGAAGTCTAAGATTGACTTACATGGGGCGAGACTCTCAAAATTCATGCAATTTCATGAAGCAACCAAAGAAGCACTCAAGTATTCAATTGATGAAATTGAACAAGAAAACCAAGTCTTAAAAGAAAATATAAAAGAATTAAAAAATGCTTTACTGCCGAAGCTTTTTTTTGTCAAGCCAATTACCACCATCCAACCTCCTAACACTTTAGAAGACACTCTAGAATCAAGATCTAAAATAAATAGTGCCACAAAGTTATTGAAAACCATCAAACAATATATTGGAGAAAATATTAAAAAGGAATTTCTCTAATCTTCGAGATATGGGAACTAGGTACTAGTTCTACTATACTTTCCTCAAGGATTACAAATTTTATAGAATATCTCCAAAAGGACCTAGATAGTGATGAACAATGCTAAAAGGAACTTGTTTGCACATTTTCTACCAAAATATCTAATATGAATGATGTGCAAAGGAGAGAGAAAAATCTCCCATCTAAAATTAGATTAAGCTAGATTAATGTAGGATGGATAAAAAGAATTGAATGTTTAAAAGAATTAATCGAGGAAAGTGATGTCATAAATACCAAAAAGGGTGACTTATTTTTAAATCTTGTTGATTTGACAAAGGATTTGAGGGGCCCATATTTGATAACAGATTCAATTCTAATTTCTAAATATTAGTTACAAGAACACTTGGATGCCTTAAAAGTTTCATGGGAAAATGAGTTCAATGAAATAACTGAATACTCAGAAGAGGAAGTAGAAAAGTGGTTGATCCGTTATGTAAATAAGAATGAAGATGTTGAGGACATGTTGCACCAACTCGGTTTTGATATTAGAGACATGGAAAAAGAATTATTCAATGCAAGAATTAAAAATGAGACGACGATTGCTCCTATGAAGGAGTATATCGAATTAAGGTTAAAAAACACATTGATAAAGATAACTGAGCTAGATTAGAAAAATTTAGTTACAACTGCCACAAAACCTCCAACCAAAATATCTACAAGAAGCACTCCAACAAGTAAATGAACAAGGGTACTTTCCATCATAGTAAGCGAAGTAGTCATATTATTCATCTTTCCTTCTCAATTTGTATTCATCTAGCCTTTCTTATTTCAGGATTTGTGAAAACCAAAAGTCGACCCCTCAATGTGTTTCTTTTCTATCTTCCATTTCTTCCTTTAATTTCACGGTCCGAGAGAGCCCAATCCTAGACCTCTTTCAAGGAAAAACTCCATTTAATTTTTATGAACATTGCAAACATTATTATTCATAAAAACATTTGTATATTTTTTAGGATCCTAGAGAAATATTTGGGGCACTAAATTAGCGAATTCTCAAACTTTGAGTTTAAAGCATGAGATTTCAAATGTGTGTCTATCAAAATATTTTTTGTGTTAATGCAATAATCATGTTAAATTCTTTGCAAATGTGGGTTACATTTCTTATCTTGTCCAATGATGTGTCTTATCTTGATCATGCTATGATGGAAATGATGTCTTTTGGAATTTATTGCTTTTATGGTTTACAGTCTTGCATTATATTATAGATATTCATTTTCTAAACAAGCTTGGTCCTTTCTTAGACGTTCTTTGTATGTGAATATTTATTTTTTGAAAGCTTAGTATTTTATAGTCATTTCTGTAAATTGTAACATATTGAAAGAGGAGTACCACCTCTCTAAAAATGCAGGAGGAGTTATCCTCGTCATGTTATATTAAGACTTTGACAGTATTTTAGAATAACATTTATGGCGACCATACTAGGGAATAAACAAAAGGTTGGTTTCATAGACCAGAAATTCGAATGACTCAACCAGAACCCAACCAACCACAAATACAAGTTGAACTCAGAGATAAAGGAATTATTTTTTATTAGTTGTATGATCTAGCCATATCAGGATCAAGGATCCATGAATAACTAGAAAGAAGGTGGGAAGTTCTCTCTTGTGAAGAAGAAATAGTTATAGCTTTGAAACAAAGAAGACAACAATATAGTCTTTAAAAACTAGAATAAAAAAGGTCCCCTAACAAGAAGTAAAAGAAAGAAACTTGATATTCATCAAGAAACCCAATATTATATATTTGAACTTGTGAACGTAGCAATCATGGGTGATCAAGAAGAACAAAGAAATGAAATTCATAACGATGAAAGAGAAAGAAATGACAGACAACAAATTCCATGAAGGAGAGCTAGATATAGTCCCCTTAACTTATGAGGAAAGCATCATCAGTTGCATACTCTACCTCAAGGAATTTTGCCTATATTGACAGGTG
This sequence comes from Picea engelmannii, assembly GCA_009831015.1. Lineage (NCBI taxonomy): Eukaryota > Viridiplantae > Streptophyta > Pinopsida > Pinales > Pinaceae > Picea > Picea engelmannii. Next base: position 243,010 of record ML781171.1, on the reverse strand, counting down.
ATGGGATTATGGATCCCAAAATTCATGTGGATCAATTCCTTAGTATCTGTGACATTCACTTGATTGAATATGATGATGTGATGGTTATATTTTTTCTTCAAACTTTGATAGGCCCAACCTATGATTGGTATCTTTCTCTCCCATATCAATCAATTGGCTCATTTGTTGATATGAAAGATATATTCACGTCTAGATAAACACATCCAATTGCATATCATACTCTACTTACCCAAGTCACTCAAATGCATCCTTAAAAGGGTGAAAGGATCAGAGATTTTAACTTACGATTTTTCAAGACATTGGATCAAATTATAGACGAACAACATCTAAATGATCATGTTATATTTGGATGTTATAATAATGTGATGCCATTAAACATCAACTATGAAATAAGAGTTGCACAAATAAATACATTGAATGGAGCAATTCAAAAGGCAACAAAAATGGAAGAATATATGCTCAAGACTAGTGTTGATCATGAGATTATCCTTGGACAAGTACAAAGACATATTACAAGTCTAGCATTATCATCCTAAGGAACATCTACCTCAATAAATATTGAAGGATGAGGATTTGGGGGAGGGATTTTTCAATTGCAACCCCCTAATGTTATAAATATTAATGAGGTTTCTCAAGACACTCGACAAAAAATAGAGAGTGATTAAATGAGCAGGACTATTAGACAAATGCATAATGAGATAACCCAACTCGAAAGAAATGAGAATACCATTCTGCCACATCAAGATATGAGAACTCTACCACATGATCAAATAGAAGAAACAATAGAAGTCAAATAAATGAAGAGCATAGACCAAGAGCACCCAGACTCCAAAATCCAAATTATATTGTGCTATAAGAAATTACAGAAGAAGAAAATTTTGTTCAAGACAATGAGCCTTTCAATCAAGAGTTAATCAATGATCAAGATCAAATCTTAGAATCATTCCAGATGGAGGAAATTTCATCATCTTTTGATATTTTTTTATGAACAAGAAGATTGTGAATGTACGCAACAAGATAATGTTGTTCAGAATAGAAATGAAGCAAATAAATTCAATTCCAAAGAACAACTAAAAAATGAAAAAAAAGAAAAAGTAGTATTGTAGAGCCAACAAGACAACAACCAGTTATAAATCAACCAAAAATACCATCGCAAATGACCTATAATGTGGTTGATGAGTTGACTAGGCTTCATATTACTTTTCCATTCATGGAAGTGGTTAAAATACCCCAACAAAGAGAGGATATTTTGAAGATTTTGGATGATACAAGTTCATCTAACCCAAGAATAGAAGCAGTCATCATAAATACAAAGCAACAACATGTACCCGTAAGACCAAGAGGCAAGGTTCCACCATTTTATATATCATTAGAAAATCATGACTTTAAATTGCATAATTTTTTGGTTGATAATGGAGCTACTAATAATATCATGTCATTATCTACAATGGAATCTCTTGGAATGGAATGCAAAAAGTACTACAAAACATGGGAAGACATTTATGCAATTGACTCCAGTAAAGTACTAGCTTATGGTGAAATCAAGGGTTTTTGTGCCTGGACAAACGTTGCACCACACATCACAACAGTGTTCACCATCATAGTGGTTGATATGCCTCTTGCATATGGTGTTGTTATTTTTCAGTATTGGTGCTCAATGATTAGAGGAATCATAATGAATTATGGGATTTGTATGATGCTCCCAAACAAAGATGGAACGATGATATGAGTACCCCGAGAACAAATAAATCCCAACTCGTTTGAGAAAAAATAAACCGAGATGTTCCAGAACTATATTGATGTTCGAATTGGGAATTGTGTTGTTTTCAACACATAGAAAATGAGTACTCCCAAGCTTAATGAAGACAATGACTTTAAGGAATTTTGGAAAATGTCATTTGATGGTGCATGTTCTAAATTTGGTGTTGGAGTTGGCATTGTTTTTAAAAGTCCTTAATCATGCATTTATCCACATGCAATCAGGATTGAGTTCCCATATACCAATAACAAAGCAAAGTATGAAGCACTAATTCAAGGACTTACTCTGGTGCTTCAAATGCAAGTCAAAGATCTGGTGGTAATTGGAGATTCAAAATTGGTTATTAATCATATCAAGATAAGGTACAAAATCAAGAAAGAAAAATTGAATCATTATGCAAAAAGAGTTTGGTTAATCACATATTCTTTTAATTCTTTCATTATTACTTTTTTTCCTTGAGAAAAGAATAAAAAAGCATATTCATTGGTAGTAGAAGCCTCTCTTTTTAATGCCGATGATTCTCAAAACCCCAACACTTTTCACGTTAAGAAATTTTTTCGTCCATATATTCCAAATAATCAAGACCATTGGAAAGTATTTGAGAAGGATGAACATGTTTCATATATCCTCAGATATTTATTACCAACTATTCTAGATGAAGAAAAAGTCGAAAGTTAGATTTTCCAAAAAGAAGAGACTTATGAAAAAACTGCTAATCTCCTTCCAAAGAGATTTGTCAGCCTAGAATTTATTTTTACAAGAGATGATTAGAAAAAAAGTAAGAATGTGACAGGAGAATCACCCCTCAAAAAATTCCAAGAAAAACAAAGGATAAACATTCAAACACTTGAAGCAGGAAAGTACTTAAATTTGGGTACTAGTTGTATTGATGATTAAGTCAAAAGACACACCCTCCTTTTATAAGAGTTCAAAGATTTTATTTCTTGGACCTATGATGATTTAAAAGAGTATGATAAGTCTATATTTAAGCACACCATACCTCTTAGAGAAGTCTCAAATCCATTTAGATAGAAATTGAGGATAATCAATCCAAAATTGAATCCTTTGGTGAAGATAGAGCTAGAAAAGTTGAAAACAGTTTGTATAACTTTTTCAATCCGACATTCATAATGGTTATCAAATTTAGTGGTAGTCTGTAAAAATAATGGTGAAATTAGACTTTGAGTAGACTTCCGAGATCTCAACAGAGCAAGTGTCAAAGATAATTAGGCTCTCCCAAACATGGAGACCTTTCTTCAATAAGTCACTAGTTTTTCACTTATGTCAATGTTGGATGGATTCTATGGATACAAAAAAGTACTTGTTGTTGAGGAACACAGGCCAAAGACTGCATTTTTTACACCATGGGGGACATATACCTATGTCTGCATGCCATTTGGGATAAAGAATGATGATGCAAATTTTCAAAGAGTAATGTTCATGCCTTTAATGACTCAATTGGGAATTTTATGGAGGATTATCAGGATGACTTAATAATTTATTCAAAATTAAGAGAATGCCATTTCAAACATCTCAAACAAGTATTTGAACGATGCATAATGTATGGAATATATATGAATCCAAAGAAGTGTTTGTTTTCAATATCAAAAGGAAAGCTCCTTGGTCACATTGTGAGTAAAGAAGGTGTTTACAATGATCCATAAAGAATTAGGGAAATAATTGGATTAAATCCACCGACATCTCAAAAGGGAGTGCAATCTTTCTTTGGAAAGATAAATTTTGTATGAAGATTCATTCCAGACTATGAAAAAATTGTAACACCAATCAACAAGTTGTTGAAAAATATCAGAAGTTTAAATGGACTCAAGATACACAAAAGGCTTTCACTAAAATCAAACATGAAATCACCACTGCTCTTGTTCTTGTTAGTCCAGACTTTGACAAAGACTTCATATTGTATTCATTTGCCTAAGAAGAAACCATTGCTTCTATATTTACTGAAAATAATCTAAAAGGGGAAGAACTTCCAATTTCCTTCATGAGTAAAACTCTGCATGATTATAAATTAAAATACTTGGAAATAGAAAAACAAGACTATTATTTGCTTAAATCAATTGCTCACTTTAGAAATTATATTCTATCTTCTCATGTAATAGCTTATGTTCCACAATCCCCTATTAAAACGTTGTTAAATCAATAAATCAAAGAAGTAATATGGGAAAATTGGTTGGCAAAGCTTCAAGAATATGATATATAAATTAAACCCCTCAAGGTTGTAAAAGGGAAAGGATTATGCAAGCTAATGACATGTATCGAAGATGTTAATTATCCTCATATTATCATACAATATGTGTCTTTATCAAAATCTAAATGGTATAAGGGTATTATATTATACTTGAAGTCTAGACAATTTACTGTTGAAATGTCCGCTAAAGAAAGAAGAGATTTGAAAATGAAGACCAATCAGTATGTATTGGTCTCTAGAATTATTTTCTGAAGAAATATTTATGGCATTTTGCTAAGATGTCTAGACCATTCAAGAGCCCAACAAACACTAGAAAAATTTCACAAAGGAATTTGTGGAGGACATTTTTCTCCAATGGTGACCACATATAGAATTATCAGAGCAAGTTATCACTGGCCAACTATGTTCAGATACGCCTATTCAATGTCCAAAAAATGCCTCCCATGTCAAATATTCTCTAGAAATATGAAGAGAGAAACAATTCCTTTGAAGCCTATATCAATAGAAGGATCATTTTCACAATGAGATCTGGATGTCATAGGTCCAATAAATCCAAAATCTAGCAAAGGAAATTCATATATTCTCACTGTCACTGACTATTTCACAAAATGGCAAGAAGTTGTGGCCCTGAAAACTGTTTATATAGAACAATTGATCATGTTCTTGAAGGATAATATTCTTTCTCTATTTGGTGTTCCTGAGAAATTTATAAGATACAATGGCTCAATTTTCATTGGATCTAAATTCACATAGTTTTGTGGAGAGCATAGTATTCTAATGAGACAATCATCCAACTATTATCCTCAAGGAAATGGCATGGATGAATCAACCAATAAGACTTTGATCCAGGTCCTCAAAAAGATAATTTCTAGAATTCGAATAAATTGACACAAAAATCTAGTAGATGATCTTTGGACAAGTCGACTTACCCCAAAGAAAATCACTAAATAGTCACCCTATACTCTAGTGTACATAAATGAAGCTAGAATGCCTATACATTTGGAACTGAATGCATTAGCCATGACAACATTAGTTGAATACATGGAAGTAGAATCTCCCCTTCATGCTCGATATAATCAACTGATGCAATTATAAGAACAAAGAGAACAAGAATTTACAAACATGAGGAGAAGACGAGAAATAGTTAAGAGATATTTTGACCAAAGCACTACTTTTAAGAATTTTCAAAAGGACAAGTTGGTATTACTCTGGAACAAAGTGAAGGAGAAATAATATTTTCATACTAATTTTGAAGCTCTTTGGATCATGCCATATCAGATCGAAAATAATTTGTGTTTCAATTCTTATTTGTTGAAGAATATGGATGGGACAATTCAAGCATTTCCTATGAATGGGAAATACCTCAAACACTTATTTATCTAGTTTCAAACTTTTTCTTTTGTACATAGACCTTTGTTTTTCTTGTTTTTCCCCTTGTACACACTTCTTTCCTTCTTATCTCCTTTTCTCCTATTTTCTTTTATTTGACTCCATTTCCCAATGGGCAAGGTCTTCTGGATTCACAGCAACCCACAGGGGGTAACTATTCCACAATTGGAGCCAATTGTTGATCAATTTTCATTGATAAAAGGTCAATCCTTTTGGTCATTTTTTGGTTTTTTGTATATCCCACACTTAACCATTTTTCACTTTTGCGGGTTGCAAGAACTCTACTCATAATCATCATAAGTCTGCAAACTCACAAGTCGTAAGTGTCTCAAAACTTAGTTGTTATTCTACTTTTATTTTTTTCATACTTAACCATTTTCTTTTTGCAGGAGTCCCATTGCAGTGGGATAAATGATGTTTCAAAAGACTCAAAACCAGCAAACCCCCCAAACCCACAAACATGCACGCTCACTCCAAAATGACCCGCATTCTTTTGCATCATAGAAAATGGGTCTTTATTGTACTTAGTATATTTTTTTATTACAGATGTGAGAGTCCCCCTACATCCCCCCCTTCCATATCCCACACCCCACAAACCCACAATCTCGTAATCATCATTATGCACTCCCCATCACTCATTTTACACCTCCATACTTAAAAAATTTCCATACATCTCGATACATAAATTATATTCCCTGAGAAACTTTATGATCATACTGCTAGATCAACCAACACATGAGGTGAAATAAAATTGTTATTAATGACACAGTTCTTGTAAATTCCCTGGCTTAAAGAAAAATCTAATCGTGCACTTCAAATTTTTGAACTAAGAGCTACATCGTGTGATATTAAGTAAGTATGTGGAGAATTTAATAAGGAGTTAAATCCTTGTTGTAAACTCTTGCTATGACAAAATATCCACCTTTTCATTCTAATCAACCTTTACCAAATGTGCCCAATAAGAAATGAGAGCTCCATTATGGCAACACTCTAAATACACTAGGATGCGAGGATTGTTTATTCCAATTGTCTGAGGCATTTAAATGGTATATAAAACTCCCTCATGAAGAAAAGATATCAAATAATGTTTGTAATTATGGACTAAAATTGGCAGGTTGTATGTTGAAGGTATCATATTTCAAGGAGTTGATTCTCTAGTGTGTTGACAATTTCAACAATATTGCAGGGGCAGATGCATATTTCCATCTCACCCACAATATTCAGAAGGATGCTCAGGCTCCTCGGGCCTACCACGATGTTCAAATGTTCAGAAGAAGATACCTTTTTAAAGGCCAACCAAGGAGCGTCAAATATTTTGGAAAGTTTTATTCTGAAGTCATCTGTTGGCACAAGGGCAGACCCAGGGTTCAACGCTACAACAATGCACCAACACAACCCTAACTATCGGCCCTTTCGGCAACACCTGTGAAGCAAATGAAGTCTCACCTGAGGTAGAGGTAGGGGTGGTTGCAGGACTCCAATGTCTGCAACCTTAGCTGGGACACAAATCTGTGACTGTAACACCTTAACAAGGCACTTAGTAGTTATAGTTCATCAATATCTAGTCTTAGTTTACAACACAGTTAAACCCTAATTACAGAACATTGCAGTCTTCAACTAGATCTACTATATTCAAGATCTAAGCACATCCACATAGGCTGGATCTAGTATTCATCCATACTATTAATCACATAGCATTAACATATCTGTCTACCATTCATCTATATCAAACCACTAAGCAAGTTAACATATAAACACATCAATACATCGCACAAAGCAGAGCAACACAGCATGTACGTGGTTCACCCCAACCCTGGGGCTACGTCCACCAACTCTTTGTCTTCTTTATTAGCTTATTCAATCAGTTACATGCACAGAGCCACAAAAACCCTACTCCGCAGAGGACAGGAGATCTACGCACCTCGCTAGATCCTCCTTCCCCGAGCTAGGTTACATAATTAAGCCTCTTCTCAATCTCTTACACTCGCTTGCACTGAGCTCTACAAGCCTCATACAATATGCACAAAAGAAATATCTACTTAGCACTCAGCACTTTCGATCACATAGATTGAACTTCAACACTTAATACACTTAACTTAGCACCTTCGATCACATAGATCGAACTTGTAGCTCTTCAACTTACTTCTCCTAGATACTTATTTATACATTACAAAATAGGCTTAAGCATGGGTAAACCCATGGGCCGACATCCCATACCCATTACACAATCCCAAATCCAAAAAAGGGCCCTAAAAGGGGTTGAGATCTCGTGATCTCTGCTTCATCTTGCGCTCCACCTTCGACAACCTGTCGAAGTCCCAAAAATAGGTCAAACCTGACCAAGGATCCTCAAAACTTGGTCAAGGGACAACATGCCCCCAACACTCACCTGTGACTTGTCCCGAGTCACTCTAATCTGGGTAGCTCAGTTTCAAGATCCTTGAGCTTGGCTCGAGCTGCTTTGACTTATTGTTGTGCCATGGCCTCATGTTCAATGAACTCCTGGATAACATCTTCTTTGACAGGTCCCTCTAGGCGTTGTTCTGCTGCAGTGACAACCTGCTCCAATTCTGATCCTCAACCTTTGATCTCTGTGAACAATTGCTAAGCCTCATACTGTATAGGTTGGAGCCTCTGAGTCACTTCCATGACTTTTCTCTGAATGGTGTGGATCTACTGCTATGCAGTGCGCTGCTCTTGGGATCGCTTCATCCTTTAAACAACTGACAGGGGCTTCAACTACGCCTGTATTATTTCTTCTTGATACTTTTCCTCTTGGAGATGTGACTCCAATGTCTTCAATTTTGGATTCTCAGTGAGTCGCTCATACGTCTAGGCACTGCGATCACTCAATTTATTTCATTCCATGGCAAGGGCCTTTGTTCTCTCAACTGTGCTTTGAGCAATTGCATCTCTTTGATCCCTCACATCCTGCAGGGTGTCAGGCACTGTGCAGAGCTCTAAGTATTTTATTCATTGTTGTAGCTACTAGATAACTTTTGTGAGCTTCTCTACTTGATGTGTGACTTGGTATTTTGCCTATGGCTCTAAGCCTATCACAGAGCGAAGTGCTCTTTTGACTGCTTCTTTCACTTCAAGTTGCTCTGCGAGCAACTATTATTTTTCTTGTTGCATCTGTGTTTTCTCTTTTTCAAACTTCATCTGTAGAGAAACCTTCTTCTGCTCTACAATTTGGCATTGTTCTACGAGTACTCCTTACACTTGATTCAAGGCATGGGTGGTTTGTTCTATTTCTTCTTGTGCGCGATGAAGGCAAGCTTCGGTCACATCAACTAGTTAGTGGAGTTGGGTTGGCTCATCTCCAAACTCTGGTTCTCCCGATAGCAGGGGTGCAATGGACACTATGCGACTGGACTAAAGGGCCTATTGTACCCCTCGAAGTTTGACCTCAATTCTGTCGTACATTTCCTCCTTCTTGGCTTCTTGTTTCTCCATGATTTCCTACGAGCCGTCATTTAAGGATGCTATGATGAAGTAAAAATCATCGGTAGTGAGCACAGTTTGCATCTTGGTCACAGTGGCTTTGGATTTCTTCTGGGAAGAAGGTTTTGGGGGATAAAACTTCCTCTTCTTCAAGGGATCGGTCTCATCTCTAGGCGGTGTTACTTCACCTTGTTTCGGTTAAACTTATTTTCCATTTATCTCTTCTACTTCATCATCACCCCCTCGGTCAGGTGACACTGAAGCAGTCTTGCCTGAGGCGTTTCTTAATTCTTGGACCTCTTCGGTATTATTTGTTCTACTGGGTCTCAGTGTATCATGTTATTTGTGCATGGTCCCTGGGTTTTCAGGGTCAGACATCTCTACAGGGTTTGTAGGAATAAGGAGGTCTGTCGACCAGTCCTTAGTGATCTCCTCAAGGTCCTCTTCTGTGAGCTTGTAGTACGACTAAAGCTCTTCCTTGTGCTCATATGCTCGCGTTGTAATGTAGATGAAGCATCGATCTGCACAGAACTTCATCAAGGGTCAGAACCTCTGTAGGGTGTTCGAAGTCATGCAAGGTTCAACTTCGATGGCTTTCTTCAATTGGAGGTAATATGTGTGAAAAAGAGCATTTGATTTCCATTGTTTTCTCATATCGCTCAAGTACCAGAGCATGGTGAACTTCGCAGTAAGCGACTAGAATGGCTCGATGTCCGGGAAGGTTGCACCTTCTGGCATTTCCCAAGCAACAAACACGATGAGGATCAGAAGCCAACTAAAATGGAATTCATAGCCCTGATCCTATGCTTCACGATAGTCCAGTTCAAGCTGATTAACTAGGTACTTTGCCCAGTTCATATGTAGACCTTCCACGCACTTCCCTGCAAGGTCAACGAGGAAGCTTGTGACCTGTGTGGGTTAGTTATTTTGTACTAGATTTCCTGCAATTAACTGGCATGCTAGGTTCACTACGCCATTCTGGATGGAGGCTACCTTGTAGCCTCATGTCCCCTTCTCAACATCGTTGTATGTATCCTTGATCTTATGTGCTAGTGTGTGATCTATGGCTTTCCCTGGATAGAAGTCTTGCGGATCAGGTCCTTGCATACTCAATCCTATGATCCTATGGATCAACGTCGAGTCTACTGTTATACAATGGTCGAGCCATAAGTAGCCTCCATGGTAACATGAAAGTATTAGCTTGACACAGGCGTTAACTTCCTAGTGCCTTCCAAAGTGTGGGATTTTCATTACATTCAGTAGGGTGGACTGTGTGAGGTTCATCGTCCACAGCTGAGGGATTATCTTTGAATTCTTCCCCTTCATATTGGTCAAGTATTTGTATGGGGAGAGCATGTTATGGTTCTTGCAATCTTCGAGGTTGAAGTCACTAAACTTCAACATTGTGATCTTGTCCTGCAATGTTCTTACTGTGTGTATCCCCTCCGAGAGGTACGCAGTAACCATGGTGTACTCAAAATATCTTGGCACATTATCTCGACTCACCGCGTCGGCCAGAGGCGGAATGTAATCTGGCAATATGGTTGAGATCAACTTCCCATTTTCTAGGTCATCTTTGTGCTTGGTTCTCTTCTCTACTATTGGTCGGGATGACCCGAATCCGCGAGCAATCAACTGAGAGGCTTGTACTCCTCTCGTCAACGACGCTTGTACACCCACAGACATTACTCTTTCAGTCATGAGGTCAATGAGAACTTCTTCGACGGTTTTCTTCACGGCGCTAAGCTCATCCGACATACATGCTTAGATTGGATGGATGAATGAGTGAACAAAACAATAGAATTGGTGTCGATCTTACTAATCATAGCACGATAGCAATGATTTCTCTCTGATACAATTTGCAAAAATGTTCTCGGTGCAACAGTCGATGGAATAAGTAGATAGAAACGTAACGGATCTTTCCAACGGGCAAGAGACCTTCATTAATTCAATTCTGTCCGTTACGACGTAGTCCCAACAGTCTAGTGGCGATATTTCTAACCATAAATTCCTTTCTACCCGTTTGGGGTATCGTTCTAACAGTTATATTGTTTCCAACGACTATATTGCTTCACCATGGCGAAGTGCCATGTGACGTTGTTCTGATATCCCGACGAAGTTCCAGTTTTGTAAATTTTCCCTTTGCGAAGTTCCCTCTGGAACCTTCTGTAACTTTTCTATCTTTTCTCTCTTCTTACTTAGGTTTCTAGCCTGCTTTCTAGTGAGCTTCGTCTCAGTATTCCTCTTTTCATTCTAATTCTTATCTCCTCTTGGCATAGTAACTTCGCACTGTTGAGATTCTTTCCTAAGATCCAAGGGTAATACTTCTTCTCTAGCTAGGGTAGATGCTCTACTCTCCTGTACCTCATGTTTCCTTCCAACTTCGACATCCAAGTCTCTGGTCCTAAGTAGCTTTGATCTATTCTCATGTTCTTTAATCAACTGTGCTATCCTCCTAGTCATGAAATCTTTTAATTCTAGATTCTTCTTCTCTAATACTTCTTCTTTCCTTCTAGTCTGGTCCTTCTCGATCCAAGGTTTTCCAAGTAACATAGTAAATGGGGCGTTGTTCTCAATAAATTTAACAACCTCAAATTCTTCCTATGTCGAAGTTCCATGAGCACTCATAGATATATGGGTAAGTCTTCAACATAGGGTTATCATTTTTCCTCTAAATAATCCTATTCCTCCCAATCAAGGAATCATAGCAGGCTCCCCTAAAAGTTCCCAAGTTCTTTTTGTCATGATATTCACCTGTGTTTCCTCGTCCAGAATAGAGTCAATGTCGAAGTCTCCTATTCTTGCTTCAATGAACTTTTTTTCTTTGAATATCTCTGATAAGATGATATGCCAGTGGTCATTCAGGGTTTCTTTCATCTGTATCAATACTTTTTCTAATTCTTTATGGGGTTTTGCCATAATCTCAATTTCTAGATCTGCCTTAGGGTTTTCTTTGGTCATATTCATTCTTTCAACCTTAGCAATCATTCTAGGGAAATCCAATACTTCATGTTCCATAGCTCTACAAAAAAGACAACTAGATATTCTACTAGGGCATTCCTTAGCCAAATGTCCCATTCTTCTGCAACTGTAACAAAGGGTTAATCCTCATTTTCTTTTAAATGATCACCAACCTTTCCTGTACTACGCACTAGGATCATAGTAGCTAACCTGCAAAAAAATATTTCTAGGATCCTGCATCCATTTGTTAGTCCAAACATTCTCTCTATGCATAGGTATAACATATCTTTCACTATTCTTATCAGATCTACTCATATCAAATCTTCTTTCAATTATCAGTGCCCTAGTTTTCAATCTAGGACAAATCTTATCAAACATACCTAGATCCATACTTTAGAAACAAAAATTTCCACAAAGCTTCCAGATCTAAAACTTTTCACTATTCTTACCTCTATCAGAGCACAAAGCTTGAAGATCTTACCTCTTTAAGAAAAAATTCTCACTTTTACCTTTCTCAAAGCACAAAGCATTCAGATCTTACCTCTTTTCTTTAGATCAGACTTCTTTTCTTATCATAGAGCTTCACAGATCAAGTAGAATATTGCGCACTAGAGCGATAGATCTACGCATAGAGATTTCACAATTTCAGGTCATATCTTCTGACAAAGATTCTTCTTCCTCAGTTCCCAGCAATCATAGTTTCAGTCCTGGCATAGGAACCATTTGTTGGCATAGGGGCAGACCCAGGGTTCAACACTACAATAATGCACCAACAAAACCCTAACTACCGACCCTTTCAGCAACACCTATGAAGAAAATGAAGTCTCACCCGAGGTAGAGGTAGGGGCGGTTGCAGGACTCCAATGTCTGCAACCTTAGCTAGGACACATATCTGTGACTGTAACACCTTAATAGGGCACTTACGAGTTATAGTTCATCAATATCTAGTCTTAGTTTACAGTGTAGTTAAACCTTAATTACAGAACATTGCAGTCTTCAACCAAATCTATTATATTCAAGCACTAAGCACATCCACATAGGTCGGATCTAGTATTCATCCATACTATTAAGCACATAGCATTAACATATCTATCTACCATTCATCTATATCAAAGCACTAAGCAAGTTAACATATAAACACATCAATACATCACACAAAGCAGAGAAACACAACATGTACGTCGTTCACCCCCACCCTGGGGCTACGTCCACCAACTCTTCATCTTCTTTATTATCTTCTTCAATCAGTTACATGCATAGAGACACAAAAACCCTACTCCGCAAAGGACATGATATATGTGCACCTCGCTAGATCATCTTTCCCCGGGCTAGGTTACAACACTAAGCCTCTTCTCAATCTCTTACACTCGCTTGCACTGAGCTCTGCAAGCCTCATACAATATGCACAAAAGCAATCTCTACTTAGCACTTAGCACTTTCAATCACATAGATCAAACTTCAGCACTTAGCACACTTAACTTAGCACCTTCGATCACATAGATCAAACTTGTAGCTCTTCAACTTACTTCACCTAGCTACTTATTTATACATTACAAAATAGACCTAAGCATGGGTAAACCCATTGGTCGACATCCCCATACCCATTACATAATCCTGAATCCCAAAAAGGGCTCTAAAAGGGTTCGAGATCCCACAATCTCCGCTTCATCTTGCGCTTCGCCTTCGACAGCCTGTCGAAGTCCCAAAAATAGTTCAAACCTGACCAAGGATCCTCAAAACTTGGTGAAGGGCCAACATCGTCGGACTACTTTGAGAAATTCTCCTAGATAGAGGTATATTCCTTGAAATACCTGTATAAAGATTTTGCCTAGTTATTTTCCATAATTATTGGGAAGGAATCCATGATCACTATCCTAAGATATGTATTATATGTCTTGCACCTCTATGTTCATGAGAGTTTCTTATTCGACCGGACTCGAATTATTTCGAAAGAAGTTTCTTTCCAACTTGTAAATTTTAGGAAAAATAAGAAATTATTTATGAGTTCCTACTTGATTTTCACAATTGCATACTGCCATATTTTTGAATACCCTCCTCGCTCAAAGAGTATTGATTTTGGAAAAGAACTAGTTTATTTTTGGTATCCATCTTTGTGGAAACACGAAGCCCCATATCATTTTTATGAAGTTCATAATTCCTTTTTGTCTACTTTCAAGATGCTAGTCTATGGTCCCCCACATCGAAATTGGCTATAGAAGTTGTTTCCTTCTTGGCAGAAAAGGGGGTTTTCGAAACCTTTGACAACTTCAATTTCATAAGACTATATGGTTTCGAGGTAAATCCTTCCTTCCTTTTTATGTGTCAGATAAATTATTTGTTATTGAAGTATGCAAACAATACAAGTTTTAGGTGCATCTCTTTAACGAGAAGAGAAAAAATAAGTTCACTCCATTGCCCCAAAACATTGGGGAAATCATTGTCAAAAATATTTCCAATTTGGATGAAATTGTTAGTCATTTTGATCATTTCAAGCTAAAAGATGTTCATGAAATTCAAGGATTTGACCCTTGTTGGGTTCTTTTGGTCACTTGGATGAGAAAAAAGAGGTCCCTTAACTATATAGTTAGGCTAACAAGACAACATAGAAGTTATTAGTTTATTAGTGGCTCAACTAGAAAGTAAATAACAAAACAAATAACAAACAAATGGAAGTAAACTAAGCATATATAAATTCAAAGAGATGCATGAAAACGACACAAGAGATAACTACCCAAATGGAAAGTGATTCTTTAATTGAGAACACCAAAAGAGAAAAGTGGGACTTATGAATCCCCTATTCCTCCTTGGGAGGGCTCTTGAGCCCCCCAAAATAGATATTTCCTCTCCTATCTATGAATAACAATGGTGAAGAACTTCTTGGTCAAGATTCTCAAGAGGATAAAATCTTACCAGTTTCTATGGTTGCTCAAGTAACTCTCAAGAGAATAAATGGCTTCTCTGAGAACATATGAGAAACATAACAATACAATGAATTCTTTATTTTTTTATCATACTATGGTCATGTATTTATAGGACCATAGCAAGATATTACATAACATATTCCAAGTGTGAATGGGATACCTTTGAAGGTACTTCTTATCCTTTCAGTAGCCCCAAGATGAGATTTCAGGCCGATCTTGAGGTCTTGTCATGGTACACTTCAGCCTGGAAGTGGTTGAGGCCCAACCAATTCCATAAATGTGTCATTTTTGCATCATCATGGATTTATTCAAGAACAATCGCATTGGATGTGTAGTTTGTGCATTTAGTGTTTTGTTGATCTACGCAAACTATATTTGGTGGAAGTGCACATAAATTCATAGGATTTTTGTATAGTTTTGGTATATTTTCGAATAGGTTATGTAAATGTTGATAGTATGCTAATTGTTATGTTGTGATGATATTTCATTGAACCATTATATGTATTGCTATGATAATTTTTTCGGTGATAACATATGACCCTTGATGTGTGAGGTTATGAGCATACGTATAGTTGAAATACGTCATTGTTTCTTTTGTTGATAGGAGAGGTGTAGCTGATATTTGAGAGGAACTGTAGGAACGATCCGTTGGAGGAAAAGGGGATTATGATTGGAACCAAGTATTCTCCTAAAAAAACTAAAATATAAATCTGGGTATAAACGAGGCAGGCATTCCCCATGCTCGTGTCATGAAACCATAAAGAAATGACGATAACTGAAACTGTTGACGAAGTTGATATTTACAACACCCTCAGGGGCGTAAAAAATAGTAGATGATAGTTCTGATGACTAAATGAGATATGGATCAAGGTATAAAAAACTTAGAGGCATTTATGGCCTATCAAATTTAGAGGTCTTTGGTTGTTACTAAAAACTGCAATGGTCTCATAGTAAGACCCACTGTAATATGAAACTTTGTTGGAGTTGAATGTTATGGGGGTCAACGACATCAGAAAACAATGATGAATATTTTTGTGTTGTCCAAGACTACTCATTAATAGGGGAATGAGATATAAGATACTGCCACCTTCCTAGAAACTTTTTTTGACATCGACAGGCTAGGGGGCACAACTATAAGAAGTAAAGGGCTTCTTGACATCGATTTGGTCAAAATGGTGCAAGAACTGTATGGAGGAAAAGATGAATGAAGTGGCAACATGAACAAAGTTCAATATATATGGGACTTAGGAACTTCCCTTGGTTGGGGAATGACAAATTATGGCAGTAAATGTAAACATGATTTGGTGTCAGGGGGACGACTAGATATTGGGTAAACTTTACTAAATTGGTGATACTGCAAAGGAGTGTAGGATAGGTAAAAATACAAAAGTTTGGGACAAGTGTGTTGGTGATAGTTAGAATTTTATCCATGATGGGGATACCTTTGTAGAGATGGTGATGAAATTGAAATTCCCCAACCAAAGGTGACATGGGTTGTGGTGTGCCAAGGAAAAAAAATGCCATCGATTGTGACGATAAAAAATCTACTATACTTGCTGGAATTTGAAATGTGATTTATAAAATTACCAAATGAATAAAGAATGATTGAGTTGAAAGTACATGTACAAAAATAGGTGCCCTCGTGAAGTATGGCATGAACTCATGTGGTGTAAGTAGGAAAATATAACTGATGAATGGTGGGTGCCCCATGGGTGGATTTATGTACCAGGTAGATGGATGGAGGATGAAATTGCAGATGAGAAATTGATGTTGGGTGAAAAGGAGGGTTAATGATAATGCAAAGGTGCGTTTAATGTAACCAAGAAAAGATGAAGTGGGAGTCCATAATGGGGAGGTTAGCAAGATGATGAGGAAAAAGTATGAGGTTCTTTCTTTGGGGTGTAATAAAACTAGGACTCCTGATCCTAAGGGATAAAACAATATGAGTGTCGATTTGTCGAGGGGTAAATATATGTGGGAAAGCTCGTAGAGGTGAGAATTATACCAAGTGGCAATACCTGGATGCAATAGAGGTGGGGGTACTACAGAGCTAGATGTGGGGTCCTAAGGGTAAACATCAGGGGGAATGATTGGATATGCAACTATTTGCATAGGGATTGAGTGCATGCCAGTTCTAAACATATAATTGAAGGGGTCATAGGGTGGCCAAGACTGAATGATTTGTAGATTGTTGTAACAAGTACATGTACATACAAAAATCAAATACTTGACGTGAAAAATATCTAATGATAAAGAACATATGACAGTTATTTGATAATTATGAGGATGAATGCATGTACTTGCGATTAGGGTTGGGAGGTGGCTCCTCGGGTTGTCAAAATAAAATACCAAATGAATGATACAAATTTGTAGATGGTACAATTAGGATCATTATGTTGTGAATGGATTGAAAACTAGAGCTACAGGGATCTGAAAATGATGGTTAGAAGTTTGGGGAGTGAGTGTATACATGGGTGTGGGACCCACAATTCCACCTCATTTGTACTTGTGTGATTTGAGTTTCAATTGTTAGTTTCATTTTTTTGTCAGCGGTGCGAGGGTGTGGGGACACCGATTGGACATGCAGGATAGTCCGATAAGTGGTCTAGATCTCCTGAATCTTTTGGTTTTAGTATTTTTTGGGATGGGGGGCATACAGAGGGCCGTATAACCATTTTTTTGCTTGAAGGGGGTGGTCTGCGTGGGTATAATTCATCTTCCCACACACTGTTGTGCGAGAGAAATCAATATAGTCATGCACAATGTGTGTCACCCTGGCCATTTCTCCCACACAACAGTGTGCGACTGCTAGGTGGACAATCGTGCGAGACAACGTGGTTTTTAAGGTAACAACTACACATACCTTGCACAACTATATGAGAAGCATCCACATAGTTCTACGTGCCTGTCGTTGAGATAGTTAGACAGATTTGCGAACCTGTTTGAGTGGACAGGCATGCAAGACAACATTTTTATTTTTGGTGAATTATTTGGTGATTGATCTGAATCTATGTTTTAGATTGGATGCAGGTGTGTGAGTACAACATGCTTATTCACTAGAGGGAGAAAGATGGGAGATAATTCCCAAATTCGACGTAGATTGGCCCAGACGGGCCTACTAATTTTTTTTTATTATGCTCCTATGAGGTCATAGGATGAGCTCCTATGTTTTGTGATTGGGATGTGGAGGCTGCATCAACATGTGTTTGTAGTTTGAGGCCAGGAGGTCTTCTTTATGATGGATATAGATATTTAATTTATCACGGGGCTCTCATTTCGAGGCATTGAGCTGGAGGCCCAGTCCCAGATTCTGGTGGGGGAGACTATGAAGGAAATGGAAGAGCATCATTGCTCAGTGGTGGATCTTCTGACAAGAGGGTCAATTAGGTTGACATACATTGATTTGGTGCAGAAAAAAGTATTATATGTGTTAGTGGTGAGGATCTTTGGGTCACTTGGGACCCAACGTATTTCCAGGGCACACCTTTCTATAGTGGAGAGGTCGATGATCGGATAGATGTTTGCATGGGCATAGGTGATGTGTTTATGTATGGTTTCAATGTTGGACCAATGTGTTGTGATGATGTCAGGGTATTTTGCATTTGGGTCAGACTTATGTGCCTTCTTTTTTGAGTGGGTGATATTGTTGTGCCCTAGAGTGATTTTGGACCCACCCCCTCTATGCAATCCATGTATTCAGCGATGGGGACAGATACTGGCTGGCCATGGAGGGGGGGATGGTGGACACTATTTTACTAGGACTTTTGAGGGGATCTAGAGGTATACCCCTCAAATTATTTTGGAGTTCCCCTATGCGAGGATGGACTTCCACTATGATATTGATATGTTCTTGCCTTATGGGGAGGTATGATTATTTTTATTCTATTTTTGATATTTTGTGTTTTATGTAATGTGATCAATATGAAAAAATAATAATGAGCCTTTATATGTGGTTTTGAAAATGTTGGACCGAATGGCCAAGATGGTGATTTTTCTCTTGCAGGGATAGATGATGTGCGGGAAAGGGAGGATGGGGTGTGGAGATGCCATTGATATGATGATCTTGGGCCAGGGCCCTCACATTCTCTATCCAGAGATGAGGTAGTCGCCTTAGTCTAAGAGATGGATGAGATGCAACAATGTTTTGAGACCGTGTTACAAGGGGTTCCAGAGGATCGTTGGCCCCATATCTAGGATGATTGAATCTTGGAGAAGTGTATTTTGCGGAGGCAGGAGTGGCGATCATTGGTACAATCTGTTGTAGTAGCATGCATGGTATTGACAGAGCACATCCCCTCAATGGTAGTTCCCCCAACTAGTAGGGAGTGGTACCTCCCATTGGCTGGGGACTAGCAATGAATCCTCTTGTTGAGGACTTTCTAGAGTTAGAGGCACCCTAGGTGTTATACTGTATGGGCATGGCCCATATTTTTGTATGATTTATGTATAGGAGTTGAGGCTCCCATTTTGTATATCCTGAGGGAATTTTGTGAGAATTGAGCTTGGCGATGTGGCCGAGGATATTATATATTTTTTATGAAACATTATGGCACCATGTTTATATATATATATATATATGGATGTATATTTTTTATGATGATGCTTCTATTTTTTGGCATATGTGTTATGTGTTTTATGGTTTGTTTACTTATTTTGATTTTTAATGTTGGATGAAATATATTTAACTAAGTACATGTGTATGTTAATGTGACAAATGCCAATCTAGCACTTGATTATCCATGGTATCTTCTACGGGGAAAATCCCCCTATACTAGGTCTAAGGTAAAGGTAGAGCACTAACTCACTTAAAATATTGTTCTATCCTTCAGCTACCCCAAAACCATCTAAACAAAATGACGAGAGAGAAAGGAAAGAGAGTTAATGGGTGCACCTTTAGTCCTTGTGGTTGGTGTTGAACTCTTTCCCTTGTTGTCGCCTCCTAGATCAAGGGTCTCCTCCCAAAGCTGACCTGCAAAACATTAGGAATACCATGCAAAACCATATGCAATCTCTACTGATCAATTTAAAATTTTAGACATAGATATAAATGCAAAAATCAACAAAAACATGTAAACATAGGGTTTTGGGACAAGAATGAACTATTTTATTCAATTTCAAGACAAAAAGGATTACAACCTTTGTCGGAAACCGCTCCACGAACCAAGTCCATGCTCTTTTGTCATGGCTCCAGGTGCATCAATCCCACATTATCTTCTTGCAACCAACATATTACCTAGGGAAGGAGGAAGTGTTTCATAAGGAGAAATGTTGGAGAGGAAGGCTGAGGCCAAAACTCAAAATATGATGAAAATATTGGGCTAAGAAAGGGAAGGTATTTTGGCAGAGTTTTCTTATTCTCTTGCTTGTGTTCTTGAATGACTCCCCAAGACCTCTTTTTATATGAGAAAAATATGGTTATTCGGTTTGGGGATAGGCTACAAGGGGTAAAATGGTTAGGAAACCCTCCATAGCCCGTAAACTCTATCAGATTCCATGCAATTTTATATTTTTTGCAACTTTTGGAGGTAAATGCGAGCTATCTAGCATGCAACATGGGTGTGTACACGGGATAGCTAGCATGCAACACATGTGTGTACGCATTCTATTAGTGCAGCAAGGCACATACACTGTCCAAAAATGGTTTTTAAAGAGGAAGCCTCAACAGTATTTTGGCAAAGTATGTAAATGGAAGGGACAATGTCTTGTATGCACAAATAAGGCATTTTTGGACTATAACAGATGCCCTCTAATGTGTGATTTCAGAAGACAAATTGATGATCGAAATACATTACAATATATTTACACAGTGGGAAGGCATAGAGTTGAGTGAGCCTAAGATGAGTGGCCATGAGCATGTCATATGAAAAATAATGATAAGCTCTCTAAGGCAGGGATACCCATGCTCGGGATCAACTAAGAATGGCTACCAATCAAGTACACTGCATATCCATGTCACATATGACTACTAGACAAAATATAAATGTCCATATAAAGTGCAGCCACAAATAATACACAACGGATCTACATCTCAAGATCATCTGAGGATATACAAGTACAATATGATATGCATTTTCAAGAAGCATTGATGCTTGTCACTGGAGATGAGGACTTAATTGATCGAGCTTCAATTTCAAGATCTTCAAAATATTAGGTATGAGTACAATAGGAGTGTAAGACTCACTACCCTGAGGTATTCGACGTGATGTTGGGGAAATACTAGAGGATATCAATCATCAGGCGCATAAATTCATTGATTTTGAATCTGAACTTGATTGGACTCTCAGGATGGCCAACTCATAAAAGGCAAGAGATAAACTGTATAATGGTTGACTAAGGTTGGATAAAACTCCCCTTGGAAAAAAACATGACAAAATGATGAGACTTAGGCAGCGTAGTATTGACATAAGTTTGCAATACAAGAGGCATCACAAACTCTCCATATGTTTGGAAGAGTAACCAAACAGAGGAGGACACAACTCTATGTAACATGAACAACTTCCTAAGGTCATACTAGATCCCAATGCTTGGAAAACAAACGAAAGGATGTGATTTGTCCAAGTGTGACTATCTTGCTGCCGAAATATATATATATATATATATATATATATCACGTCCCCTCTTTTTGGAATATTTGATTTTTTTTGTCTTTTTCAAAATTTTAATGAGCTTGAAAAAGAATAAAATAATTCTACATTACAAAGGAGTAACGAGTATCACAGTCAAGAAAACTAGTTCCAAACGCATGGAAGATACTGATGCTCAATGCAAGGAGACATGTGCAGGATAAGGACACTCGGGAAAATTCTTCCATGGGTCAAGGTGTCAGATCACGAGGGAAAAGTGATACGAGGCTTGCATTTAAGGAATGCTTTGAAGGTTTAGTTAATGGAAACATGAAACTGGCATTAGGCCAAAGACACAAGGATGAGACATGCAATACGATCAAGTATGACACAACAAGATTCCTTCCATGTGGAGTTTTACGAGCCTAGAGAAGGTAAGATCGGTGGTTTTTCACATTTAGAGAGTCTGAAAAACACTAAAAGAAGACTCCAGAGTGTTCCTTTTTCATAATTATTCCAGTCGGTTCGAAAAATGGTTAAACTTATACCGAAAGGATGTCTCTTCAAAACCATATTAACAAGTGTGACTAAGACAAGATCACTCGACTATCTCTTCAATTTTCAGGATTTTGAAAAGAGCTTAACTATGGACTCACATCCTTTTTCTAAGTTTAGTCTCCTTAGCCCGAAAAAGTATAAAATATAACTTAGGAGAACTCTCCCAGTGAGACATGTCTCTCAAGGCATATCTTTTTCCTGGATAATATATTGGCCCGAAAAAGGGTTAAACTTATGCTAAATAGATATTACTTCTGTACCAATTAGCGAGTGTGAAAGGAATAAGCTCACTCAATGATCTTTTCATATTTAGGGAGTCTGAAGAGAACCTAACTATGGACTCTGGGGTAGGTTCCTTTTTCGTAGATAATCTGCAAGGCCTGAAAAAGAGATAAAACAAAACCAAGGAGAAAGGCCCTTTTTCAAAAATTTAGTCCCTCAGGCCCGAGAAAGGGTTAAATATATGCCTGAGAATACTCTCCTAGTGAACCAAAGCTCCTAGGGAATACCTTTATTCGTAAATTAACCATCTTGACCTAAAAATGGGTAAACTATCGCCAGACAGATGTGCCTTCAAATTTTAGTTTGACAAGTGTGAAGGGAAACAAGATCGCTCGACAATATTTTCAATTTTAGAGAGTCTAAAAAGGGCTTAAAGAAGACTCTAGGGGGGCCTTCTTTTCTTAAGTAATCCAGATAATACCGAAAAGAATAAATAATCTCTTGTTAGATGTTTCTTTCAAATTTTAAGCAAGCCTAAAAGACTACAAACCATGCTCATAGGGAGTCCCTTAGGTATAAGCCAGAATAGATGAAGAAGAATGGGGCTTTGATATACAATCATGGCGAGACTAAAAGAACTCCCAAGCCTATGGCAAAAACTCACAACATGGATGTCAAAATGCAGCAAAGGATCTACCTAGGGAATCCATGTAGAGGAAGGCTCCATCACCTAATTACAACACTTCTAAAGCAACATAGAAGGTTATGTGTCGCACTTCGGTGGGATCTATCCTATGGAAAAGAAAAAAAGTCAACAATATGAAAAATGCAAGGTGGTGAGACCCTAACCTATATTAAAATGTTGAAACACAACTTTTACCACAGGATGATATGAGTGTAACCAATCTCATCAAAAAACCAAACCAAAAGAACAAGTAGATTAGAACGATCCACAGATCTATTCAAAAAGAATCTCAAGTACCCACCGAGCCAAGAAAAGGGAAAAAGAGGACCAATCTGAGGAAAAAAAGGCCAAAATATTCTATAAATAGAGGCAGACAACTCATTTTAACCATTGTAATTTGGAAAATAACAGAAATGTAAAAAAACCCTCCTCTTCAAAACATGAATTCAAGGAGCTATGGTGGACGAAAGATCCTCAAACCTGAACCAAGTAAGTACAAATGACCTTTCCTTTCATTTTAATCCATAATTTGTTGCTTAATTTATTGTTTGAAGGGTGCACACCCTTGTAAAAGGGTCGGGTTGGTGTGTACATGGGTTGTCCATGCCCATCACGCGTATGTACGTGGGCAAAGTAAAACTTATCCCACGTACATACGCGAATGTCTTAAAGACAACCCATGTACATCTATTTTATCTTTCAAAAAATGTGAAATAAGGAGACAACCTCACAAATGTTTTGCAACATGATGTATGTTCATTGGTGAGAAAGGGAACATGAAAAATTATATGTCTTGGTAGAGGAGGATCCAGGGGCCATTTCCATGCTTAAGCAGTGTGTTATGCGGAAATTTTTTCAGTATCCATTCATGAGGGCACAACCCAGATTACTGAATCACTTGATAGAGTATTTTCATCCAGATGCAGAGGCCTTCATGCTATAGGGTCAATCATTGACTTCGACGATGGAGGACATTTACTTTTTGACCGACCTCTCATGGAGGGGGGAACCAGTCAACTTGAGGACCTTTCCTTCAAAACCATACAACATAGAGGACTACATTGGGATGTATTGCGAGGTTTCCATTGAGAAATTAGGATCTCATGTGTCAATACATAAGATCAAAAGCCTCAATTTTCAGATAGTACTCTTCATGATTGGGCAGATCACGAGATCCACAACAATTCATCAAGCTTCCCATGCACATATGCATTATGTAGTTCAGTGTCTAGATGCCACTATTTTTTACTCGAGCACTACAATGTTGATTAATGAGATTTCTATGGTTGGGATTTTCGGTGTTGATCGGAATAGCCACAATTTTGTCAATAGAGTGTCAATGTTTTAAATACAATGCTCTCATGCATGAAAAAACAACTAACCGACTGTCGGAGAAGAATGAACAAGAACTTTGGTTTCAAGACCATTTTGTGTGATTTCATTTTCAAGAGAGTGTCAAGCCTTAGCTTGAGGGAGATAGTACGAGGCCATATTTCCTCCTTTCCGACATTGTGCAAGTGGGAAACTTTCTTGCCTAGACACGGTGCGAGGAGAGTCCAGGAGGCCTTTGACGACAATTTTTTCAACTGGTGAGCCTGTCAAATTCCTATGATTTAGGACTATCCTTATGTAGGGATCAGTTTCCCGAGGGATCTTGATATGCCCATGCCCCCTGGAAAGGAGCGCAGAGAGATAGGTAAACACACTTTGAAGTTATTTAATTTTAAATTTTTTTAAATCGTATCCTTTTATGGTAATGCCAAAGTACTAACTCAATGGTCTATTATATACATATGTGGGCCCAATGCACTCACTGACTTTGCCAGGACCAGGCATCGTCCTTGAGGAGATGTCGGACCAACAGGAGCAGGAGGACCACTAGCTGCAGGAGGACCTCTAGACAAAGAGGTTGAGAGAGTAATATGAGGAGTAGAGAGGAACCTGACAACTTTCACTCATGTAGTGTCAATGGCAGAGATAGAGGAGCTTCCCCTAACTATGCAACCACATGTTGTAGGGGTGCCCAGGAATTGGGTACAATTATTTTGGCATCTTAAGAATGTTTTAATTCATTATACTAGGGCCAATAGGCCTAAACCATAGTTAGTACTAGACCACATATTTGTCGAGGGAACTTTTTGTACTCTATTATGTAGTGAGGGCTTGATCCCAGCGATGTATGTCGGCTCTATTTGAGGCTTTATGGACCACTTTGTACTCATGACAATATTTTTTGGACACATTATTATATATATACATCTTTTGCTTTATGGATGAACATTTTGTACAAATGTATTTTCATGTGCCTTTATGTGTGTGTTTTTACTTTTATGTGTGAACAATATGCCAATCTAATACTTGATTATCCAATGTATTAGTTAGCTAATTAGATCTCCAAGGAACATGAATATAAGTAATATAATCAAAATATTGTTCTAAGAGACGTACCCTAAGGAATCGTCGGTGAAGGGTGGGATCGTAGAACAGTATACTCCATTTAACTGAGACATGTCCAAATGAGCATCTAGATAAACTCGGAGGTGAGAAATACCATGTGACAAGGCATCATGTAGTAATTTTATTACGACACTGTACTCAACAACATTGTTGGTTGCTTCACCCAGAAAAATAACTCTAGAAGACATCAACTGACCAAAATGTGTAAAGATCACCCAAGCTATGGAAGCAATCCTCTGAGTGTGTCGGCTAGCACCATCCGTGAACCCAACATAGACCTCAGATTCACTTGGCATCTGCCACAGTGAAAAGAAACACAATAAACTACATGTCCATAAAACAAAAAGACAGGATTGTATAAATAAAGCTATACATATATACAAGAAGTCACACTCAGGCGACTGACCTAAGCATAATACTTCTTAAGGTAGATCCCATTTCTAGGCTCCGATAAAAAAAATACCCTTGAAATCAACTAGTTGATAGCCACCCTTTTCTAAATATTTCTTAACAATGAATAGTCTGAACCACATGGGTTTAAACTTGCATGTCCCCAAGGGATATTTATCTTGGTCATAGACCAGAACAATATCGCCTTAAGAGAAAATCCAAGGTGGACGAACTGATCATACTGACACTTGACACGTTGTTTGTGAGCCTCATTGGACAAGGTTGCATCTTGAAGTTTCTCATCGAGTTGCTCGAGATATAAAAGACTCTCCTCAAGTGGTGTAGTTTTGGGAAATAGTTCCACTACCAAATTAAGAGAAGGGATTTGACATTTTATGGGAAAGGCTGCCTCCAACCCATAAACGAGTTGGAAAGAAGAAAATCTGGTAGCAGTCTTGACTAAGGTTTGATAAGCCCAAAGTGTCGAGTACAACATCAAATGTCAATTTGACTTTGCTGAATTAATCGTCTACTGAAGAATATTCTTGAGAGACTTATTAACAGCTTCTACTTGACCATTCTCCTTTGGGTAGTAAGATGACGAATGTTCATTTTTAAACCGTAGTTTTGATGTTAACTCAGACATCATTTTGTTCTGGAAGTGACTGTCGTGATCTGTGACAATCGCCTTCGGAATACTAAACCTGGCTACAGTCTGGTTAAAAATGAAAAGGGTAGTTGTTTTCCCATCATCGTTGAATGTCATCATAGCTTTGACCCACTTAGTAAAGTAGTCTACTGCTATTATTATATAGCGATGTCCCCTATTTGAAACTGGGTGGCATGTAGTAAAATCAATCCCCCACTTGGTGAAGGGACCAACAACAATAACTGAGAACATGGGAGTTGGGTGTGCCCACATCTTCCGAGAGAATATCTGGCATGGGTGACACTTCTTGACCACCTCTACACAATATTTGATTAACGAGGGCCAAAAGTATCCTTCTGAGAGAATATCTGGCACAGGTGACACTTCTTGACCGCCTCTACACAATCTTTGATTAATGAGGGCCAAAAGTGTCCAACGCAAAGAATATTTTGGGTTGTTTCCAACCTAGACAGGTGACTGCCACATGCTCCTATGTGACATTTATTCAAAACAAGTTATGCCTCCTCATGAGTGATACATCAACAAAGAATTCAATCCACTCCTCGACGATATCAAGTATCATCGAGGATAATATAGTTCCACGCTTGATGGCGTATTCTTCGACGATCATCGCGAGAAGAAAAATATGAGCACTTCAAAGTCTAAAGATAAACAAGTATATCTCCATACCAAGGGTCTGAAGATGCAATAAGAAAAATATCCCCATTCATTGGTGACTCTTCGGGCAAATTATTACCACTCTCCATCGAAAGTTCTGAGATTAGTTCAACAAAGACCAAGGACTTTTTAGATTTCGCCGAAACAAAATCCAATTCAAATTCTTGGAGGATGACTATCCATCAAATGATTTTCTTGCCAATGACCTGTCATATTAACACATATTGAAAAGGGTTCATGATGGCTACGACAGTAGTCTTGCGAAGTAAGATTTAATGACGAAACCGTTGGACAACATGAACAATTTCTAAAGTAATTTTATCAACATGTGTGAAGTTGAATTCCGGTCTAACCAAGACTCAACTAAGATAGTAGATAACATGCTCTTCAAGCGCATCAACCTCTTGGACAAATACCACGTCGATAGTAGACTCTGCGACAACCAAATATAAAAATAAATCCTTGCCATAATCCGGAGGACTGAGCAGAGGGGAAGACATCAGAGCATGTTTCAATGCTTCGAAAGAGCGTTGAGCCACTTCATACCAACAGAATGGGACCCCTTTTTTCAAGAGACACATGAGCCCTTTAGTAATCTCGGAATAGTTGGTAACAAAACGCCGAAGAAAATTGGCTTTCCCCTGTAGACTTTGAGGCTAGGGGATTGTGCACGAGGGAGGAAATTGAAATATTTCCTCAACCTTCAGAGGATAGGCCACGATCCATTTAGTTAACATGATAAAACCTAACAAGCGTCTCGATGTCATGCAAAAACTACACTTATTTGGATTCGAGTGAATCCAATAGTAGCGACAACTCCCAAAGATAAGTTGTAAATGGGCGGGATGATCGGATCTCTTATGAGAACGTGATGCCATATCATCAAGATATTCCATGGCCCATTGAAAAGGGGCTCTAGCATTCTTAAGGACAAAATACATTTTTCTGTACGCAAATGTACCCCAAGGACAAATAAATTTTGTTTTATGTTGGTCCTCATGCTTGATCTGAATTTGATTGTACCCAGAAAAACCATCCATAAAATAAAAGACCTCATAACCCACAAATTCATCGACAATTTGGTCAATGAATGGGGTTGGAAAATTATCTTTTGGGTAAGCTTTGTTCAGGTCACGAAATTCCATACATACGTGGATAGTACCTTGCTTTTTGTTGGAAGGAATAGGTTTCGACACCGATTCCATCAATTCCACATGATAGATGAAACCAACCTTGATGAGTTTCTCTACCTCAGCCTTGATCGTCGCTACCTTGCGAGGATTGACCGGGTGAAGCTTCTATCGGATTGGCTTAACATTGGAGTAAGTTGTGATCTCATGTTCAACGATACGTGGATCAATGCTTGGCATCTCCTCATAATATTAAGAAAAGACGTCACAAAACTCTTCAAATAATTCAATGTAATGAATCTCTTTGGGAGAACAATTTGCTCCAACGAAGACGTTTTCCACGATGGCATGGGTTCTAGAGATGTCGATAGGAATTGTTTCATCTATACTTTCCATGTTTCCCTCAACATAGATTCTGTGCATGGCCAGAGGGTTAACAAAACAAGGGGAATCTCCATTCATGGTCGTAATGAACTCTCCTACCTCTATTCTCTTCAACTCAGGTAGGAAATAAGATATGTGGTGAAGATCGTCCCAATATTTTTCTGTCCCAATCATTGCCTCTAAAATTGCCTTGCCAGAGGGCAGGACTAAGTCTAGAGGATCGTAATTCGCAAGAGAATCTTCAGCCCAAATATTCTCTAGAATGGAATCTAGATTATATGGGGGAGATGGATCAGGGTTGGTTGAGGCTTGCTGGACAATATTGTATGCAACCTCAACAACGGATAAGGGCATAGCCATTCTAGGGTTCCCTACCCCTTTCATCGAAGCCAATGGGGAAGGTAAAATCCATGGGTCATTAAAGTAGCTCATTCTAAAAGATGTGACTTGAAAAATTCTAGCCTTTGGCTGGTCAAGAACATTCGAAATAAATTTGACATCATTAGCAAGCGACAAATAATCAAAATTCCCCATTAAATATGGAAATAATCCGACACCTAAGTTTACAGTACCTGGTTGTGGGTTGCCAGTCATCGAGACCGTGGGTGCCCTCGATGAAGGGTCAGGATGGGAGAAGGATAACTAATCAACGGTTATAATATGGCCTTCGTGAGGAAAAAATAGGACCCAAAAAATGGTGGATACAACCGTTGTCATAGCGTAGGTCCAACTTCTCCCTAACAAAATATTATAGTCGAGAGGCGCATCGACTACTTCTACTTCGACGCACACAATTTTCCCTCCAACTGCATGGGGAAGGAGGGAATTATTCCATGTGGTCTAAAATATTGACCGTCAAATGCAATTAGAAACATGGGCGACGGATACAACATAGGTTGGTTGATGGCCTTCCAACATGCCAATGAAATCACACAAGTCAAGGCACCCTCATTGTTGGGTCTCAAAAATGTCGCATTTTCATCATGTTTTCCTTTCACTATTCCTCTCATTCATCCATATTCCATTATTTCATTATACCATTTTCATAAATAAATTTGGGTTTCACCTTATTATTTTCCACTTTATTCATTTTAGTATTAAAAGAGAATTTATGATTAAATATTAGAAAATCAACATGTTTTCATATATATCTCAAAAATGTGTGAGCTTTGTAATGTGTAGGAATATGTGAAGGATTAATTCAAAAAGACTTCTCAAATATTTCCTCAGACATTTCAAGACTTAAGGAGATAATTATTCAAGCTTATATAAAGGAGAAGATCATGGGGAATGGATATCATATCTTACCCAAGATTTATGAGAGATATGTGTGAGGGTTTGAAGGGATAATATTTTGTAATAATGGGAAATTGGTTGAGAGAAAAGTGGATCTGTAATTATGATATGCTTATCTTCTTTTCAAAGCTCTCATGTATAAAAGAGAGTGCTCTCTCTTCATGAGGGAGTAGTCATTAGGATGAGAAAGTAATTAGTCATTATGGGATTAGAAGGAAATTAGATTTAGATTGGAAAATGATTAGAAATCAATGATAGGAGTTAGTCATTTGGTTCATA
This sequence comes from Picea engelmannii, assembly GCA_009831015.1. NCBI lineage: Eukaryota > Viridiplantae > Streptophyta > Pinopsida > Pinales > Pinaceae > Picea > Picea engelmannii. The sequence goes on along the minus strand of ML781171.1, from coordinate 213,039 downwards.
GTCATTTCTTTGATTAGTTTCATGATTTCATTATTTTTTAATTTGATCATTGTAATGTAATTGAGATTGCTTTATTGTTAGTGTGAGATCACACATGTTGTCTTGTTGCTCTTCACATGTTGTTTTCCTTTGATGGAATTTTCCATTTCCAAGTTAATTTCATTTATGCCATTTCATTTCAATTCTGTGTTTCAACAATTCAATTCCAAGTCACGTGTTTCAGCTTCACGCATAATATTAACAATTCAATTCCAGTTGTAGCTTCAACATTAGATTAGGTTAAATTAGCTTCAATCCTGCATATATTATGCATGTTCTTCTCAAGTTTACGAACTCCTCGGGTTGACAATTAAATGATTGGGCACTTATTAAACGACAATATTTACCCCCAACATTTTCGCACCATTGTCTGGGAGGTGCTAAATGGATTGAGGTCTAGATAGGTAGGTTGTCTTTTAAATTACACAACTTGGGAGAGGAGAAACAGTAAGACGAGAGGTAAGAACCTGCGTGGCCACTATAGTGAGTTTTCTCCAAAGCCTTTATTGTTCCTTTCATGCAAGTGTGTTTCTTTTTCGCAAAGAGTGTTTAATTTTCCGCAAAGTGTGATTTACTTTTTCTGCAAGAGTGTTTGATCTCTGCTAATGTGAAGAGTGATGGTCATATATTTCAACAAGAGTGTTTTTTATTTGTTTCAGCAAGAGTGGTTTTATTTAATTTTTTCATTTAGATTTCAGTTTTGGGTGTTGTAAGAATCTATTTTCCGCAATATGGTTTAACAATGAGTTTAAGCTTGGAACAACTCATTCATATCCTAGCAAAAGTTGGGATCTCCTCTTCTCTGGAAGAAGAGATCTTGACAGAAGCTGAATTCTTAATTACTCCTCCTAAGGCAAACAAAGATTATACATTCCAAGAATATGGCACATCTAACAGAGAACAATTATTAGAGCAAGAGATCGAGGAAGACGAAGAGGAGTTACTACATGATCTGAAGGAGGGAAATCATGCCTATGAAAGCCTTATTGAACAATGGTTCCAAGTAAGCATTAGGTTGGATCAAATTTTTTGTTTTTATTTAGTTAATTCATAGTTACAACAACTAAATTTTCTTATTTTTTGTTCTAGATTTCATTTCACAAATTTGACAATGAATATATTCTTATTATTGTTGTGTGTATGGTTACATTGGATATTTGACTACACGTAAATAATTTCTAACTTTTAATTAGAGTAGCGTAGGTAGGATGTTATTTTCAGTTTTTGTTTTTGTTGTAGAATAAGTATGCTCTCCTCTGTGCTTCGTGCAATCTCGAGGATCAGAAAGTAGGATGTTTCTAACGTGATGTTTTAATTTTTGAGATCTCCATTTTCTAACAAATTTCTTTTCTTTAACTTCATTAGAATTAGAATTGCTTTAATTTTATTTTTTTCTTTAAATTTAGGAAAAATACAATAAAACAAATTATATATATATATATATATATATATATATATATATATATATATATATATATATATATATATATATATATATATAT
>ML781171.1:190753-206525 GCA_009831015.1 Picea engelmannii | reverse complement strand
ATCACCTCATATATTGTTGACCAACATGTCTCTTCTAAGTTCTGAACTACACTTTGTTTCACTTTTATTCCATCTATTGATCTATCTTGGCATGATTCATAACATGAAGAAAAGGCTTTCTTATGCACGTTGATGGATTATCATTTCCAATGCATGTGTGCTTAAAATATTATTGCAACAAGAAAACAAGAAAACGATATGAATATTGTTAACACAAGAACCAACATTTGGTATATTCATGGTTGTCAAACAATAACCAACCATCATAAACATTGGTTTTTACTCATGTATTTCACATCATGGAATGATTTCATTAAGAAGCCAAAAGTCCTAAAGAATAACCATGCAAGGTTGCATGAGAACATGCAACAAGATCAGTTGGGGGGGGGTTCATCCTCTTTATTGTTAATAAATATAATCATGCAAAGCAAAGATTGAAAAGAAAAAAAAAATTATGCACAGTTGCATGAGGACATGCAACAAGTTCAATTGGGGGGAAATGTTGGGTCTCAGAAATGTCGCATTTTCATCCTATTTTCCTTTCACTATTCCTCTCATTCATCCATACTCCATTATTCCATTTACCTTTCATTATACCGTTTTCATAAATAAATTTGGGCTTCACCTTATTATTTTCCACTTTATTCATTTTAGTATTAAAAGAGAATTTATGATTAAATATTAGAAAATCAACATGTTTTCATATATATCTCAAAAATTTGTGAGCTTTGTAATGTGTAGGAATATGTGAAGGATTAATTCAAAAAGACTTCTTGAATATTTCCTCCACCATTTCAAGATTTGAGGAGATAATTATTCAAACTTATTTCAAGGAGAAGATCATGGGGAATGGATAGCATATCTTATCCAAGATTTATGAGAGATATGTGTGAGGATTTGAAGGGATCATATTTTTTAATAATGGGAAATTGGTTGAGAGAAAAGTGGATCTGTAATTATGAGATGCTTATCTTATTTTCAAACATCTCATGGTATAAAAGAGAGTTCTCTCTCTTCATGAGGGAGTAGTCATTAGGATGAGAAAGTAATTAGTCATTATGGATTTAGAAGGAGATTATATTTAGATTGGAAAATGATTAGAAATCAATGATAGGAATTAGTCATTTGGTTCATAGTCATTTCTTTGATTAGTTTAATGATTTAATTATTTTGTCATTTAATCATTGTAATGTAATTGAGATTTATTTATTGTTAGTGTGAGCTCACACGTGTTGCCTTGTTTCTCTTCACATGTTGTTTTCCTTTGATGCAATTTTCCATTTCCAAGTTAATTTCATTTGCGCGATTTAATTTCAGTCGTTTGTTTCAACAATTCAATTCCAAGTCGCGTGTTTTAGCTTCCCGTACTAGATTAAAAATTCAACTCTAGTTGTAGCTTCAAAATTAGATTAGGTTAAATTAGCTTCAATCCTGCATATACTGTGCATGTGCTTCATAAGTTTACGAACTCCTCGGGTTGACAATTAAATGATTAGGAACTTATTAAAGGACAATATTTACCCCCAACACTCATCAACCACCGTACGTAAAATGTTTCGTGTTAACGATTTCATGGCATACACCACTACTATCTAAAAAGTGACGTGGTGAGGAAGACGAGGTTTATAATATGTAGGGTCAAAAACAATCATTCCTGAGTTAGTAGTCTTGACCGCTCCCAAGGCAGACAACAATGCTTTCCTTGTGAGGGGAAACTCTGGAGGACTTCCAAAGCAGACATTGCACAAGGAGTTTGTGCCAGATCCTCCACAACAGAGTAATTCTGAGAAACCCTTGTGTTCGGGTTGTGAGAATCCTTTTTTAATGCACCCTTAGGGATGTGAGTCGTAGTTTCACCCACAGTATTCTCAATTTAAAGAGGAGGCAGTTTGTTGGAGGCTTATTTTCCCTTCTCAACAGATTATGGCGTTCTGTAATTATGATCCCTGGTTTGCAGATGAGCTTTGAATTTCATCATATAAATGTTTGTGGCCCCGTTGTTAGTATTAGGCACAGGGGATCCCTGATTTCCCCCATGCATGTTCATGGATGAGGAATCTTAAGACAATTTTTTCCCTTGTAAAAAAGGGTTGGTTAGCATGACAGACTGTTGTTGTGCCAATAGATTTTGAGCTTCCTCAAGCCAAGGGCATTGGTGAGTCAAGTGGTCTTCCATGCAAAGCTTACACATAAAATTCACCTTCCTCTTTTCATTTTTTCCCTCACCAACATTATTTGCAGCCTTCTTATCCCGCTTACCCTTCTTTTTTTTAGATTTCCTCCTTTCCTTGGTTTGTTGGTTACCCTTGGGATTTTTCGATTTCACATTGTGTACATATGACGTTTGGGTTGGCCAAATTAGGATTTTGGTTGGCGAAATTCTGTTGAATCGATAATTGTTGTAACTCATTAGTAAACTGATCTGTGGGATTTCTCTGTGTTGAGCCTACTATGTCGTCGGCATGAAGCCCAAACTTCTATTTGGTATTGGCGAATGTCGATCATGGTGCATCGGGCAGGATCTTGTATAGCATACTGGATTGAGAGTAAATCAACTCCAGTTGTTGGGCTCTCATGATAGCCTCTTCTTCAAAAAAAACCCGGACGTTGCAACATCTTTGGATACACAAGGAACCAAGGAATTTAGGAACCACTCGAGCAAAAATGTGGGAGGGACCTTAACTTTGATAAAACTCTTTCATCATCGCCATTCTCGGATGTGATTCGAGATATTAATAGATTTTGTTTGCTCGAAGTTGGCTAGCAACTCGGTGGCGGCATCGTATCTTACCGGTAACTGGAAATAGTTTAAGAAGACCATATCCAGGTTGTTAAAGTAAGCGTACTTCGAGATATCGATCTCGATATACCACTTTGCAGCACCCCCTATAAGAGTGTGTTGAAACAAACACAATTGAATGAAATCATCCTTTAACGAGTTAGATGAGCACCATAAATGAAATGTCATAACATGATCACCTGGATATTCATTAGGATTTCCTTCGAACTTAGGGATGTCTGAGAGAAACTTATTCGGCATGGGGGGCCAACGTGGATCATGACATATCAGGTCGTTTAAAAGTCTTGACAAGTCTGGAAAATGTTGAGTTGCCAGGAAAGGTAGTCTAGGCTGTGGTGGATTCAAATGAAAAGAGGGTCTTGGGTATTGGCTGGCACCAAGTTTCCAAGAAAATTTTGGGTGCTGGCTAGGGTTTTGGTAGAAACCATGGTGGCCCTGTCTAGTAAAAAGAGATTGCATTTGATTCTACATCGTCGACTGATTCAGATAGTTGGATGACATTCCTTGTGTAGGGATTCCTCTCTACACAGTATTCCAAGGACCTTGGTTGGGGATGCCCCTATTCGACCCTCCTGGAATAGTTATTGAACCATGCCCAAGGTTTCACTGAGTGTGGGAGGGGTTTACCCCGATCGACATCCCTTGCAAAGGAAATGAACCTTATCAAGGATTTACAATACCTTGTGAGGAGTAAACTCCCTTCATTGCTCCCTGTGAAGGAATGAAACCTTGTGTAGGGTTTGGTTGACCAAAAACGGGGCTTCCCCCTGTTAAGAAAGTAGACGATGAGAAAGAGTTATTTACAAAAGCATCAAACAAAGAAGAAGGCATAGACCCCACTGTACAAACTAGAGTTGGTATTAAACTCGATCAACTGTTGGAAAGCACCTCCAAGTGAAGGGGATGGAGGAGGGATGTGAACCTCATCGTAAGGGATAACATTGAACGGGGTAGTGGTGCCCATGACAGATCCTTATATAGGAGCATTAGATGTCCCTTCCACCATACCAATAGTTTGTAGAGTAAAGTAAGTTAGGACTGAAATGGAGTCAAAACCCGACATCCCATATGAAAAGGGAGCACCAGACATGTTCTGGATAGAGGGAACAATGATCAGATTCGTTGAAGGGATTGTGCCACTACCCTAAGTAGTGTGTTTTTGTACATCCGCAGTCCTGATAGGAGAAGGTGGGGGAGGAGGTGCGACAACCTCTCCTACGACAACTAAGATGTCAGTATGAGGACTCCTAGATGAATTAGCACTAGTTTCTTCCATTGTCGCTCATCGAAAAAATGGACGTTCAGGTGAATTCACCTCACGAGGGACTATCTGAATTAGAAGCGGTGTCGATAAGTTAGTGATCGGAGGGTTTGTGGGAATAAAGACTTCAGCTTCAAGTTGAGAAATGATGGACTCCTCCATTGCAGTAAAGTCTTCTCTAGGATCGGGATCGGGTATAGTTTCATGTGGTCCAGTCACTTCGACTGAACCCTATTGATCTATCCTATGCCTCAGTGGTTGCGTAGGTGGCTCCAAAGTAACCAGTGGAAGGCCCTGAAGCCTACGTGAATGGTGTAGCTGTTGATTTTCCACCTTGTGAAATGATCAATCGCCACTGTAAGGTTAATCTAGAGTGAAACATAGAGCACACACTAAAAATTTCCTTACGGAAAATTAGGCAAACAATTGACTGGAAGGAAGCACAGTTATGCCAATCGAAACTATATAAACTTACCACTGCAAGTGTAACTCGAACATGAAAAAAACATCCAGGTATACTCTACAAAGCATGATTCAGTTTCTTCCCTAGGTATTGTGATATACCCCCGCAGTCACCCGTGTAAGTCCCTAAAAATAGGAAACTAGGTTTCTGACTCGCAGTTAGTCACCAGGCGGGTATAGTCGACAATTGGGTTTATCGTAATGAGTAGGATAACAAATTTAGAAGCCTTTAAGGGGTACCAAAGGAAAATGGTCCAGAAGACAACTAAGGATCTCGAACGGATTTGAGCTCCACGAGGCTTCATAGTCAAATGTGATCAACGTAATTCCCAAGAATGACCGTCAATATATGACCCCCACTATGCTTGGTCCGCTTTGGAGGGGTTATCTCCTTTACCTTTCCTCACACGACCTTGTGTTTATCCCCTGTGTTAGAGGGGGGTCCCGGATGACTCTTACGAAACTTGACTCTGACACTCCCTATCACAGACTATTATGTTTGTTTAAGCGACCTTGAAGAGTTTCCTCTCCACACATATTTCAAGGACCTAGATCCTAGATTACTTGGTGAACCCTACAAACAAAAGTCTAGTTTATTTTAAATGTTAATCATTGGTTTTAATTGCCTTGATTTACTCAAAATGGTACGAACGTGAAACTTATGGTGTTTACAAGAGACGAAAGAGAATAAAAAACTTTATATCATTCATGTAAAAGCAAACTAGGTTTTTCAATTGAAATAATGGATTTTAAATCTTTGTAAATGCAAACTTTTCGAAATAGTATTCCAATATCCTAAAGTGCAAATGTTTCCTAGAATGCTCTTTTCATTTTACAATTTAAGTGAAAACTACTAAACCTTCAAGGAAATAGCAAAGAAGGAACTTTGAAAAATAACTCTTTTCTTTTGTAATAAACATCCTATGCTACAACTACCAAACAAAAATGCATAACTAAATGAAATAATTTTTTATTTTTTGAATGCTTAGGAAAGAAAATCACAAGTAAATGATCTTTTTTCATTTTTGAAAGCATAAACAAGGTAAAGAGAAAATAAACCCAAGACTAATACAGACCCTAAACCATTTCATGAACATAGGGATTCACTGGAATCCATGGTAGGATCTAACACTTATAGGTTCACCCTAAGCTTTCAAAGAAAACAAAAGAAAATAAAGAAACATCATAGATTCTTTTCAAAGAGAAAGATAAATCAAATCTTTAACCCAACCAAACACAATTAACAGGGACCCCGAAGAGTTCAAGAAGGCCTGGGAAGCACAAAGCTTCTTTCCAGGAAAGAAAAAGTCCTTTAAGAAAAAACCTTCCAAAACACAGAGATGCATGATGAGCATAAGAATCCTGTGTATGTATGTGGGTTGTATACTATGCAAACTGTGTATGTACGTGGGATATACAGAGGACATGGCACATACACCTCTGCAAACTTTCAAAAAGAAAATATGTTTGGATAACCAACTGGGAAGGGAAGGCTGGTAGGCACTTGGAAGGTGACCAGAGACCCTAACTCACTTAGTGAACTAGGAAAACTCAAAAATAAGCTGAAAAAACCAAATCAAACCAAAATATCCCACTAAGACCCTAGAGAGACTCCCCAGTGGAGTCACCAATTCTACTGTGGGGAGAATCCCTCAATAATGGGTCTAAGGTAAATGCAGAGCAATAACTCCCTTAAAACATTGATCTATCCTTAAGATACCCCAAAAACAGCTAAACAAAATGACTAGAGAGAAATGAAAGAGATTTAATGGGTGCACCTTTATTCCTTGTGGTTGGTGTTGACCTCTTTCACTTGTTGTCGCCTACTAGATCACGGGTCTCCTCCCAAAGTTGACCTGCAAAATATTAGTAATACCATGAAACAATATATGCAATATCTATTGATCACTTTAAAAGTTTAGACATAGATATAAATGCACAAATAAACAAAATCATGTAAACATAGGGTTTTGGGACAAGAATGAACTTTTTTATTCAATTTCAAGACAAAAAGTATTACAACCTTTGTCGGCCACTGCTCCATGAACCAATTCAAGGCTCCTATGTCGTGGCTCCAAGTGCATCAATCCCACATTAGCTTCTTGCAACCAACATATCACCTAGGGAATGAGGAAGGGTTGCATAAGGAGAAAGGCTGGAGGGGAAGGCTGAGGCAAAAACTCAAAATAGGATGCAAATCTTGGGCTAAGAAGGGGAAGGGATTTTGGTAGAGTTTTCTTATTCTCTTGTTTTTTTTCTTTAATGACTCCCCAAGACCTATTTTTATATGAGAAAAATATGGTTATTCGGTTTTGAGATGGGATACAAGGGATAAAATGGTTAGGAAACCCACCATATCCTGTAAACTCCGTCGGATTCGGCGCAATTTTATATTTTTTGCAACTTTTGGAGGGAAACACGGGCTATCTAACATGCATACCATGTGAATTTTAAGGTAACAACTGTGTAGACCCTACATGACTATATGAGAAGCATCCACACAACTCTACGTTCCTATCAGTGAGACAGTTGAGAATATCTGTGAACCTATCTGAGCAAATAGACGCACAAGACAAAACTATGATTTTTGGTGAATTATTTGGTGATTGATCTAACTCTACATTTTGGTTTGGAAACAGGTGTGCGAGTAAAACATGATTATTCACTAGAGGGAGAGAGGTGGGAGATAATGCCCAAATTCGATGTATATTGGCTCAGGCAAGCCTACTGAAGTTCTTTTATTGTGCTCCTATGAGGTCATAGGAGGAGCTCCTATGTTTTCTGATTGGGATGTGGAGGTCACATCGACAAGTGTTTTTGGTTCAAGGTTAGGACATTGACTTTACAATGGATATAGATATTTACTTTATCACGAAGCTCCCATTTCTAGGCATTGAGCTAGAGGTTGAGTCCTGAATTCTGGCAGGGGAGACTGTGAAGGCAATGTCAAAGCGTCATTGCTCAGTGGAGGATCCTCTGACAAGAGGGTCAATTAGGTTGACATCCATTGATTTGGTGCAGACTAAAGTATTATGTGCAATGGTGGTGAGGATGTTTTGGTCACTGGGGACCCAGTGTATTTCCAGGGCACACCATTCTATAGTGGAGAGGTCAATGTTAGGACAGATGTTCACATGGTTGAAGGTGACATATTTATGTATGGTTTCATAGTTAGACCAATGTGTTGCGATGATGTCAGGGGATTTTGCATTTGGGTCAGACTTATGTGCCTTATTTTAGGAGTGGATGATCTTTTTGTGCCCTAGAGTGATTTTGTACCCACCCTCGCCATGATATACGCGTCCTCAGTGAAGAGGATAGATACTAGCTGGCCATGGAGGGGGGGAGGGTGGACAGTATTTTACTGGGACTTTTGAGGGGATCTAGAGGTAGACCCCTCAGATTATTTTGGAGTTCCCCTATGCGAGGATGGACTTTCGCTATGATCTTGATATGCACTTTCCTTCTAGGGAGGTATGATTGTTTTCATTCTATTTTTTATATTATGTGTTTGATGTAATGTGATCAATATGAAAAAAGACTAATGAGCCTTTATATGTGGTTTTGCAAATGTTGGACCGAATGGCCGAGATGGTGATTTTGCTTGTGAAGGGCCAGACGAGGTGCGGGAAAGGGAGGATAGGGTGAGGACACACCATTGATATGATGATATTGGGGTAGGGACCTCACATTATCTAGCTAGAGATGAGGTAGTCTCCTTAGTCCGAGAGATGGACGAATTGCAAAATCATTTTGAGACCGTTTTATAGAGGGTGCCAAAGGATTGTTGGCCCCACATCCAAGATGATCGGATCCTGGACCGACGTATTTTGGGGAGGAAAGAGTGGTGATCACTGGTACATCATGCTATAGTAGTAAGCATGGTAGTGACAGGGCACATCCCCCCAAGGCGTAGTGCCCCCATCTGGTAGGAGAGTGGTACCTCCCGCTGGCAAGGGACTAGCAGTGGATCCTCTTGTTGGAGACTTTACAGAGTTAGAGGCACCCTAGGTGTTATATTGTATGGGCATGGCCCATATTTTTGTATGATTTATGTATAGGAGTTGAAGCTCCCATTTTGTATATGCTGAGGGAATTTTGTGAGAATTGAACCTGGTGGTGTGGCCGAGGATATTGTATATTTTTTATGAAAGATTATGGCGCCATGTGTGTGTGTGTGTGTGTGTGTGTGTGTGTAGATAGATATAGATATATATATGGATGTATATTTTTGATGGTGATGTTTCTATTTTTTGGCATATATGTGATGTGTTTCATGGTTTGTTTAATTATTTTGATGTTTAATGTTGGATAAAATATATTGAACTGCATAGATGTGTATGTTAATGTGACAAATTCCAATCTACCACTTGATTATTCATGGTATATACTATGGGGAAAATCCCCCTATACTGGGTCTAAGGTAAAGGAAGAGCACTCACTCCCTTAAATGTTTGTTCCATCCTTAAGTTAACCCAAAACCATCTAAACAAAATGAAGAGAGAGAAAGGAAATAGAGTTAATGGGTGCACATTTAGTCCTTGCGGTTGGTGTTGACCTCTTTCACTTGTTGTCACCTCCTAGATAAAGGGTCTCCTCCCAAAGTTGACCTACAAAATATTAGGAATACTATGCAACAACATATGCAATCTATATTGATCACTTTAAAAGTTTAAACATAGATATAAATTCACAAATCAACAAAATCATGTAAACATAGGGTTTTGGGACAAGAATGAACTCTTTTATTCAATTTCAAGACAAAAAGGATTAAAACGTTTGTCGGCAATCGCTCCACGAACCAAGTCTGGGCTCCTTTGTCATGGCTCCAAGTGCATCAATCCCACATTAGCTTCTCGCAACCAACAAATCACCTAGGGAAGAAGGAAGGGTTGCATAAGGAGAAAGGTTGGAGGGGAAGGTTCAGGCCAAAACTTAGAATAAGAGGTAAATCCTGGGCTAAGAAGGGGAAGGGATTTCGGCATAGTTTTCTTATTCTCTTGCTTGTTTTATTGAATGACTCCCAAAGACCTCTTTTTATATTAGAAAAATATGGTTATTCGGTTTGGGGAAATTCTAAAAGGGGTAAAATGGTTAGGAAACCCTCCATATCCCATAAACTCTGTCGTATTCAGTGCAATTTTATATTTTTTGCAAATTTTAGAGGTAAACGCAGACTATCTAGCATGTAGTATGCATGCATACGTGGGATAACTAGCATGAAACACGTGTGTGTACGTGGAATATTAGTGTAGTAGGGCACGTACACTATCCAAAAATGGTTTTTTAAGAGGAATCCCCAGTAGTATTTTGGCAAAGCATGTAAATGGAAGGGACAATGTCTTATATGCACAGATAAGTCATTTTTGGACTACAACAATATCTGCAACTTGGTTTAGATTTCCTAGGGATATGTGTGAATGTGATGGATTCAAAACCTTGACATTGTAATCCAACTTGCAGGTATTTATGAAATAATCATGGGTCATGGACACAATTCACATTATTCAAATGCAAGACCACAATATGAGAATATAAAAAGATGCTAAGGTGATGGATATGGAGGTGACTGACGGCTATGAGGAGGCCAATTATGGAGGCATACTCATCTTGGTTATTGTTGGCTAACCTGAGGCATATACCACTGGAATGGAGTAATACATATTCTGGGTTGTAAATGGCCCAAGCTATTGAAGCGAGATTCTGAGTCCAGCGATTAGCACCATCAGCATGCCCATTATAGTAAACAGATGGATCGTTCATCTGTCAAAATAAATACAAAGGATTAGACATACGTCATGGAATGGATGATGTAAAAAGAGAAGACTAAAAACACCAGAAAAAGGGAAAACCCTAAGGTAGGATGGTTATACTTAAGGGTATAGTGGGATGGTTATGTGCTCTAAGGTGTCCTCATCAGAGTAAGATGTTTGGAAGGACACTGGACCATTAGAGGAATGAGCATATGGTAAATATAGGATGGTTTCCCTAGTGAGGTTCATTTTGGTAATGAGGTTTCATTCTATGGAAGGGGTATGAGATGAGGATGGGTGATCATCAGTTCCTACTGAGGTTAGTGGACCTACAGGAGGAGGTTGAAGGGTTTCAGTAGACGACATGAACCAGATATCCATACATATATGTGGGGTATGGGGGATGGGAGGAGGGAGAATATCATGAATGGGACTTACCATCGAATTAGGTGATAAAGTTGTTGGTTACTTACGCTTTACTAGTTTAAATGAAAAGTTTCCGAAAATACGTTGTTTCTTAAAATTGAGTCTATTTTGGGTCCATCTCTATAGGGAAAATGAAAAGCTGTGAAAAACACTGGGTTGCAGCCATAAGGCTGCTCTATTGCTAAATATAGGAGAAAATTGGTTCAATTTCGGATTATATCTCTAGGGAAAAAAGGGGAGGTTGTTGAAATTACGAGGGTTATGCAAATCAAACACCTTGTTCGTTCCCATAGAGGCTAAGTTCCATCCCCCATTCCAGGCCCTAGTGGGAAGTCTTTGAATAGTTGTGGTATGGGAATGATCAGTGGGGTCAAAGGTAAAGGGCCCGACCTTGATATGGGTATGGTATGGCCTCCTTGTAGAAGTACTGGCAAGGTCAGGTTATTAGGAGTGTTAATAGGGGTGGGCACATGTGGCAAGGCAACCATATGTGGAGCCCGAGAAGAGATAATGAGAGGGAACATATATGTGAAATGGTCTGGTTGATCACATAATTTGCAAGGGCATCTCATATATTCGTTTACTGACGTGGAAACATAATGAATTTTATTAATACTCGCGGTGGTAGGGGGTGCTTGTGACGATGCAGGAAATATTGTTCGATGCACTATGACTAGGGTATCTCTAAATTTAGGGAGAGTTGGGTAGTAATGGGTGTAATGGTCATAATGTGAGAAGATTTCACATGCATGTTTGGTGTGAAGAAATTTATGTTTGGATGAGGAAGGTTCCATAGGCATGGGTGCTTCTACTGGGGTGGATAGCAATGGTGTTGTTATGGGAAGAGGAATGAGATTTTGTAACTCTAGAAAAGTGGGACAGAGGTTGGTTGGGTGTCCAATTGTTGCGCAAAGTGTGCATGGTGGGTGGACTCGAGGGGGGAAGGGAGTATGGGATCCTTCTTATTCCCGGTTCCCCTCTTGTTGGTTGTGTTGCTCTCTTTGTTGGTAGTATTTCCCCCAACTATGTGACCAATTGGAAGAGTTGGCGTTTGGGCCATTTCTTGCGTAGGCAACACCTTTGGTTGAGGTGGAATAGATAGGACCGGTATCATAGAGGGTGGCTCTAAATACCAAGTTGGGATGGATATTACCATGTTTAGCAAGGTGAGGGTAGCCACAACCTAGTATGTTGTTACTTCAAGTGATGGGTAGAAGAAGGGTATTTGGGTGATGGCATGTGGGATAGTTTACCAAACAAGTATTTGGCCCATCATTAGTGACTTTTATGAAATGGGGGAAGCTTCCGGAGAAGATGGCGAAGGAATTTCCTCAAGGGGTGCAAGTGGTGGAGAATCATTCGTGGAGGGTTGGGGTGAGGTTCCCTCAAGGGGAGGGTCATCAAGAATTTCCACACCATCAGAGATAATGACACAGACTTGAGTTGCGCTTGTGGTAGGGAGGTGAAGATTAATTCCATAGTATGAACCCATCAATGATGGGTCATGAAATATTCTTGGTATGACTTCTATAACTGGTGAAAGGTCAGAAATAACTCGTATGTGGTGGAGGATTTTATCTATGTTCCTTGACTAATTAGGCTCATAGTGGGTCAACTGTTCAATGGTGATGATCTTCCCATTGTGGGGGGAGAGTATGGTTTGAAATACAAAAGAGGCTACAACTTACATGGCATACATGCAGTTGCATCCAAAGAGGATATTCTAATCCAATTTGGCATCAATGACCTCATTGTTTATAAGGATTCCCCCNGAGTGAGCTAACTCAAGTGATCCGAGTTGTTTCCATATAGTTTTGGACATGATGTAGGTAGATGCCCCTTCATTTATTATACATCGATGGACTATGATGTTTCATATTTTGATAGGAATTTGGAAAGTGATGAGCGAGGGAAGGCATGGTTCAACTTTGTCCAAATCATAAGTGATAAGATGGGTGTGTGCTGGGTCAACTACCCCCAATTGTGAAAGAAAATAATTTCTTTGTGAAGTGAAAGTCTAGAGAACCTCTAATATTGACATGACATCTTGTGACTGAGACAAATCATCGATAAGGTTGTACTTGTGTGCAACCCTTGTGTGAGGGTTATGCACATTCCTACACTGAGGTGCATGGGGGATCCAGGTACTAACTTCAATATTAGGATGAGGTATCATCAAAGGTTATCCCACTAGAAATTGGGGGGACTTTGATGTGGTTGGGGAAGGGTCGGGAGGCATATTTTATTGATGGCTACGATTTTGTAAGAGAATTTCCTCCTCAATGGTGAGGAGGATGTTGCAGTCTGTTGGATTACCAGGTTGAGGTTTTCCTGGGTGAGGGTATTGTCCCATCTATTGTGGGTGAGAGGCTTCTGGTTGTGTGTTAATGACTCCTTGGTGGGGAATCATATTTTGTAGGTCCTTTGATGTTGGGAGAGGCGAGTAGTTTGTAGGTACCTGCGGTGATCCCTAGGGAGTGGGGGGATGTTAGGGATTCGTGGATTCTTTCATCCATTTGTAATCGACGATTTGGGGGAAATGATGGGTGTAATGGTCATATTCACCACATAGTGTGCAAGGGAAATTGGTTTAGAGATTGTTGTTTCTCCCTTGTCATGGTTGTCCATTTTTATTGCCCCCTTGGGAGTTTTGGTGAGCCTAATTTTGGTTTCCCCCACCTAGGGGATTTTTCTGTTAGGGATTTCCCCCTTGCCTTTGTTGTTGTTGTTTTTGTTCTTCCCCTTTTTGTAGTTATTGTTAGGTTGATTGGGGGGATTGACTGTATTCAACTGTTCAAAGGCATGAACTTGTTGAATGGGAGAGGGTTGAATAAAATTCACCCCTGCCTGTTGTTGTCCATGTAGCGGGGAAATGGGTTGAAGGGGACTGAGAAAAGGATAGTATGAGTTACCTTGAGGAAGGGGTTTGTATTTATTTTACAAGGTGGATGTTCCACTCCCACTATTGGGGTTGTATAGAGGGGTAGGTGATGGACCTAAGAGTGGTGTTGGTACTTGGATAGGTAATGGCGCATGTACATGCCCACTCATCGTGGGGTGAGGAGGTACCATAATGGATGGTATATGTGATGGGGGAAGATAGTATGGGTTTCCCCCATATGGTTGGTGGTACTAGTTGGCCCCAAACATGGGTACTGATTGAGAATATGGGTGAGCATGGGTCATGGACCCAGTCAACCCATAAATGACGTGGGATGCTTTGTTTTTGTATTGGTGAAAGGCGAGAGGAGGGGGAGAATCAGGAAGGACAAAGTATAGGTATCCCTATTTGATCTAGGTGGATATTGGTGGCCACCCACCTTTTCCAAATGGCTCAAAACAATTTTCTGGCCATTTTGGCAATTTACTATTTTTAGCAGGTTTTAACTTCTGGGGCCATTTTGAGGGTCCAAATGAAGGTTTTTCGAGATTGAGGTTCTCAATGATATCTTAAGGCATGATTTATCCCCCAAAATGAATCTCCTCAACAATACCTTTCCAACGAGCTATCACACGCCTAAAACGGAGATCGTATGCAAAAGTTACGATCCCGGGAAGTTGATGTACTCACTTACCCAAACGGGGCCCACATGACTTTTGGCGCTTCATCTCCTAGGGTTAGGTTTTTGGATGTCTAGGACTTTTGGCATTCCCGTATATTGTAAAAGGGCCTTCCGAGCCTCATTTTAATCATCTTCTTGCGAATGCGAGTAGCCGTCACATCTCTTCTCAGAGATAAGTTGCCACCATTCTAGCGAGTCTTTCACTCTGTATTTTTACAGTCTCTGTACATTTCTCTGATTAATAGAAATCGTGTATTACTGTATATCTATGTTTATGGTTGCATCTCTGATACATTTCTATTATATTATTGAATATCTGCAATATCTCTATGCAATTCTTTATTATATCTCCGCTCTCATTTCGTGCCGAAAATAATCTGGATCAGTGGTATCAGAGCAGGCTGCTCTTGATCATTTTTTCAGTGCATGTCCCCGACGAGGTCCAAGTATAGCAAGTGGGGTCTCGAGCTTGTCTCTCTTGAAGAAAATTGCTCTTGCACACCCAAGAAACCCTCAATGGCGGAAGAAAAGAAAAACGACGGAGCAGACGATCCTATCAGTCTGTTGCTTGAGCAAGCTCTCACGCGACAGAGGGATGAAATGATGGAGAATTTTTCCCACATCCTTCAACGCCTACCGATAGCATCAGGCGCATCTTCATCAAGAAGCCACTTTGAAGGTACCTTGCCTTTCAAGGTACAGGTTAATTTTGATATTCCTGTATTTGAAGGTCAAATAGATGCAGATGCCCTAGATAAATGGTTAAATTTGCTAGAAGGTTATTTCTCTGTTCATAATTTTTCCGATAAGGAAAAGATCACCTTCGCACTCCTTAAGGCTCTCCCCCATGTCAAACATTGGTGGGAAACTTACTGGGAGCAAAGTTCCACATAGGAGTCTGGAATATATGGGGCCGATCCCACTTGGGATTTTTTTGTGGATGCAGTAAAAGAACAATATTACCCTGTTGGCAACTATGAGGACCAGTACATGAGATGGACCACACTGCGACAAGATAGGGGCCAAGCAGTTTCAGAGTTCACCAATACCTTCCATACCTTGCGCACCAAGCTGGGTATCAAAGACTCCGAGCGACATTTGGTTCTGAAATACCGTAGGGCTCTACACAGATACATCCAGACTGAAATGGATTTTCTGGACATCTCATCACTCGGTACTGCTTATCGATACGCTGTTAAAATTGAGCATAAATTTAAGCACCAGAACAAACGGGAATTTGGGTTTGCAAATCCACAACAACCAAAGTATGACAAAGATGGCCCGAACAAATAGTCTCCTGAAAACCAGTCCAAGACACAGGAAAAGAAGGGTCACGGGAAGACAAAGAAGGACACCGTAAAATTGTGTGAGTTCCACAAAATCCCTTGGCACAACACCGACGAATGTCGCTCAAAACAGTCATTGGTGGCCGAGATCAAAGACAAGGAGTCGAACCCTGATTCAGAATCTGATTCTGAAAATACTGGTAAAAGACAGATCATCGACG